>OZ035876.1:32451102-32941102 GCA_964034865.1 Eristalis intricaria | reverse complement strand
GAGTGTGTGCGTCTGATCGACAAGACGAGAGAGAAGAGAAAAACAGTTAACGACAGAAATGCCGTCGTCGATGATAACACACGCCTGACCACGGAGGGAAAATGTTATCGAAGCCGAGGCAGCAGCAGCAGCAGCCGATGTCTGTGCCGCCAGCACAGTTCCCGACTCCCGGCTTCAAGCGCGCCAACTTAAATTGGAAATTAATCGATAAGAGCGGACTCCTTTCTGTGTTCCCTCTGTCCACTGGCGGGCACTCGCGTGGAGCAGAGTGCAGCTTCTGGAGTGGAGTGGTCCGAGATGCTCTAGAAAGGATTGAGATTACATTGCGGTGCACGTAACCTGTGCGTGGAACGCTTTCCAACGCATTTCTTTGGTCTGTCTTGTGTCCTCCTCTTTGGCTGGACCGCGTGTTGGTCTGAATTAAATGACTGTTTCTGGGACGATTCTGAGACCGCGATTATCGATGCAGCCGGCAGGGGGAAACGACGGCGCGGCGGCGGTGGCGGCAACGTTAAAGATCATGCGTAGAGAAGGCGCAGGCAAACCTGTTCTGTCGAAGCTGATGATTAGTCTGCGTCTTTCTTGGTAGGCGATTCGTCGCAGTGAAATCGCACGAATGGCGGTGAGGAACGTAGCGAATCGTGCCTCGTCGGATGGCCAAGGTGGGAATGATTCGTTCGGCCGAACACACAGACACAACGCTTGCGCGAAAATGTGGGTATTTTTTTCGAGGCACCATCGGATGGGCAGGCACTGCTGGGTTGAACTTTGTAGGCAGTGGATGCGGAATCTTCGAGAGGGATCCTCTGGCTCTGTCGTCTTAATTAGCAGACATCTGCACTCCTCCTGGTGGCGCTGCTCTGGGTATTCCCTCGCAGAGGTGGGTATGAATTGTACTGAACTCAGCAAGAGGCGTTGGGGTGTGAAACCCAGGGGCAAACGAGAAGATTTCTCTGCACATTTACTTTCGCCCTCGATCTTGAGGCCCTACTCTAGATGGTCTAGATACCCTGAAAGTAGCAGCCTTACCAACCGGTTAGCACTCTTGTAGATGTCGTGGTGGCTGCTGAAATTCAAATCGCAGAAGGATCTGGAGACTGTTACCAGCGCGGAAGGAGTCTGTCACTAGCGCATATCTTGTCACGTGTGTCCCTCTGAGTTGTAAATGGTATCATATTCCAGTTTAGTGTGGAATTACATAGCGGCCGAGTGCTGTGATCCGAAGGTTGGCAAGAGGGCTTAGATCGACCCCAAGTTGGCAAAAAGGCGGTTCAAAATTGGAAACCCCAAAAACAATATGGACAAGATCTCATGAACAAGAAGTTGATATCCCTCTTTTCAAGTTTTGGCCACACTGCCTTCAGTTATCAAGACCAATTTCCCTTGCGTCCGCGATCATATACTTGGGGCGTGTTAGTCTTCTCCCTCTTCTACGTAGAAGGCTCGGATCTGAAGACCACCTTAGCTGGGTCTTGCTGTCCATTTGTCGATATAGCCGCGCGGGATAGTCGCTGGACCTTTACAGACCACGTGACCTATCCCTCCCTCAGTTCGCGTTCCCCTCTAAAGGGGCAAATTCAGATGTCTCTCTCTCTAATACCCTTTTCCCCTTTCACTCATTTTCATTCAGTGCATCTAAGAAGTTACAAGGCAGCATTTTGAGCGTTTCGCCTGAATTCACTCTTAATGGATTCGCAGCACACGAATCTGCCATGGCTCGGCCAACGCCACACCCTACGTCTCCCGACGTCATACCTGAGCTGAAAGCGCAGATAAATTTCCAATATCGAAGACGAGCGTCGGCCGGGACCACATCAGTCCACAATGTCTGCATCGATGCTCACAACTTTATTACAAAAAAAAAAAAAAAAACAAGAAAACAAGTGAAGAAGACCATGGCACAACGATGTGTGCTCTGAGCCTCCCTTGCACCTTTGAGCCTCCGCCTCCTTCTTCTACGAAGCTGTCCTTCCCTGCCGTCGGTCGCAGGGAAAGGAACTGAAACCGTAATCACACAATATGCGCCATGTCTGAGCCCTCATCTCCACACACACAGTCGCTCGTCGCTTCGAACGCTTAAGACCCGGGGGCGGTTCGATTTGGTGCATTTACTCATTCCAGGGTGTCGGTAATTATAGGGAGTTTATGTCTGCGCTTCCTTTTATAATGCCTCCCCCCGTTCGCCGTCCGCCGTCCGCCGTCCGCCGTCCGCCGTCCACCGTCCGCCTATGCACCGTCGTCATCTTCATTCTTTTAGCCTCTGATTGCTGAATTATCTTCGCCGTGAAATCAAAACGTGGGTTGGTAAAGATCGCTGGTGCTCCGGGCCCGATGGCGAGGCGCGATCGGTGATTTCCTCCTCTCGAAGGTGGAGTACTGCATGCCGTGAGCCGCGTCCATGGGATCGGTGGTTTGCACACGGTCGCCGCCGTCTGCTCAGTGCTCAGTGCTCAGTGGGTGTGTAATGGAAATTGAATGCATTAATTTGACGTGGCAAGACTGGATTCATTTTATCCGATGGGGTATTAATTAATTTTAAATATATTTATTCAGCAGGAAACGGGTTCGTAAGAGTCGGGCTCTTGCGGCAACTGGTAGTGCTTTGATTTATGCGTTCGATAGGAAAGAATGCAGCTCACGAGTGCAGATGATGCGAAGATGACGAGAGTGCTACCTTATTCGGGCAGCTCTGGGGCCCCTCGCTGCTGCTGCCGTGCTCCACCGAGGCGAACAATAGAAGCGGCATCTTATGAGAAATCCCCCAGGCATTGCGGTGACTGGACAGAGATCTATTAATTAGTCGATTTAATAGTCAACGTCTTATCGGAGGTGTCTAGACTACACGCACAAGTTACAAGAAGGCTGCTCTATGCGCGGCTTTAAGTTCGAAGTAATCAGGAAAATAAAAAGAAGTCATCCATTACGACGAAGCAGTGATAAGTGAAAAGAAAACGGCCTTCAAAGCTTGGTCAAAGTGCTCGCCTAGCAATGGAGATGAAAAAGCTCGCCTTGAAATGGAATATAGACGTTGTAAATGTGTAGCGAAGAAGAAGTGCGCCCAAATTCAAGCTAAGAGCACGGAGGGCCTGTATCGGGAGTTAGAGGAAATATCTTCTTCGGCTGCTGACACGAACCAGGCACAGGCAAACCAAGAACTGCGGCAAAACAACTTGAACAAGGGCACAACTAGAAGGAGAAATGCCCAGGAAATTCGTTCACCGAAGTTCATTAACGATGCGCAAGGTCAGCTTCTTGTGGAAGACGCAAAAATTTCACACAGGTGGCGACAATATTGTGAAAGTCTTTTAAATGAACAGTTGCCTCGAATATGCCTTCCAAGAGCCGTTCCCAACTATGATGAAGTACCCAATGTTAAAGTCGAAGAAGTTGAAAAGGCGGTCAAATACTCCAAAAAACGAAGAGCGGTCGGGCCGGACGAGATACCCTCTGAGTTCTGGAAAAAGATAGGCTCATGATTTTCATCTCCAAACTTATGAGAGGCGATCCAATCCCTGATCAGTGGAGGGAAAGTCATCTTCTTCCTTTGTACAAAGGAAATGGAGATACACGAAACTGTGACAATTACCGTTCTGCGAAGCTGATGTCACACACCATGAAGATCATTGAGCGGGTCTTAGATGGCCGATTGCGAAAAATAATACGGTTGTCTGATGACCAGTGCGGGTTTGTCGCAGGCAAATCAACAACAGATGCAATCCAAGGTATAAGGATCATAATGGAAAAACATCGTGATTCCTTAAATGATTTGCAAGGATATGGTGTTGGTTGATTTTGAAAAAGCGTTTGATAGACAACCGAGAGATCTGATATGGGGGGCGCTTAGAAAAAGAGGAGTTCCGGAAACCTACGTACAGATTATCGTGGACATGTACGAGGGAGCAAAGACGAGAGTAAGATGTCCTACTGGAGTCACCGAGGAGTTTCCAATCAAAGTCGGTGTACACCAGGGAAGCGTCTTAAGTCCTTTACTGTTTATTGTTGTCCTTGATTATCTGCTTGAAGGAAAAAATGACGGACCCAAAAGTGCATCAGGCATTCCTTGCAGACGATGGAGCCATCATAAGTGCTGATCAAACTTCCCTGCAACGAGCACTTGATGTGTGGGTGGATGTTCTGGAGGGAAATGGGTACCGCATTAGCCAGAAAAAGACCGAGTACCTGTGCTGAACATTCTCCAATCCACTGAGGCCTATTCCAGACATTTATTTGAATGAAATAGTGCTTCCCAAGTGTGAAAAGTTCAAATATCTGGTGTCTATGATCAAGCGCGAAGGAACCTGTGATGACGATATCAATCATCGCGGAAGCGTGGAGTCGATGAAGTGGCGGGAAAACTCAGCTATCTTCTGTGACCGAAAAATGAAAGGAAGGCTCTACACCGCAGTTGTGTCCGGCGCTCACATACGGTTCACAATGTTGGACAGTGCACAAAAAGCATGAGGGCAAATTAACGGCAACTGAGATGAAAATGCATGACAGCAGGAGTAGAATTAGAAGTTCAAAGATCCGAGGAAGCCTCCATGTTAAAGAACCCATCTCTAAGGAGGTTAAGGACGACCGGCTCAGTTGGTATTGCCATGTTCAAAGGTGAGATCCTTCGAACCCCGTTAAAAAGGCAATATCAATCAACGTACCAACGCAAGCGCGAAAGAAAGGCAGGCCTAAGAACTCCTAGATCACACAAATGCAAAAACACCAGCAAATGCTACTCGGCCTCAGTGATGAAGTGATCCGAGACAGGGAGGCCTGCCGATATTTCTTGAGGTCGAATCGGCGAACCCCACAGGCGGACCAGTAGAGATGCAGTAACGTGGGAGGGTTATGATTCCCATAATTCGGATCATAACCTCGTCGGAAAAGGAAAAAGATTCATTACGACGATGTTGTGGCGAACAGTTCAAGAAGTGACTGATCACCAGAACCTCTTCGAAATGAAAAAATGTCTCTTGCCGATCTCTTAGAAGTCCACCAGATGTTCAGACTTGAAACAAAATAATTGCCTTTTTTGATCACCCAAAAAGTCAGGTGACAGGCCTCATTCTACTGTACGTCAAATCTGCAATTAACAAAAAAAGACTACATTTTCTGATCAAAAAATTAAAAACATGAAAAACCATCGGCACTTTGACCACAAAAGTTCCTGGTGAACAATGTGTCACAAGAAAGGAGACCCCTTTGACTGCGCCAACTACCGAGGGATAAGTCTCCTGAACATCGCTTACAAGATCTTCTCTGCCGTTTTGTGTACTCGCCTGAAGCCGTTCATAAATAAGGTCCATACCAGTGTGGCTTCAGGCCAGGGAAGTCCACCGTCGACCACATTTTCACACTACGGCAGATCCTGGAAAATACCCAAGAGATGCAGATCGACACTCACCACCTTTTTGTCGATTTCAAGGCCGCATATGACAGCGTGCATAGGGACGAGCTGTATAACGCCATGTCTAGTTTTGACATTCCTGCCAAACTCGTCAGGTTGTGCAGGATGACGATGGATAATTCTCGCTGCTCCATCAAGGACGGTAACAAACTCACCGAGCCCTTCGATGTCAAAAAAGGTCTTAGACAAGACGACGCGCTGTCATGTGACTTCTTCAACATCATCCTGGAGAAAATCGTGCAAGACTCACACGCCAACACTAGAGGCACGATCTTCCAGAAGTCCGTACAACTGTTAGCATACGCGGACGACATTGACGTGATTGGCAGAACACAGCAAGCCGTCAATGAGGCGTTTGCTGGCATTGAGGCGGAAGCTGGTAAAATGGGTCTAGCTGCCATCAAGAAAGGACACACAACATCGACGTCTTGGACAGAGCGTTACAATGGGCAGCTATAACTTCGAGGTAGTCAAGGACTTCGTCTACCTCGGCTCCGCAGTAAACAACATCAGTACCGAGATCAAACGCAGAGTAACTCTTGCCAACTCTTGCTCAAGAGGCAATTGAGTAGTAGAGTCATCTCTCGAAGGACCAAGCTGACTTTATACAAGACCTTGATCATCCCAGTCCTGCTGTACGGCGCGGAGGCATGGACAATCTCAAAAGCGGATGAGGAAGACCTTGGTCTCTCCGAGAGAAAAGCTCGTGCGATCTTTGTTCCTGTTTGCGTTGAGAGTTTCTGGAGGAGAAGATTCAACCACGAACTGTACGGGCTGTACAGCGACATGAGTCTAGTCGGGCGTCTTCGGATCCAATGCCTAAGATGACTAGGTCAAGTAGAGCGTATGGACAACTCAGCTCCGGGCCGGAGAGTCTTCGACTCCGAACCCGTGGGACAACGCAAAAAGAGGACGCCCGCGTTTAAGGTGGCGCACTCAGGTGTAGAAGGACCTCAACCAACTTGGCGTGCGACACTGGAGACAGCTAGCCAGAGACCGTGCTAGCTGGAGAGGCTTGTTGGTTGAGGCCCAGGTCCACCCCGCACTGTAATAAAATAAATAAGAAGAAGAAGAACAATGTGTCAAAAGTCATTCAATTCTTGGTCCGAATTTCCCATTCCTGTTTCCCTCATCTTCGTTGGACCGAACTGTCAACCGAAACTGCACATGTTAAGATCAAGCTTTTCTGTTTTATAATATTCATCGTTTGACACTCGCAAAAATGTGTCCTTCTGAGAACAAAGGCAAGGCAAGGGGTACACACTGTCCAGAAAAGACAAAAACATCGACGTCTAGAACGTCTGGTCAGCTACATCATGGAGGTCGTCAAGGTCTTAGGGACAATATGTTCTCCTCCATGAATTGTACGAATATCAGTGTCAAGATCAAACGCAAGGTGACACTTGTCAACCTCTGTTTCTTTGCGATCAAAAGGTAATTGAGTAACTTAAAGCAGCGAGCTCACTTTAGACAAGAAACTGATCATTCTAGTCCTTCTCTGCGGGATAGGGTGACGAAGGAGTGGACGAAGATGCCAACGGTGTCTTCGAAAGAAAATATTTGCGATCTTTTGCCATGTTTAGGTTTAGGGCATCAGGAGGAGAAAGTTTATCTATACAGACTGCGCAGGCCTAGCGTCTAATCATTCAAAGCGTAAGGTGTCTTGGCCAAATAGAGTTCATGAGATCTGTCCCTCCACCTACATCCAATGGGACAACGCAACAGAGGACGACCATATTTACGGTGACTCACTCAAGTGAAGTAGGAACATCCGATTTGGTGTGCTTAAGTGGAACGGATGTCGAATGCTGCCAGAGATCGCGCGCACTGGAAAAGCTAGTTGATTCATGATCAGGTCCGCCCGGAACTGTGGCGATGCACAAAAAAGAAAAAAGAACAAGAAGAGATTTTGATTGGATTTGACTGCAGTGCAATCGATTCAATGTATCGTCACGGTTTGTTTTTTTTTTAATTTCTCTTTAAAGATGCCTTTAACTTCAACTAATCTTCTAAAAACTCACAGAAAGCCTGCTAAAGACTTTCATTATTTTAAAATCTTTAAAATTTGTCGGGAAGTCAGTGGCCATGGTGCAAGGATAATAAGGTGTGTTTGACTGTTCCATTAAAGCCGGGAGTTTGTGTGTCAACAGAAGCAATAAACAATTTTTTGATCATTACTCGTCAACATTTTCTACTCATTACAACTTTTGTATGAGCAAATAATGACATTTTATAAATTAATTAAATTCTTTCATTTCAGATCAATTTGCAATTGAATTCGTGTTTTTATTCAGCATTTTGTTATTTACGAAATCGATTTGTGATGTGTGCATTTGTTCAATGTCACAAACTCTGAGTGATGTCACAAGACAAAACTGATTATCCTTACACCATGTTCAGTGACTTTTTGACCAGAATTGAAAATGTGAATTTCGTGCGCTGATTAATTAATTTTGCTTACGTAAGAAAAGCCATCATGTAAAAGCTTGATGGACACTTTCAATATCAATTGTTAACAAGTGATTTACTGAGTTCCGTTGTAGTCATAGCAGCACAGACGACGCTGAACGTTTAGGTCGCCCAGAAACCTCACACTATTTATCCTCGATACAATCTATGGACGATCGCGAGATTAAAGTGCAGGTGTCTGACGCGATAGTAGGAATTTCAACTGACCTTGCACAACACCTTTTACATGAATATTTGGACAAGCAGATGCAAATGGGAGTTTTTTCATGGCTCAATTAACTGTGGACAGATTCCAAGGTCTGAAATTGGCACAAATACAACATCATCAACAACGAGTTGATACGCATATTAAACAAAATGGTAAAAACTTTTACAAAAAAAACTGTACAAAGTTGCCAAAGACAGTGCTCTATCTCTTTCTGAAAGAGTCTAAAAGGGACTAACAAACAAAGCAACTGCTAATCGTTTTATTTTTAACTTGTGACTTATCTTTGTATGCACATACCGACGCAAAAAGCACGGCTAATATGTGGAAACTCAAAAACAGAAATGAAGTATTACAGAAATAGCCGACTTCACAGCTGATTACCCTCTAGTCCATCGACGAATTTGTGTACTTTTTGACAGATATTCATACATTTTTGACGGTTATCCTCCGGCCTCTGATTGGTCAATTTGGTTTAAGAAGACGTTATAAAAAACAGGTGTCAAAAATGTTAATGGGCAAGAGAGGTAGAAGTAGGGCATTTATGTAATACTTCATTTCTGCCCAAAAAGTACTGAAAGTCATGTGTTTTTTACACACACGTACGTATACCGATTTTAACCGAACTTCGCACAAACCATATATAGACTAAGTAAAATGCTGTGGGAAATTTTGGTTATAATCGGTAAATGCGTTAAGGTTTGAATCGGCGACAAACATTTGAAGCTGAATTTTTATATACATAGAAATAGAGATAGAGACAGAGATAGAGAAAGAGATAGAGATAGATATAGAGATAGAGATAGAGATAGTGATAGAGATAGACATAGAGATAGAGATAGAGATAGAGATAGAGATAGAGATAGAGATAGAGATAGAGATAGAGATAGAGATAGAGATAGAGATAGAGATAGAGATAGAGATAGAGATAGAGATAGAGATAGAGATAGAGATAGAGATAGAGATAGAGATAGAGATAGAGATAGAGATAGAGATAGAGATAGAGATAGAGATAAAGATAGAGATAGAGATAGAGATAGAGATAGAGATAGAGATAGAGATGGAGATGGAGATGGAGATAGAGATAGAGATAGAGATATAGATAAAGATAGAGATAGAGATAGAGATAGAGATAGAGATAGAGATAGAGATAGAGATAGAGATAGAGATAGAGATAGAGATAGAGATAGAGATAGAGATAGAGATAGAGATAGAGATAGAGATAGAGATAGAGATAGAGATAGAGATAGAGATAGAGATAGAGATAGAGATAGAGATAGAGATAGAGATAGAGATAGAGATAGAGATAGAGATAGAGATAGAGATAGAGATAGAGATAGAGATAGAGATAGAGATAGAGATAGAGATAGAGATAGAGATAGAGATAGAGATAAAGATAGAGATAAAGATAGAGATAGAGATAGAGATAGAGATAGAGATAGAGATAGAGATAGAGATAGAGATAGAGATAGAGATAGAGATAGAGATAGAGATAGAGATAGAGATAGAGATAGAGATAGAGATAGAGATAGAGATAGAGATAGAGATAGAGATAGAGATAGAGATAGAGATAGAGATAGAGATAGAGATAGAGATAGAGATAGAGATAGAGATAGAGATAGAGATAGAGATAGAGATAGAGATAGAGATAGAGATAGAGATAGAGACAGAGATAGAGATAGAGATAAAGATAGAGATAGAGATAGAGATAGAGATAGAGATGGAGATGGAGATGGAGATAGAGATAGAGATAAAGATAGAGATAGAGATAGAGATAGAGATAGAGATAGAGATAGAGATAGAGATAGAGATAGAGATAGAGATAGAGATAGAGATAGAGATAGAGATAGAGATAGAGATAGAGATAGAGATAGAGATAAAGATAGAGATAAAGAGATAAAAGAGATAGAGATAGAGATAGAGATAGAGATAGAGACTTTGTTTTCTTTGAAAAATTGGGCAGCAGACAGGTGTACTACTTGAGTACGAAGCTTAGTGAAATGGTCCTCATGGGTAAGTAGTAGGGTTATGTAGTATAAGCCTTAGCTTGCTCCTTCTCAGGCCCATTGTGTTCTTAACTAGTTCTTACATAGGCTTCCAATGACACGATGGTCTCGAAATTAATGGCTCTAAAACCTGATGAGTTGCCAATAAATCATATTTTTTGCTACATTTTCGTTTTTGTCACCCTGGGCCTACAAATGGTACTTTTTCATAGCAGTGGTGATTTTTTTTTTTTCAAATATTATTCCGGTAACGTTGATCCTGGCTCCATCTTACTTACTTAGGCTGCTTTCACACTCGTTAAGATTCGTCGGCGATTCTTTCAAATTCCCTTTTGTGATCTCAAGCCACATCAGTCTCTGCAATTGTGATGTCAATACTGAACCTTTTCTGTTTCCTACCCCCTCTCACACATGCGTCATCTCTTTCTCACACATGTACAGCATGCTTCCAATACCCAACATTGAGAACATAAGAATAAAGCAACTCAAAGAAGAGAGATAAAAGAGAATAGAAAATCCAAAAGCAAACCTTGAGCACACGAGACGCGGGCTGCCCCTATCACGTCCCACCTCCCTTGCCTACAAGATGGAAAAATCGCAGACTAAATTTTTCTGTGTGAAAGCGGCCTTACTTATCAGGCTGGCGACCCATGCAGCGTCCGAGACTGAGCGATAGCTGCTTTACATTGTTGACAGTCCTGGGCACGCTGCTTCCAGTCATCAAGACCAAGCTGACTTGCTTTCGCGATTACTTACCGAGATCTCGAACCAAGAGGCTCGGATTCGAAGACCGTCTTAGCGGTTGTCCATGCTCTCGATGTGGCCGAGCCAGAGCTATCGACGGATCTTTGCCTTCCGGACTACATCCACATCCTGCTACAGTTAGTCGAGTTCGCGGTTGTGTCTTCTCCTCTATTCGCCTTCCTCTATATCCAACGGAGAATTTTTCTTTCGAAGGCACCAAGAATCCGCTCCGCAGTTTTGCTTGTCGTCCAGTGATTTCGTTCGTGGAGTTCACGTTTGCCCCGAGGTAGACAAACTCCCTTACTAGCAAGTAGCTGTCGATTGATTGATCAGTTTGATGGGGGTCCTGGCTCCATCAAACCGATTAAATAGTCTCTCGAATTTATTTCCATTCCGTTTCTATCACAGGCGCTGAAGCATCTGTTTGTCTTCTGTAACTTCTTGCTTCAGTAGTGAATTTGCACGCTTAATTTTCCCTCTCTAACCCTACACCCCGTAACAATGTGAATCGCAGTTGAACCTCCAACGAAAGTTCCCAGCGACACAACTGACCAGATGCCAGTGGCAATTCAGAATTATCGAATAACTGTTAACTGTCCAGGTCCAGAAATTCATATATGTATAATTAGCGTGTCTCAATCGAAGTAGCCTCAACAAAAGCAATCAACTCCGGCAAACATTTGCTACAGCCGCTCCGCCGCACCGCCGCCGTCGCCACTGTCGCTGTCTTTGCCGATCTCCACTGATCTCGAACATCGGCAGCTGCAACTGTCATCTCGATACGAGCGAGCCGTTGCCGTACCTTCAATAAAGGAACTCACTCAATTCTCGCACGCATGAATGGTTTAATTACAGAAAACATACGCTGCCCGCTCCTTCATGTTTGCCAGTGCCACAGCCCAGAACCGTACCAGATCGCCGATGAACGGAGCACAAAAAAAAAGAAAAGATCATACACGACACCGACCCAGCGCACAGCACCAACTTCTGTTTAGAGTTTCTCTCCCCAGCCCAGGGGAAAAGTATCAACTCACGATACCATAACAAATTTCCGATATTCTCTTTTGCTTGTGCTTCCCCTTTGCCGCCGCCTCGTCGGGCCTCCCATGCCCTAAATGCGATCGCTTCTCCATCGAGATCCGAGGCCGAGACCGTAGCGAAAGGGAGCATCATCCCCCTTGCCGGTCCGCTGCCAGATCAGAATTCCTTTGATCTCCGATCGACTGTCAGCCGGAGTTTATTTTCTCTTCGTTTTTTTGTTCGTTCCTTAATATTTTTATGATTAAGCCCTTTTTAATTGTTTTTTATTGGATGCGGTTTCGTTCCGAGAGCGGAGAACCGAGAGCTGGACCGAGACAAGCCAATGAAAGGGTGCACCGAAGAGGATCGATTCAAGGTGGCAAGGGGCAATTAAATGCACAAGCCAGCGCAATCAAACGTGCCTGGCGATCGGTGATCGCTGGGGAACGGACGTGCGGTGCGGCTGACGAATGCCGGGACAGAGGATCTCTCTCAATTAGCACACGCATGTGTGATTTCCGAGCGCGAAGCGCTCCTCGGCGGCAGACATCAAATGCGCTCGGCGGGCACTATGTGTGTTTTTTATGAGTCCGACCGGGTCGGCCCGATCTCGGACGAGCAGCTACCTCCTCCTGCCATCGGGAGACGCGCTGTATTGCGCACAATTCATTCGAGTAGCACCTCTGGGCTAAATGGCCCTATTCCACCGAGAGACGTCGCGCTCGCACTCACCCGTGGCCTGGGAACGGCTGATGATCCTCGAGGATGGGCGATCGTGGCCACTTTGGATTACGGCATGAAATCATGCGAAAATAAGTAAACAATTTGCGAGCAGCAATTTGTTCAGGGGACCGGACCGGTCCGATCGGCCTAGGGATCGCCCGATCCGCCCGATCGCTCGATCACCCTCTTCTTCGAGCGCAATTTACTTCAATTCCTGCCGACGATCTGTCGCAGTCGACAATGGATCTGCATTTGAATGGAAGCGGATGGACAATTTGAGGGAGGGTCTCCGATCGCTTTGTGTGCGCACATCATAATTTAAATTTTCCTATTCTTCGCGTCCTGAGGGATGACGACGAGACGAATGTGCGTTGCGCATGCAACGCTGCCTCTGGAGAATGCACTGGGAATGGGTCTTAATGCTTTCCAATTGTTCGAGAGGACCATCTGGATGACAAAAGGAACGGAAAGTAGGCGATACGGATTTATTTAAATGATGATGCGGTGAGTTATTAGAGAGAGGGACCCATTGTTCGGGCGAATAAAGCGGGACGTGGTGTGGTCGCATGGGCCGATGAGAATGGGAACTACTTGAGCTATCATGGCCGGCGATGGTGTACTCAATTGCGCACAGTTGGCCAATTCAATGATCTGTGGTAGAGGGCTGAGTCTTTTCTGAAGCTGTTGGTGGTGTTTAATGCTGCGTTGTTCACTTCTCGGAGCGGAAAGTTGGGCTTAGAAAGTAGATTACTTTCCTTTTGGCCTGTACTGGATTTGGAAACTTCCGATCTATTGAAATTGTAACATCCTTGACAACGACAGGAGCAGGGACGACGACCATCCCTGATGTGACGAAGGAAACAAATGTAATTTTTTGAACTAGAGCAACTCCGTGGAGGGGACGCGAAAAGGGAGGCGACTTTGTAACCACGTATATTACCGACACACGTGAAATAATAAAAGTTAAAAGTAAAGGGGTTCAAATTCTGGAAAAGTTGCTCACTGCGGCAACAGAAAAAATATTGAGATGGACGCATTTTCATATAATCGTCTAGCTCTGAGCACCGCAAAGGAGTTATTGTAGAGTAGAGAAATTGAATCGGTTTGGATCTGATAGAAAGTGTCATGTGTGGCGTCAACCGAAGTAGGACGATAATCCACTTCTTCTTTTTCTCCGGGGTGTCCGGGGTGGACGTGGGCCTCAATCAACAAGCCTCACCAGCCGGCACGATGCTTAGGCAGGTGCCTCCAACTGCGCACACCAAGTTGATTGAGGTGCTTCTCCACCTGGGTGCGCCATCGATTCCACTGGTTCGGAGTCGAAGATGTTAATCCACGCTACACTATAAGTACGGTTAAACATAGACTGCATTCTTATGACATGGTGAGGGTCCCAATGTTAAAATTAACGTCAGTTGCAGTATAAGCAAAAATTTGAAGAGCATATAAGTTATTTTCACACACGCTGAAAAACAAAACCATGTAGCCCAATTGTCGCTGGATATGCTGAGCTAAACATCTGGCACATCGAACTGGTGATCGCTGTCCTGCGGTGTCAAGTGCTGAGTTATCAATTAAGAGCAATAAATAGGTGTAAGAATTAATTGTAAGTTTAGTTCTTAAGCGACCATAATAAAGATGATATGCTGCCTGAAATACATTTTGTTTAAGAAACAACGTCTTTTAATTCACCTGGCGCCCGAGCGGGGACTGCGTTCGAGCATTTGTGTTAAGTGTTAGTACGTAGCTAAAAAAAAAAAAGAAACTGTGAGTCAGCCGTGTCAAACGCAGAGTAACTCTTGCCAACCGCTGTTTCTATGGGCTTAAGAGGCAATTGAGTAGTAGAGCCATCTCTCGTAGGACCAAGATGACTTTATACAAGACCTTGAGGCATGGACGCGGAGGCATGGACAATCTCAAAAGCGGATGAGGAAGTCCTTAGTCTCTTCGAGAGAAAAGCTCTGCGTGCGATCTTTGTTCCTGTTTGCGTTGACGGTTTCTGGAGGAGAAGATTCAACCACGAACTGTACGGGCTGTACAGCGCCATGAGTCTAGTCTAAGATGGCTAGGCCATGTAGAACGTATGGACAACCAGCTCCAGCCCGAAGAGTCTTTGACTCCGAACCCGTGGGACAACGCAACAGAGGACGTCCGCGTTTAAGGTGGCGCACCCAGGTGGAGAAGGCCCTCAACCAACTTGGCGTGCGACAATGGAGACAGCTAGCCAGAGGCCGTGCTAGCTGGAGAGGCCAGTTGGCTGAGGCCCAGGTCCACCCCGGACTGTAGCGCCAAATAAAGAAGAAGAAATGTTTTTCGGTCGATATACTTCTAATTTGATTCCTGAAACCATTTGAAAAGATTAACTTAGCATGTTTTACATCTGTTCATCTTTTTAAGATTCTACTGTACTTATTTACCCTGTTTTCCAAGGATATTCTAATTTTATTAAATCTTTAAAAAATAACGATTTATCAAGCTCTGCAATGTGTATAGTTGCCTTTACTGGAGCACGTCTCTCCGTTATTCGTCTCTCCTCAACTCTTGCATGAAGTCTATCCAACTGAGATTCATCAATCTAACTTACGAATTAGCCGCACAAATTCATTAGAATTGCACGTTAAGAATTCCGAATGATTTCGTGACGGAATCTTCACCTGAATCCGTTTTTGTCCAAAGGTGTCTCCAATGTGTGGTGGCAATTGGAATGTAGTGTCGTCTCACAAGCACATCCGAACTTGTCGGTGGTCAGACCACAACTGCTCTGAGACAAGATTGAACATGCACACAAGACAACAATGATAAGGGGTAAGATGGAAGAGCAGCTGCCACATTCTCACAATCTAGCGTATTGTTACTAATACACTACAGTCATAAATGATTCGAAATTGCTACAACCTAAGCTGTCTCACAAACGTTGACGCAGTAATACTCTAGCGATCTTGTCAAGCCATTTTTACAAGTTGTCTTTATACAATAACGAAGTTTAGTTTTACATATTTTGGCCAGATTTGACAAGCCAAAGTTACTTCGATTATAGACGACTGGATGGCGCAGTTGGTAGAGTGCCTGACCCTGGTTAGCGGGGTCCTCGGTTCGAATCCCAGTGACAGCTAAGTTAATAGGCTTTCATCTGGTTTTCAAATCTGGTCTATTCATCATTTGTCGTTGGGATCAAATAAACGGCACTATCACCGGAGTAGTCAGTCAGTGGTAGTAGTCTGACTGTATGGTAGGGTGGCTACCTGTACTAGTAGGGTGGCTACCTAACCTGACCTACTTCGATTATTGTGATTTTTGTCTGGAAATGATAAAAGCAAACATGTAAAAAATGATCAATTCAATCTTAAATGGCTGAACAGATCCTCTAGATGAAATTAGTAAGTAAATATTGAAAAGTATCGGCGAATGAACTGCTTCCTGCGGCACACCAGTTTTTAATGTTTAATGTCCCAGCAGAAGCTGTTGATGAGCATAATGTATTAGTGGTTAAAGTGAACCCTGATTTGCTCAAGTTGAAAAAGAGTCTAATAAAACACGACCATCCAACTGTCGATGGAGTAGAAACAGGCACGTGAGAGAAATCGAATTGGTTAGTCGGAACTTTTGTGGTTGTCCATATCGTACGCCGAACAGTGGATAGGCGACTCCAATATGAACCGGATATCGCTCAGACCCAAGAGGATCTTCTTTGGTTCAGTAGAGCGATCCCGGCTCGAGATAGGAAAGAGTCTGCCAAAGAACGGCAATTTTACTGGTGGTTACACCAAAACCAGTCTCTGCCACCGCCAGCTTTTCTTAATGATCAGGTAGTTGACCATAGTGGTCAGCTTACATAGGCTTTTAAGGTAGATTTTAAGAAAAAAAAGATCAAATCCAAAAAAAAAAATATAAAACAAGAAATAAAAAAAATAAAAAAATATAAATAAATAAAACAAAAAAAGGTGCACCACGACGTATAAATTATATATGTTAGGCATATACATAACATATACGCCTAGGAGGTTAAGATTTTCAGTCTGGCCAAGTTTTTCATAAGTTTTCTTGGTTAACGAAAAAATAATAAAATTTGTCTTCAAAGACTAAAAAAAAAACGAAGATTAAGCCGAAAGGCACATTTATACAAACCTTTGAGTATCTTAGAGTACCCGCTTAGGGTCAGTAAGTTAGTATTAAGAGCAATTGTTAACTGTTAAGTTAGTTAAGCTAGTTTTAAGTACTTTTTTCTAGCAAGTAAGAAAAATAGATATGAATAAAACAAAATTACATGAAAAAAAAAAAAAAAAAACTATTGTGGTTGTTGTGGCGTAGTGGGTCTGCGTCGACTCCTACGCAGAGGGTGCCAGGTTAAATTCCCGAATTCACCACATTTGATTATTCACGGCTCCACCTTTTTCGAGTGACTGACAATACTCAAAGAGTCTTCCTGTCTAGAAAAAGCTTCTCAACTTCGCCGTTCGGAGTCGGCATTAAACTTGCACTCGTGAAAGAACCCACAACAAGGGTGGTTTATGAGAAGCTAGGGCCATTAATATTATAGTCGGAACTACGTTCTTGTACTTAATGTTCGTTAAACGTTTTTGTCCTTTTTCCTAACCCTTTACAGCCTTATGCTACATCTTTTGTCTCTTGGACATGTGGTCGATGGTATGTACGTCCTCCTTGAGTATTCTTCTTGTACCAACTGTTTTCACTCGGACCACATTATGAGTAATGACTCTGCTTAGGAGAGACTTGTTTCCACTTCCAGTGATGACAGCAACGACACTTCAGTCTCGGACTTCATAAGTCCACGGATCTTTAAAGCACAATTGCAGCCTAAAAAGAGTGAAGCGAAATGAAGCGTGTGTAGTCACCGTGGCGTCGCATTGTGCGTCGATTCATATTCCTACTCCCGGGGGTCCTAGCTCCTGAATTAAGCAAATTGCATAACTTACGACTTAACCTCCTTCGAGTCACTGACAATGTTCCTGTCGAGGAAAAGCTTCTCAAACCTCGTCGTTCAAAGTCGGCATACTAGTAAATCCTTTCCACTCCTTAGACGGAATACACGAGAAGTTGCGGTATAACCTATGCCCAGGGCGCCTCTATCCGTAACGCCACCCATAGATAATTAATTAGACGAACTCGTGGTGTACCTTCATCACCACCCGATGCAATGCATGCGCATACGACTCTATTTCTCTCAAATGTTCGTCCCTTGCCAATATTCGAAAGTGGCCCTTAGATTTATCCGATTTTTGAAATCTGTACACACCCAGAAGAATGGCCACTCCGTCATTCCGCAGTTTCGTTGACTCACAAAATGTTCTGTTCATGTTCCCACGACACGACCAACTTCCACAATCCCGCATCAATTTGCACTCCCTACTGCCCATGGGTCCCATTTGGCATCAGTTGATAATCCCATTATCTGCATCTAGCCCTCATCGCGATGACAATTCCCAGATGTACACACTTTAGTTGCGAAGCAGACGCATAAATCTCTCCAATCAGCACAATTCAGCCCAGATGGCCGGAATGCGGTCCCCTGCTCCTATCGCAGGCATCCATCAATCCAGTGAGTGCACCCAGAGAATGCGATCCTCAAAGAGTCCTTTGTCGTGTAATTAATCCCTCAAGCAAACACTCGTTCCCGTCCTCAGAGCGACGGATAAGACAAACAAATCCCGAGCGAAAGAGTGCCACGCAGGTAGCAGCATCCCGACGCATTAGCATCTTCATGTCATCCCTAAACACTCTCAAGTGAGGATTTGTAAGCGAATCCTTCCTGCTTCTGGGACAATTGCTCCGGTGACTGACTGCCGCTCGGCTCCACTCGAGAGACCTCCGCTGACATTTCTTTTGTCAAACAAAGACTTAATTCACTCAAAAAGGGGAATTAGATTAGCCGTTCCCAATGGCCTCACCTGCGCCCGACACACACTGTGTGTGTATTGGCTCCTTAGGCGACTCAATGTTTTGAAATCGAATACCTTTGTGCCCGGCCACAGTCGCACTCGTGAAGCCCTAGCAATGCGAACGTTAAGTGGAATTAACGTGGTGTAATTACAAGTGGAACACAACAACGCTGCCTACAAAGGAAGCCCTGCTCACCGGCGCGGCCGCGGAGAGAGTGGGATTAAGTAGCACTCACAAGGGAGCACCGTGTAAGTGCTGGCACTGCACAAGGTATTATCTGCAGTCGGATAAGGCGCTGAACTGAACTGGATAGCGAAACGCATTCATAACGAACTGCTCGCACTTGTACATAATTGTCATATGCTTGTCATACACTGCGGATAATGGTGATGTAATGCGTGTCTAGGCGCGCGGTTCGAGTGAATACTTGTGCGGCGCGGTGACAGGCGCGACAGGTAGCTGGGCTAAATTAGGTAGAACCTGTCGGCTACTGTGAGTGTTGTGAGTTCGGCTAATTAGCCGATCAGGGAATGACTGGCATTCGGCGACGGCAGGAAAAGCGACCATCAAGAGAGTGAGATCCCTGCAGTCAAACATGCACCACAAGCCCCTTCGAAGGTCCTCCGCGACCTCTGTTGCCATTCTAATTGACCCATCGCACCAAGCACCAACTCTCTCTCTCTCACAGTGTATTCAATGAAACGAACATCAGAGAACGTCTTCCAAAATTGCTACCGTCCGCAAGAAACGCCAACCGACATCCATCAGTTTACGGGCAATTTTAATGAAACTAATGCCACCAAATTTCAGTAATAAATGTAAATGACTTTCAGAACTCACACGGCGCGGCGTGCGAAAATTAAGTGATCTTCTGTGGATGCCGCCGGTGTCTGGCACTGGGCTGCCGTTGTTCGTACATCGGCCCCCCATCGGCGCGATCATCATCATCATCAGCGTCGTCGTCGTCGTCGTAGTAGCTCTGCTGTTGGATACCGTGTTATACCTTCGTACCTCTCATCCGCTGGGTGTATATATAATCATCGGCCCGAAACGGACCGGAAATAATGCTCAAAAGAAGCCGCCATCACTGTCTCTGCATTGCCACACCACAACCGCCGTCGTTGCTGCTGCTGCTGTTCCTGCTGACACTTGGCCCGTCGTCGGTGCTCGGTGCTCGGTGCTCTGTGCTCTGTGCTCGGCACTTGGCAATCCTCCATTGCGAGTCCATTTGTGAAATTTACTCACGCAAATTGTTTTTAAGAAAGGAAAAAAGGTGCATATTAATGAACCATAGCGTCGTAATAATAATTTGTGCAAATAAACATTAAAGGTGTACAGATGGCCGCAGGGGTGTGCGATAGCGCTGATGACTGGGTGGAGGACGCACAAGGGTGCAGTGCATGGAGTACAGGGAGTGCACATCCTCTGCTCAGGATGTGAGGATGGCGTCGGGCATCGAGCGCTTTTGTCTCACGGGCCATTGTGTTCCGGATGCAGGATGGTCAGAGGAGTGGTTATGTCAGTGTTGCCATCGGATGGTGAACTTTTTGTTCAAATGGTTCGCATTAGCTTGTGGCGTGGTCTAATATGTTAAGACATGACTACATAACATTATGTAGAGGTTATATGCTTCGCGGTCGAGGCAATACGGCCTCACCACTTTCGTGTATCTGACAATGCTCTCCGCGCGACCCCTTATTGGATCATACAGGTCCGAAGATGATGATGATGATGATGAAACTTGGTCCTTCGGAGTCGACATAAAACTGTGGTTGTTGTCGAATAGAAGCTACGCCCTCGCCTCCCACTCCTCGACTCATATTCTGGCTTCCTGCCATGAACGACTTCCATAATTTAGTCTAGCCACCGAGCCACATATACTCTCACCCCTGCACCCTAGGGTTTGTGTCTGAGCTCCAAGGATATACTTACCACGAAAAAACTTTTCAAATTACGTTGCTTCAGCCTGTATATTCGACATCCAAAAAAAGAAATTTAAAATTCAAAGAAAAGTTAGTCGAAATGACCTATAATTCATGGTCCTTCGAGCCGGAATCTACTACTTCACGTTACACGATCTCCGAGACCAGTCAGTCATGCAGTTTGGTCAGTCGTCATGCGGTGTATAGTACACAAGAATCAAAGGATCTGCATTGCCATCCAATAACAACCTCTGAAATTGTTCCACGTCAGCTGAGCATCACAATGGATTCCTAAAAAGCCAATTTGATTCGCTTAAGCTAAACTAACCCTTCTCCAATCGGACAAATTCCAGCCAAATCGCAGATGGGCGGTGAACGTCGTAGTAGCTCTGCTGTTGGATACCGTGTTATACCTTCGTACCTCTCATCCGCTGGGTGTATATATAATCATCGGCCCGAAACGGACCGGAAATAATGCTCAAAAGAAGCCGCCATCACTGTCTCTGCATTGCCACACCACAACCGCCGTCGTTGCTGCTGCTGCTGTTCCTGCTGACACTTGGCCCGTCGTCGGTGCTCGGTGCTCGGTGCTCTGTGCTCTGTGCTCGGCACTTGGCAATCCTCCATTGCGAGTCCATTTGTGAAATTTACTCACGCAAATTGTTTTTAAGAAAGGAAAAAAGGTGCATATTAATGAACCATAGCGTCGTAATAATAATTTGTGCAAATAAACATTAAAGGTGTACAGATGGCCGCAGGGGTGTGCGATAGCGCTGATGACTGGGTGGAGGACGCACAAGGGTGCAGTGCATGGAGTACAGGGAGTGCACATCCTCTGCTCAGGATGTGAGGATGGCGTCGGGCATCGAGCGCTTTTGTCTCACGGGCCATTGTGTTCCGGATGCAGGATGGTCAGAGGAGTGGTTATGTCAGTGTTGCCATCGGATGGTGAACTTTTTGTTCAAATGGTTCGCATTAGCTTGTGGCGTGGTCTAATATGTTAAGACATGACTACATAACATTATGTAGAGGTTATATGCTTCGCGGTCGAGGCAATACGGCCTCACCACTTTCGTGTATCTGACAATGCTCTCCGCGCGACCCCTTATTGGATCATACAGGTCCGAAGATGATCATGATGATGATGAAACTTGGTCCTTCGGAGTCGACATAAAACTGTGGTTGTTGTCGAATAGAAGCTACGCCCTCGCCTCCCACTCCTCGACTCATATTCTGGCTTCCTGCCATGAACGACTTCCATAATTTAGTCTAGCCACCGAGCCACATATACTCTCACCCCTGCACCCTAGGGTTTGTGTCTGAGCTCCAAGGATATACTTACCACGAAAAAACTTTTCAAATTACGTTGCTTCAGCCTGTATATTCGACATCCAAAAAAAGAAATTTAAAATTCAAAGAAAAGTTAGTCGAAATGACCTATAATTCATGGTCCTTCGAGCCGGAATCTACTACTTCACGTTACACGATCTCCGAGACCAGTCAGTCATGCAGTTTGGTCAGTCGTCATGCGGTGTATAGTACACAAGAATCAAAGGATCTGCATTGCCATCCAATAACAACCTCTGAAATTGTTCCACGTCAGCTGAGCATCACAATGGATTCCTAAAAAGCCAATTTGATTCGCTTAAGCTAAACTAACCCTTCTCCAATCGGACAAATTCCAGCCAAATCGCAGATGGGCGGTGAACTGGAACATGAGGGAGGCTAAGCCCCTGCCTCCCGTACGCCAAGCTACCCTGGAACCGGCTACTTTCCAACTGTTCAGGAGAGAATGGCACAAGTCAAAACGCTGACTGAAAAGATGATGCGTCGTAAAGGGTATGTGTTCAGAAGGACAGAAGGGAAACCGGATAAGCGAAATTAACTTTATGACTTCAAAGCAAAAACATTGGTGAGGAGAAATAGCATGTTTATTTTTGACATCACGTTCACGTAAAACATCACGATCGACAGCTACAACTTCGAAGTAGTAAAGGAGTTTGTCTACCTCGGGGAAAACGAGGGAACTCCTCCACATCACAAGGGAGATCCGACGTTGCATCGCCCTCAGCAACCCTTGTTACTTCGGTTTGTCAAAAGGACTGGGCTCAAAACTCCTGACTCGAAGGACCAAGATATGGGCACGATTGATCCAGCTAAGAGGGTCTCCAAATCCGAGCCTCGTGGATCGAGAAGGGGCGGAAGAACGAACTTCTGGCATAAAGATTAAATTTCCCGGATTTAAGATTTGATTTGATGACTGGCAGCAGCGTGATCAGGACCGTCAGCAATGAAAGGCGGGATTGAGTATTTCCTTCATACCACAACATCTTAGGCGGACAATTTCTCTATAGCGGACAGCAGCAGGACCATCATGATTGTCCGCTATGGAGGGGCGTCCGAACTGAAGGAGTTGAAATACAGTTGAAAGGAGTTGAATATCTTTTCGCTGGGACCATGACGAGTTGTCTGTAAAGAGTGGTGGGTATCTGTAAAGAAACGTTTCACAGTACAAAGAAAAGATACACTGTGACCATTTTTTTCGTCCAATTTTAAATTTGACGACGCTTCTGTTTGCTTTAGTCGACGTACGTCATAACGTCCCCTAATAACGTAACTTGTCTGGGCAATTCGTATCATTAGTCTGGCACGAACTCCTCTTTTGAGTTGCGATGTAGTGGTCAGCGGTTGCAAAGGTCATCAACGGCAACTTCGTCAATCGCTTGCAATGGATGGCCTGCATACCAGCAGAGTGGTAAGGACAACCCCTTAGACAGTTTGAACATTCTCCTTTATGTTCAACCAGTTCACTTAATTGGCAGCAGCACTGCCCTTAAACGGATTTAGCCGAAGATGTGGAAGGAACTCGGTTCTGGACACTCTGTGACAGACTGACATCGATCTCCTGCCCTTCTCCGCCAGTGTTTCCTCCGAATTCTTCTGGATGTCTGATCACCAAACGCTGAATCTTCTTCTGGTGGCACTAGAGTCCGGGGTGGACCTGGGCCTCAACCAGTAAGCCTCTCCAGCCGGCACGATCCTTAGCCAGCTGTCTCCAACTGCGCACACCAAGTCGATTGAGGTTCTTCCCAACCTGTGTCCGCCATCGGACTTCCTCATCCGCTTTTGAGATTGTCCATGCCTCCGCGCCGTACACTAGAACTGGGATGATCAAGGTCTTGTATAAAGTCAGCTTGGTCCTTCGAGAGATGGCTCTACTACTCAATGCTCTGCTACTACAACTACTCTGCCAATCACGTCAATGTCATCCGCGTATGGTAACAGTTGTACGGACTTCTGCAAGATCGTGCCTCTAGTGTTGGCGTGTGAGTCTTGCACGATCTTCTCCAGGATGATGTTAAAGAAATCACATGACAGCGCGTCGTCTTGTCTAAGACCTTTTTTGACATCGAAGGGCTCGGTGAGTTTGTTACCGTCCTTGATGGAGCAGCGAGAATTATCCATCGTCATCCTGCACAACCTGACGAGTTTGGCAGGAATGTCAAAACTAGACATGGCGTTGTACAGCACGTCCCTACGCACGCTGTCATATGCGGCCTTGAAATCGACAAAAAGGTGGTGAGTGTCGATCTGCATCTCTTGGGTATTTTCCAGGATCTGCCATAGTGTGAAAATCTGGTCGATGTTGGACTTCCCTGGCCTGAAGCCACACTGGTATGGACCTTATTTATGAATGGCTTCAGGCGAGTACACAAAACGGCAGGGAAGATCTTGTAAGCGATGTTCAGGAGACTTATCGCGGTAGTTGGCGCAGTCAAAGGGGTCTCCTTTCTTGTGGATCGGGCAAACGATACTGAGATTCCACTCATCGGACATGCTTATGGTCGGAGATATCTTACAGATGAGCTGGTGCATACGCCCAACCAGATCATCTCCAGCTGCCTTAAAGATTTCAGCGGATAGTCCGTCCGCACCGGCAGCTTTGTTAGACTTCAGTCTTGATATTGCTAATGCTTGACCTCGTCTAATGCTTTGCAAATATATTTAATATCATTGTTTTGTAGTATTTTGTTATCAAGGAAAGGAAGGATCTCGGTTCTAGACACTATTTGACAGATGAACACCGATCACCAGCTCCTCTTCGAGAAGACCGCTGCCAGAGTCTCTTTCGAACTCTGCTGGTTCACTGACCACTAGATATGGATATAATATGGGTGGAGCGACAGTCCGAGGTGGACCTGGGCCTAGCTTCTCAGCAACCACTCGTGTTGTGTATTCTTTCACAAGTGGAAGGGACCTACAGTTTAATGCCGACTCCGAACTGCGAATTTGAGAAGCTTTTTCTAGACAGGAAAATTCTTTGAGCATTGTCAGTGACTCGAAAGAGGTGGAGCCGTGAATTATGACGAATCTGGCACCCTCTGCGTAGGAGTCGACGCACTTACCCACTATGCCACGGCGACCACTAGACTAGACGCTGAATGGTCCTATGGAAATCTTCTTAGATGGATGGAAGATGGGCAAAGACGTGGATTATCATTTTGACTGCCGAACAATTCGAGAGTCTTTCATGCAGAAACTAAGCGAACAAGGAAATTTTAAGAATTTTCAAATTTGACTTGGCAGCCAATGTGTTAAGTGAAGTCATCAATTGTGTAGTTACACATTTGGACATGCAAAAAATCGAAAAGAACAGAATCTTACCTCCACCGACCTTGAATAAACTTCACCTAGATACTTCCCAGAGAAGAACTTCCAGGCCCTGATACCGGAAAGAGACCTGTGCTACGGCGGCCCAGTGAAAGCAAAGTTAATACGCTTTGATCTGGTTTTCAAATCTGGTCGAGTCACCATTTGCCGTTGGGATCAAATTATCGGCACTATCACTGCAGTCGGCAATCAGTGGTTAGTAGTCTGACTATGGGCATCACAATGAATAAATATGGTCTAAGTCTGCTGGTGAATGCACAAGCCTAACTATAACCTACGGCGGCAATATATCCTTTGGAAACATCAGAAATCTCTGCACATTCCAATGGATCCAAGACAGAAGATCGAGTAGGAAGTGGTACACCACCTTAATTTAAATAAATCAAATCGTCTACCCGATCAATGCTGTTACTTCCATGCGCAAATGATGGCGATTATCTAAATCCTGTCCTGTATCTGAAAAAGCTGTATCTTTACGGCTAGCCAGGCAACACTTAAATCCCTGACATCGTTCTCTTTAAACTCTAAATTAGTCATAAACTGTCGCACACCTCTCGACGAGACATACGAGCAGTTTCACATTCGCCTGTGCTGGGTATCAGGCCATAGAGCCGTTATATGAAACTGTGAAGCTGATACTCTCGCAAAAATGGAACCTCTTGAAACATAAGTACTCTCTTAGCCACCTTCAAGTTAATGCTCGACATTTTAAGTAAAGAACAAGTCAATGCCAGATGGAAGACAGACATTACATGACAAATCTCCAAGAAAGTTTGAAAATTTGGCTTTTTCTCGATCCAAAAGGATCAGACAGCTTGATCTCCTTAAAGAGATCCAAAATTAGCACTGCGGTGGGAATAATTACCGGACACTGGTGCACACCTAAAAAGAATAGGATTATTCTCAAATTATTTCTGTAGCAGCTGTCTAGACGAAGAAAGTATACAAAACGTTCTTTGCAACTGCGCTGCACTTGTCTCATTCAGGAAAGCCATAATGGCTTCCCACTTCTTTGACAATCTAAGTGATCGCAGCGAAACACCAGTGAAATCTATTCTAGAATTCAAAACTGGCTGGCTGTCATAATAACCACGCCGACCCAATCCCTTGTTTTTGTATAACCACGTGGCAGCACAAAGGACCTTCTTTGGCTTAGGTGCATCTTTTTGAAGTCACTTAGTTAGGACTGTAGGTAGTCCACAGTCCACTTCCAAAAAGTACCCACAACCAAACCGAAAAAGGCATCTTTTATAGCTCCATCCAAGAAAGTACATAATCCGAAGTGCAAATATCAGTTCTCGTCCGCCGAACGAACGATCACGGCAACTCCAGCCGACCTGCCCACCGAGTGATATCATTCACTATCGGCTCCGGCCAGCGTACACACATTTTAATAGTAATTAAGCACCGGCCGGTGATATTAGGGCCCCCGCTGGTTTCACCTCGTCACCCGCTCCGGCACAAAACAGAAAAAAAAAAAACACCGAATCTTCACCCCAAGCCCAACCACACATCATCGTTGTCGATGTCGACGTTCATGCCATGGCATGTGGCGGCGAAAACCTTTTGTTCTGCTCTCCTACACCTCTTGCCCGGCACACCCGCCACCCAGCGGCAGCGCTGTCGACGGCGAACGCCATGTGACGTTGGATCCGCTCCGCTCCCATCCCTGGCTGGCGTAGTTTCGACCGCACTTCCATCTCTGAGTACCGAGTACACCTCTTTATTGGCCATTACGAAAATACGGATGAAATGAAATGGAATTACTGAGTTCTTATTGCTCTTGTTGTTGTTGTTGTTGTTCTGTTTTCGTTTCTTTTTTGTTCGCCTTTGGTAGTGTGTTCTGTTTTGTGGTTTTTCTTTGGCTCTTCTTTCGAACGCATGAAGTGAGTGAGTGTGTGTGTGTGTGGATCGGTGTTGGGAGAGCGAATTGGAAGAGACGGAGATACATTCTCAGATAGCAGAAGCGTGCATGGCGGTGTGGCAGATGAGGTCGGTGCTCTGGTGCAGCGGGAGAGTGAGCAGTGAAGTTGGCTGGTGCACTGGATGAATGCATTGAGTGTGTGGCAACAACAACAACAACAAAAAAAAACGACAAGAGTAGAAGCAGTAATACCTAATATGAGCGGCGGCAACGACGGCAGCGGTACAACAACAACGTTCAAAGCGGCAACGAAGTGAAGTGCCAGAGCTGGAGTGATTCCTTTCCATGACGGCTACCTTTTTGAACTGATATCCGAGCACACTACGTGTGAGTTTTACTGTGTTCTTTGTTAGCCGCAGTGCATGGTGTGAATTTGGACGGGTCTTCTTTTGGCTCACGAGGCAGTTTGTCGGTGGGATGGAGTGGCTCATCAAAGCGAGTCGAGTCAAAGATCCAATTTAGAGGTCAGATGTCGCAAAATTGGCAATAGAGTCCAGAAGCAAGTGATCTTTTGAGACTGGATCTAAACGGAGTAATGATCGAGAATAGAGTAGGTTAAGCTTAAGTGCCTGACAGTAGAGAATAGTCGCATGGCCAGTATAATCCCATTGTGGCGCCGGTACAAATTGGCGCTTGCAATAAAGCTGCTTAGATGGCTTATGCTGATGTCCATCAGTTCGCTCAAATTATTCGAAAAGTGCTTGCCTAGATGTGAGGTCCTGAACGAGCTGAACGAGCAAATGAGGTGATGTTTCGTCTCCTTATCCTCTTCATCCATGTAGCTTCCACTGAAATCTTTCCAAGGGACACCCATTCCGCTGGCGTGTGTGGCAATGGCACAGGGCCCTATTACGTTGATTAGATTCCTGGGTGCTGGTCTACTCAGAGAGCCCGACCAGACAAAGATACCATTTGAAGTTGAGTATTGGCCATAGTTACTTTGTTCTAAGGCTTTGCTTTGGTTGTATCAGTCTTTAGAAGATGGTAGGCTGCAGGGAGAAGAGTCTGTTGAGGTTTTACCAGTCCAAGCGAATTCATCGTCTTTGCAGTAGCACGCCGCAATGTCCCAGGACCCACAGAAGCTGTGATTGAAATGCTCAGCCATCCTGTCAAGAGACAGCCGATAATTCACGGATGTTTTGGGTAAATATCACATTGCACAGAGACTCAATTGCTTTCATGGCCTGGCTGTTCGAACAGATAGTGATGTGCCTTTTATATCACATTGTTCTTGAGCAATGGCAGTCCCTCTGCAATGGAATGGTTTCAACTTTTAACAAGCTAGAATAATTAGGGAGCAATGTTGAAATCTTTAGAGTAGACACCAACCTTCGCGCTACACATGCTCAAACTTCCATTCCCAATCTACTATCGAAGCTGTCTTTGGGATAGAAAACGATCAGTGTCGTTCGGAAGGAAATTGAATTCGTTGCGAAAGGTTCATTGGCCAATGCAGAGTTCGGTTCACAGTCCGGTGGGTGTCTTCCAAATGTGTTCACCGGGGGGAGGCTTAGAAGTTTGCTAAATACAGCAGAAATAGTGCTTTTCACACTCCATACGTACATAAATCGAACTTTTCATTATTGGCTTAAAAACATTTATACAGGGAAGTCGAAGTCGTTGGATTGCGTTAAAGCGCACGATCAGGGCGACTAATCGACATGACCATCCCTCGATTTAACACTTTCTTCGGTTTTTAATCGATCGCTACACCCTTTGTGTGCCTTGAGATACTTGTTGAAACGGCATATCCGTAATGCCAACTCCATGCAATTGCACAGAAATAGTGCTTTTTCACACTCGTCTGATACACATCCAAGACAGTTATTGCACTCGGTTGAGTGCGTTATAGTTGGCGGCCTTATTAAGGACTGTCCACCAAACTAAGACCAGTGTCGTGTCTACTATCACGGTGAATATGAGAGCAATTCGTGGCTGTAATCCCATTTACGTCCTTTGACTCTTCAAAAACAGCTTATGGTAGAGAGCGCCTTTCTGATCGTTTCCTGGAAGCCGGGGCGTATAAATTTGGGCCAAAATCTAAATCCAAATGACGCAAAAATGAAAACCAGACGACCATAGACAACGCAATGAGTTCGCTAATTGGACGCTGGAAATGTTGCCTGAATGTTCGGATTTTGGTCAAAATATCATCTCGGACACAGACCAAATTAACAAACAAGATTGGAGTGGTTTATAGGATTATCTTATCTTATTCCGGTCGAAATGAGGAAGGAGACACCGTTACTGTCAGTCCTCAATAGTATAGAGCGGTTTAAACCCACTTTCTGTGACCAGAGTTCGACAAAATTGATATGACGGAGATGTTGTTCTAACATGACGAACCTACATGCCTTAAAGCGATGCAACGCTCGAAGAAATTTCCAAAATGGCCGCCATCATCCGACTTGTCACCACTCGATTATTTTGCCTAAAGCTACACAAGGTCCTCAGCTTACGCTAGGTTAGGTTAGGAAGACGGGCTACTAGTGCATTCACCAGCTTAGACTATATTTGATCCCAACGGCAAATGATTGTTGCACCAGATTTGAAAACCGGAAAGCGTATTAACTTTGGTTTCACTGGGACTCGAACCGGGGACCCGGTTAACCAGGGGCAGATGTTCTACCAACTGCGCCATCGAATCGTCATCTCACGGCTAGTGTTCTTCAATTAGCCACCGCCTTCATCATGCGACTTGTCACCACTCGATTACTTGGCCTAGGGTCACATCAGGTCCTTAGTTTACGCTGACAAGCCAAGGACTTTCGAAGAGCCCAAAGCAACATTCGAGAGACAATTACCGCAATAACGCCGCACATATTCGACCATCAATATTTGGTCCTCAAATATTGGACCGACGGCTTTGAGCCAGAGAAGCCGGGAGGTTATTTGAATGACGTGCTATTCTGTGCAAAGTGGCACGGATGTAGAATCAAAATTTGGTCAATTCGGTGACTGCTGCGTTCCATAGGAGAGGTGTGAGTACACCACATTATTATTTTTTTTCCGTGTGTAGGTGGAAATCTTCGGCAAGAATCTATCGCTAACGTTCGCACATAGAAGCGTGCGATTTTTACTCACTAAAACCACCTCCCTGTATTTTTTAAGGCTACAACTAAGTGAAGCACTTAACCAGTAGTTTAGGTACTGATTGGCAGGTCACTCTCCAATGAAAGTTCCTGCTGACACCGCAGGATAGTCGTGTAGACTATCGCACAAGATCAAGGGGTCTAGTCCTTTAAAGTCGGTGCAAGACATTAATTTCCTCAAGGGTCCGGTAAACTGCATAGTTTGTGTGCTCTTCTAGGCGGCGCTTATGTTTAAAAGCAAAGTTCTTAACTTCATCTTGGAGTGGTAATATTCCAAGGTCTCCGTGGATATCGTCGTATTGGATATACTATGGTGCATTAACGATGGTTCTAAGCACCTTAATTTGAAAAGTCCTAGACCACTTTATGGGGTTCCTCTATTAACTTTGAAAATCTTCCTAGTATCTCCACACTAAGATGGACTTACTCCGGCGTTGAGTAGCTGCTATATGGGAGCATACAAGGACTTCTCGATTCCGAGATTATTTAAGATTAAGCGCTGACAAGAATGCCTTTGGGTCTATGCGCTGAGGCTGAATAAATGAGAGTCAACAGAGTGGAATTAGCTTGACATTTTGGTCTATTGACTAAAGTATAAAGTACCATCCTTTTGATTTTGAAGTTTAGTAGAGAAACAGGCGAGTCCCTTGGATCGGATGAAATTATTTCAATCTCTTCTACAATAATGGCTGCTTCAGGAAATTCTGATCAAACCAAATTTGCTTCGAGCCTCGCGTTTCAATATTTATAGGGTCCTTCGCCGCTTGTGCTACTTTAGGTACTGACGTTCCCTGTTTTCGGGAACTCGTTGGCCAAGGGACGAGGGTTTCTATGAATGAGGCATAGGTTAGGTTAGGTAGGTGGGCTGCTAGTGCATTCACCATCACACTTAGAAGATATTGGTCCATTGTGCCGTAATAATGCCGTTAATTTGATCCAAACGGCAAATGGTGATTGGACCAGATTTGAAAACCAGATAAAAGCGTATTAACTTTGCTTTCACTGGAGTCGAACCGAGGATCACGCAGGGGCAGGCACTCTACCAACTGCGCCATCCAGTCGTAGGTATGGATGGATTTAACTTCAAAATATGGAACAAACTGGAGCATATTACACTTAAATCGAGTTGTGAGTCTTTTAAAAGGCTCTGGGACACAATACGAGATGTCCTCGATGCGTCGGCTGAAGCAACACTGACTTACTTAATTACTAAGCCAACAACCCTTGGAGTCCCCCAGAGGCTTGGAGTCGAAGACGGAGTTGGGTTTTCCGTGAGCTCTTTATGACTAAATCACCATCGTTGAGTCCGTAGATACGCCTGACAAGACACAGCTTGTATAATTTTTGGTTTGAATCTTCTCCTCGTTGGGACCAAAGTTAGCAGGGAGACACTCTAGTTAAAAAAAAAAAAGTTCCGAGGCCAAACTAGTCACACAACTAAGTCGACTATACAGAAGATTTAGAACCTCCTTGCACGTAGATATATTTTTTTAGCTTCTATAACAGAAAAGTATGCCAGATCGGTGTTAAGAGGTTGGCAATGACACTTGCGAAGGAAGAATGGTATTGCTTGTCGAAAGGGACACTTGATTGCGATTAATGAAAGAAGACAGACACAGCATCGACAGCAAGGACAGTAAAGAGCGGTTGTTTTTGAAAAGCAATTTGGTATATTGCAGAGTTGTATCTTTCACTTGAAAGTTAAATAAAAAAATATATTTGTGAACAACTTAAAGTTAAACTTCTCTTAAAAACGTATGAAGAACAACTCAAAATGGTCCCGCACCGCAAACGACGCCACTCACACCGATACGAATAAGAAGTGAGTGTCAAACGCACACCAAGGTAAATCCAAAGCAAAGTTCAAACATCACGTGTACCCCGCACAACCACTCAACTCAACCTCAGGCAGAATACAGAAATCTACAAACGAACCGAATGGCAGGCCAGGCAGGCCAAACTAAAAACCAAAGTGATTCAGTAGACTTGCCGCCAGTATCGGATTAGATCGCAAGCAGTGAACACATACCCAATGCCCACGATCGTTGTGTGCTGTTGTCGTTGACTTGCCTCAAATTTCGTTCGTTCCTTCGGCTTCGCCCGTCATTATCAATCAGAGAGAGATAGTTCGTTCGTTCGTTCGCATTCAGTACTCGCTCGTATCGCTCAGATACATTTTACCAGCCGAATTTAGTGAAACTAAACCATCATGTTCCCGGCCACCGCGTGCAGTGTTCAATAAACAAGTGTGAATCGAAGTATTTTTCGTGAATTCCAAATTCAATTTCAGTGATCGGTGTTTCAAAATAATCAAATCCATTCGATAGTCAGAGCGCAAATATGCTGTGCGGTAGTGTGTCGAAGGTGCGCGGCCCCTTGAGCCTGGTGCTGTTGCTGCTGCTGGTCGTGGGCCTGCGGCCGTCACAAGGATTACAACAATGTCAACGGATATCTGTGCCGGCGTGTCAAGGTCTAGGATACAATATGACGGCGATGCCAAACCTGGCCGGTCACACGAATCAGCTGGACGCTGAAATAAGGGTAGGTCAACACTTGTCGATGGATGGACGGAGCGAATGTCGCTCCGAATTTATGTAACAGATCCCGTCTCTAGATTTATGTTCGTTCGTCTCCCCGTCTCTCTTCTGGCAGGTAGTTCATAAAAAAAAACAATCGAAAATGACACAATCAGAAGAAGCGAATGGTTTGGTAACAAGAGGCAGCGGAGTGCATTCCCTGCTTAGAAGTTGGAAGCGTCCAGCAGCCGCACACACACCGGTCGTCGTCGTCTTCTGTGTAGCATGGTGGTTTTGCATTTTACGAATAAAAGAGAGACGCGAGCTGTAAACATGGATCTGCAGTCGCTGGTCGCGGTGCCCTGTGCTTGTGTGTAGATTCAGAATGGCAGATAGATACTATTTGCTGGTCGGCGGATACTTTTGACATTTGAATGGGGCAAGGGACTGCCCATAAAGATTCGTTCTTTCACTTGGTCTGCTGTGGATTGTGTTGTGGGTCTCGTGGTCTTGCAGTTTTGCATGACAGTGCTCCAGTTCGCCGGGGTAATTGTAGATACGTGCTTTTTTTTCGCGGTGAAGTGGATGAGCAACTAATGAGACAGAAAAGGACATTCGAATCAGGAGATAGGCGGGCGCTTGTTCCGGTGGTGGGTTTAGAAGTTGCAACAAGTGCTTTTATGTTGTTGTTCGAAGGTTTGACCAGTTGGACCACATTCTTTTGCTCTTGAGTCAGGGGTCAGTGGATTGTTTTCATGTGTTTGACGATGTCTCAGTTGATTTTAGTGAATCTCGTTTGTGTTCCGACTCTTGATAGTCCACTCGACTGCCACTTGGTTCACTGACCACTGATGGAGAAAAGCTTAGGACGAAATGAAGTATATTCGTAAAAGGTGCTTAAGTCCTTGATAAAGTGAGCCCTCATGAGTTCACTCACTCTCGCAGGACATGAGAGCCTTGCAGGAGCTCATCTTTCCTCTCATCAATGCAACTTTGGTGGAAGTTATTTGTGCGGACGCTTAGCCTCTTGATGTGATCTCACAAGACTAGGTGACCTGTTTGATGTTTAGTCTGTTCGTAGAGACAAGCGATCAGGCTCCAGTCTGGCTTAGATCGTCTACCTGCCAGCCATCTAGTTCGTTTGCTGTCCTACGTACATCCTACTGGAGCTAGAGGCACTGGGTTAGGATAATACCTACTTATTGCAGTGATTTCTAAAAACAATGTTATTTTTCTCGTAGACCAAATTGTTAAGCAACACAAAGCCCAACTTAAAGAAGTCGTGGTTCTTCTTCGGCTGGGGCTACAGTCCAGTGTGTGGATCTGGTCCTCATTAACTATGCATCTCCAATTAGCACGATTTTGATTCAAGCGCCTCTAGTTTAGGACTTTAAACTGAATGAGGACCCTCTGCAGCTAGCCGCGCCACCGGAGGTAAGGGTTTCCTTTCCGGTTTGCCCCTCGGGCTGGGGTCGAAGACTGTCTAAGCCTGTTGGTGTCCCTTCCACGAATTCGTTTGACTAAGTCGATGACAGTATTGGCGCATTCTGCACTGAGAGTATGACTCTTCTCCTAAAGCTTCCATCCTCATCAATCAATTCGTGGTTCATTGAGTGGAAGCAACACTTTTTATTAGGAAGTCACCGAATGGGGTCTCAGAATATCGGGATGTTGGTACGACGGGACCTAGTGAACCTAGTTTCAGGCTGATGGATCGGATCAGCCTTTGAGAGAGCGAAGAGGTAGCTCAAGCTTGAGTCCAAATCGAGGGGAGATTCGGAATCGATTACGACTGTCTTCTAATGGTCGTGTAAGACTTTGTGGCGTGAATATTATAACGATCCATCTAGGTGTTGAGTTGCACAGGAATCAAGTGATCCATTGTAATTAGGAGCAAAAAAACGACTGGAAACCCTGTGAATGATAAGTCAGTTGTTGGGATCACTAGTCAATCAGTGGTAGTAGTCTGACTAGGGGTATCACAATGGATCAATATGGTCTAAGTGTACTGTTGAATGCACTAGCGGCCCTCCTACCTAACCTAACCTAAGTAGGAGCAAGAGATGTAATAGAAAGGCTTCGTCCTGTTCCTTAAGGCATGAACCAAATTGGTATCTAAAGGAAGTTAAACCAAGAATGACATGGGTTCAGTGTCTCTTTTCCGTCGTGTCTTAGGACCCCATGCGTCGCCTCATTATCGGAAAACCACGATAATTCAAGCAACAGTTTGTAGGTTGCAAGAGGTATTCCTATTGGAATTAGTTCAGGAGAGGGAAACAGTCAAAGGTGTCAACTAATCAAGTTCAGAGTATCTTGAAATGTCTCAATGGCCTTGGCTCCATCTTGGGCGTATATTCAACATGCCTTCTGGAGACCATCGACAGTTTGTTGACGAAGCCATAAAATCCAATTTCAGCAGACGCAGCCTTGTGACTCAACTTTCGTAACAATTCCAATCAAACGGAAACCATTTCTTCATCAACTTTGATCGTTTGTAGTTTGAACTTGAACCGAATCACACGAAAGACTAGCCATGGCGGCATTGAGCAAGTTTCGTTTCCTTTCACCTTGAGGCCTTCATGCCCTTTCTCCAAGTCATGACTGTCAGATGGACAATGTGTCACTCAACATTGTGTCGAGGTTGAGAGGGTTCCCTTGGACATATGCGCAGGCACTCGAAGGTCGTCCGAAGTACCCCAAGGGAGTACTCGAAGGTCGTCCCACGTACCCTGAGGGAGCATAGGAAGACTTTCTCAACTACGCGTCCCTCAGAAGTAAGTGAGTCTTTTTTGACGAACCCTACCATCGACTGTGTCTGAAGCTGGGTTCAGAAGAAAGGACATGATTGTGAAGTCGTTTGGTTTAAGGAGTCGTCCCTTTGCTTCGTCGACTCTTTGTGTTTATTATTTAGCTCACAAAAGTAGGCATCAGTCGTCCCTTTATTTCTTCGACTCTTTGTCTTTAAACCTTAGCTCACAAAAGTAGGCATCATAACAAAACATGTTTTGAAGCCTCGATTCCTTGTTCTTGAAACCGGGCTCTGGCGAAGGGCATCGAAGGCGCTTGGTTTTAAGAGTTGTCGCATTCGGCAAATGGATTTGTCTTTTGAAGTTCTAAGATTCAATGGACAGAGGTCCTTCTTCTTTGTGTGGAACTGAAGTCCTAGGTTGACCCGAGCCTCAAACAACTGGCCTCTTTAGCTAGCGCGATCTTTGCTAAGCGTCTACAATTCCCCACACCAAGTTAGTTCAGGTCATTTTCCACTAGTTATGTCCTTCCTTCGATGTCGGCAATGTAAGCCCTCTGCTCCCTACGAGCCTGGACTGGAATATGACTCGCCTGGAAATCTTCCCGAAGGTTTTTCCTTCTATCCACGGTTTCCAATAAGAATCCTCTTAAAAGTACGAGAAATTCAGAGAAAGATGAACAAGATCGCCTTCTTGGAACTCCATGGAATCTGTCCCTTCTGTCAGGCAGTAGGACAAGGCAACGACATCATCAAACCAAAGCCAATTGTTCCCTGCAACCCTGAAGGAAGACCTCCTAACTAGGCCACCACCACGGACTCGACAAGCTCGGCCCCTGACGAAGACATTAAACATTACATTGACATCTCAGCAACCAGTCACATAAATTGCTTCTACGAATCGTCGTACGTAATGCGGTGCCCCTCCAGGTGACTGAACTGCATCTGTTCAAGGAAACACTCACGTCACCCTCTGAGCCCGACTGGATCCGATTAAACTTAATGTCCTCCTATAAATGCGAGTTACTCACTTTTGCTAATGCATTTTTAATGGTCACACAACAAAAAACGGAGATACCTCCAAATACAGAGTGCATCGGGCTTACATCATGCCGACCAAACTCGGAAGGTGGTCCCCCGCACCGCTCTACGGTTGTAATTTCTCACGGTCCTTGTCACGTTCAACTACACATTACGCACCACCCCTTGAGTTGTCAACAAAACCAGCCAGCCACCCCAATAGACGAGAGAACACTTCAGATAATAACTTTATTACATGCGCTTTCCTGGCATTTCTCATGTCACTTGTCGGTAGATTGTACACAGTTGGCATAGTCGTCGTCGTCGTCGTTGCTATCTCTCATCGCTCGTCTAGATACATTCACACACGAGCACTTCAAGCGATGAGGACTGTGTCAATACGGCATGGTGTCGGCACCTTTCATATCGAACTGTCCCCTGTCACGGCGCGGCGCGGCGATTCTAAGTGCGGCTCGCCGCGCCGCCGTCACCACTCGGTGTGTGTGACAGTATGGAAAGCCGGGGGAATTTATCGAAACGAAAATGTAAATATTTTAACTAATAATTAACATTTGCGAATACCGCCCGGCGTGCCGTGGGGTGGGGGCCTGCTTGGGGCCGGGAGTTCGAGTCTTAATTACGATGGTGCGAAACACGCACGCCGCTGATTGATTCTAATTGAGGTTAATTAGTGGGTGGCGAGCGATGGAAACCCATTTGCTTAGTGTAAATATAGATCCTATTCATCGGATACACACGCGGCGGCCGGCGCGGTTCGGTATCTCGTGATGGATCTCTTGATCCATTCGGAGTACTTCGCCGTCCTTCACTTAGTTTCACAGCGAAAGCAAACCAAACACAACATCGCAACGTTCCACAAAAACTGTGCCGCCGACTTCAAAGTGTTTACTTGGCGGAATTCTAAAAACATTCGTGAATCATTTCGCTTTCTGGAAATACATTTTGATCCGTTTGATCCGCGATGAACATGGCCAGACTCACATTCGTACGCACACGTCGAGCATTTGGCAAAAGAAGGCCTCTTTTGATGTTGATCCGCTGTATTTACACACACGGACGCGAGTTCGAGCGCACACTGCTGCAAAAACGGGAGGTAATAAAATGTACAGGGTGGCGTCGAATGTGAGACGGCATGGATGACGACTGAACGACTGACGTCGAAGATTAATTATTTTGATTGGAATGTCGCCTTTTGCGAGAACCGGAAGCGGAGTCTTTTGATGGGCTGTGTTCGCTTGTGTGACTGTACGTGAGTCGTTTGAAGATCATTTGCGGCTGGCTTTCTACAAGGACGATCGCGATCATTAGGATCTTCAAAGGGAGTGAATCAGAAGCTGTGTGCAGGGGTCTGTGTGGCATTCAATGGGGGCAAGGCATTCAATTCGATGGTATAAGGCTTCCGTTGAGTGGTAGTATTCTTTTCACTGATGTTGGGTACATTTTGGACGTGAGAGGCGTACTAGATCGCTTAATTGTCAAGCGAGAGTTTAGAGTTGACTTGTTCCGCGAAGACCACAATTAAATTTATCGGGAGCAGCTTACGAAAGCTAAGGAGAGAGACTTAATGCACGACCACAAACTTAGACCGAACTGAAAGTAGTCACAACCATCATCAAGTTGTATCCTCTGTGAACTTACTCAGAATTCCTAAAGCAAATGTCGTTTTCTTACGTAAAAAAGTGATTGATTTCATTCCCACTAAGTAAAAGAAAACTTAACGAAACTTAACGAAACTTAACGAAGCTTAACGAAACTAAAAAAAAAAACTTATCGAAACTTAACGAAACAACGAAAAAAAGTTACGTTACGAATACAAATTGATATAAAAAACTTAAAACTTAAAACTTAAAAAATGTCGTGCTTAGGTTGTACTGAAGACGCCATCATGGACTCAGTTTGTCATGAATAAGCTTCAAACTGCACACAACTGGTGATGTTCAACCACCACCGCAAGATTAAGTTGACTTGAATAAGCATTCAACCTACTTTTAGGAAAACCATCTTGGAATGGTCAAATCGATGTTAAGCTGGTAGGAGACTACGCAAAGTTCACTAGGACCATTCCTAGGCCAGCAGAATAGTTGCAACTTGAACTTGAACACTGTCTCAAGAGAGACTTGCTGTGGCGACACTGATCAAGACATGTCACCCTACACCTTGCCTTCTTCGTAGTCATGACTGTAAGACCCATGTGCCACTCAAGTCGGTTGAGGCTGTGACAAGAGCGTCTCGGACGCATTTCCTTGTGTTGAGATGGAGATGGCCTCAAGCACACTTTGGCCAAGTACTACTTCGGGTTGAACTAAAGTCTTGTATAGATTGTCATTGATGCTCACTGTGAGCTTGAACAGTAGCTGAGCCAGCATTGATGGTCTTGAGCACATTGCTCCCAGTCATCGAGACCAAGCTGTCTTGTATCCACTTGTCGCCACTGATTGCTATGAATGCTGTTCCCACTCGACTAAACTCTCTGTCGTGCCCACCCTGTGCCATGATGTCTAGAGCGTGTTTAAAAGTTCGAAAGAATTCAACGAATGCAGCTCACTCGTAGGCGGCCGGTCAGCAGCGGGAGCCACCATTTCCACGTGAAGTGGACGATTAAAAATGACACACACTCCCAAGAGCCCCTGACAGATCATCTCCGTGCAATCGAAATAAAAGCAAAAGCCTCCAACTATCAATCCCCGGCCTCACCTGTGTCGTTGAGTACTTAACGCTTAACAACAAAAAGTGACGAGTCAGCCAGCCAGTGTGTGCGTTCAGATCAAAGATACCGATACAACCAGCGGGTAGGCAATTAAAAATAAACTATTTCCTCGAAAAGAAATAACTGACAAGTATCTCCTATTGACAGTCCCCCCCTCCCCCCATCCCCTCGCTTCCCCGCGCACCCAACACTCACCGGCAGTCAGTCGGAACTCGAACAGAGATACATGAAAACACAATAATTGTCCAAAAAGAGAAAGACAAAAAAAAAATACAAAGTGCGTGCATCCGGCATCGTGGATCGCAGACGGGTTGACTGTTGACGGCTTGGGTGGGTGATGTATGTATGTACCTACTCATTACAATTAATATTACCAATTGCCACTGGAGTTTAGATACACGCCGAATGCGAGGCGAAACAAGGAAAAAAAAACTTCGAAAAAATCTCATTTATCGGAGTGTTTCTGATTAGTTTTCGATGTACTTCTAATTAATTAGTACACCTTCGGCTACACAGACATCGTATCTCTTGGGTTGCTTTCGCGTATCTTTGGCGGGGTGATGTGTTTTATTTTTTTCGGGCGGGGGGCCGAGGAAACTTGTTCTGTCTGATTTGACTATTGCTTCTCAAAAAAATGCTGTTTTTTGTTTGTCCTTATGTGAGGCTCTGTCTGTCTGTTTTTTTTTTCTCTCAGGGAAAAGAAGATGGAATTCGGAAGATAATTTGTGTGTTGGAAGTCCATTAATCTCGAGCGCGAGAGCACATGACTGACTGTCTTCAGGCGGTGGCGGCGGCGTTGTTTTTGACTTGTTTTGTGGTGTGTATCTTTTTGGTTTGCGGGGCGGCCTTAGCTCTTTTGAACGCTGTGCTGAAAGATTTTTTATTGCGGTTTTTTTTTTCTGTTCGCCGTCTTTCGTTTCTTTTTGAGCTTTTTTTTTGTGTTTGCATTTTATTTGATTTTTATTACGTTGTAGTGCTGGACGTGAGAGGAATAATTAAATGATATCATTCAGATTTTATTGTAAACAGTCTGAATCTGATGGATACTTAGTTCAATTGCGAGAGACCGCCGCGCCGCGCTCTCTGGTTGTTTATTTTACTTTTGGGGGCGAAGATGAAGCTTGCTCTACTTCTAGATCTGTATCAAAGGTTATATATTCTTCCGAACGTGTCATGGACAACTGGACGGCTCGTGTGAAGTCGGGCTTCCGTCGTGATGTTGATTAAATAGCTGAAATAAGCAACCAACCGCGGCATCATACGCCGCAGTCCATGAAGTCATTCGAATGCCTTTCAAAGTTGCCGTTTGTACTTTCGGTAGATGTTAGATTCTTCATTTGTCTAATCGTTGTGAGATCTTTGGCGGGGAGGAGGGAAAAAAGGGGGAAATAAATGAGCAGTCCTTTCTTTGAGTTTGCGATCGGAGATAACCTTCGGACTAACTTGATTTGGATCTCGTGAGTGGAAAGCTAATGGCTTAACCTAAATTTGTGGCCACTTAGTAGCCTTCAAAGTGAGCAGATTTGTCTATTATGCGACGTTTTTGAAGGGTTTTGATGATCAGATGTCATTTTTCCACTATTCAGCAAGTCTACAGTCTCGCTTAAGATAATTTATCAACTTGCAACTAAATATTACGCTGCAGTAACTACTTTTCACTATTCAGCTCAATATTTTATCTTTTTTGTAATTTGATAAATGTGAATTCATTATTCAGCACATTTAAATCTCTTCACTTTGTAAGTAAATATTCTGTATGGTCATATAAGACTGATTTTGAGAAAAATTTTTGCGCTGAATTTGATTTTAGACACTCATAAGCCCAGATCTAGTAAATCAACTGATGCAACAATCTAACTGATGCGTAAAGACCCTATAATTTTCTATGTAAATATTATTCCGCTATTCAGCTCAGATGAATCTCTTAGTTTCTTGTGGTTAGATATCTTGTATTATTAAAACAATGATTTTTCGAACTGTTTGAGCAGAATTTGATTTCCGGCACATTCTTTTATGTTCGTGGCACATTCAGCAAATCTTTAAAACTTGTAAGCAACGTAGTTAAGTGATTGCTTAAGCAGGTTTAAAAAGCCTTATTGGTTTTCAATTGAATTTTACACAATACACACTATGGACTGCTATTCAGCGCACTTAAATCGCTTCAAATTATATTTATAGATTCTGTATACTTGTAAAAAGAAGACTTTGCGGAAGTTTGTTGAGCTGAATTTGATTAAAAGCACTTTTGTGCCACATTCAGCACAAATTTAAACCTTTGGACCAATCTTTTGTACTGTCTTGAGAAATGTCAGTTCAAATTAACACCCTAAGCATCATGTTCCTCTATACTGCTAAGTTGAACCTCGTTCACTGATGAAAATATTCCCTCTGAATGAACTCGACCATGATTTTACGAACATCTCGTGAGTTGAATATGATCCAACACATATGCATGAAGGCTTAGACAAAGCAATCTAACAAGGAAGTTGAGTAAAATCCAACTCTCAACCACTTCCCATTCTTGACCCTCCCCACATCCGAACGTTGACGACGATGGCCTTAACGATAAGATTGTACATCATGACTTGTCTTTATCAAACTCTGCCTCTCGCCCGTCATTTGCATATCGATAATTCTGAGAAGTGTTTCTAATGGATATTAATTTGACAATCCACTTACATTCACTGCATACTAAAATGTATCCCTTGGCAACCTTTATCCCCCACACGCACACACACACTCCGAGAGGGGCGTCGTTTTATCGCGTTCCCCTCGTCTTCACTACACACCGCCCAAGTCACGACTAGACAGTCAATTACATTGTTTCTTTGTGTCTTCCGCATCAAGAGAGAGGCGCTTAATTATCGCTTTCGATTTTGTTTTTCATTGAGGGGAATGGGAAAAAACCCATCACAAGCATTTTAAACACAAAATCCATTCGAGAGGCATCCGCAGAGGGCAAGGGACAAGCCGTCTTATCGGAATGAGTGCACTTAGAGCAGGAAGCTCATATCAGACTCTGGTCAGTTTGATGGATACCGAAACGGAGACAAATGGACACAAACCAGTGCGCCAGATTGTGAACCACCGGTGGATAGGTGGAGTGTAGTGCGAGCCATGGGAACGGATGGTTTGTATGCAGGTCAGAGTTGGCTTGCCGCGGTGTCGTACAAATGTTAGTCGAGGTTCGGCGTGTTGTACAGGGTCATCCATTTGGAATGGCAGGGGATCACCTTCAGGAATTAGTGCTGACTAGGGGATTTTATATGACTCTCGATACTTATTGCGGAATATCTCGGCGGTACCGGCGGATGAATATTTGTTTTAAGAGCTTGTGGATTGTGTACAGAAACACGATCTTTCGCATGACACCAGCTGGTGGCTGATATTCGTGAGTGAGTAGTTTCTTTCAGCGTTCCTTCACTAATTGCGTACCACGTTTTGACACTTTAGTGATTATAAAGCCATGCATATCGTCAAATGACAAGTCTTAGGTTAGGTTGGGTTGAGTTGGTTGTCATAACTGGAGTACAGTGGAACTTCTGTTTACGGACACCCCTCTATAAGAGACATCCCTCTATAAGGGGCACCCCTCCATAAGGGACACCCCTCTATAAATGACACCTCTCTCTGCGAACAATTCGTCATGGTCCCGGCATGAAAGGATTCGCGTTTTTCTACGCCTTCAGAACGGACACCCCTACATAATGGATAATCATGATGGTCCTGCTGCTGTCTGCTATAGAGAAGTTTCACTGCAGCTTAGACCCTGGTGGGATCCATTGTGATCTCATAGTCCGTTGATTGGCACCGATTGCTCTTTAATCAAAGGGACTATGCTAACACCTGATAGGTACCTACTGGTGTCCTCGTGGCCTATGCTGGGTTACAGCCAATTTGCTTTCTTGATGAACCTACCTAGGCTGATTGACGAGTAGAGCGTATTATTGCTCTTCGACAAGTGCTGGACAATTACCGCGGAAGTGAAGCGTAGTTTTCCCTTGCTCCTCAGCTCCTGCAGAAGTCGTTGTGGAGGGCTCCCATTCTTCTGGCATCCAAGTGCCGAGTAGGCAATGGCCGGTAATAATGCCTACAACTTTACTTACTTCGTTCCTGATTAATTTTGGAAGTGCACATGTTTTATTTGGATTTATGGAAGGCCACACTTGGAGGCTTAGGTCCTAAAAGTGTAAAAGTGTCTAATTCCACTCATCTCCGATTGGCTGTGTTTATTACTTGAAGTGAGGGGTATGAAAGTTCTGAGAAGAGAAAAGTTCTGCGCTCGATTTTTGGTCTTGTTTGCGTTGATGGCATTTGTAGAAGAAGGTTCAACCACGAACTATACATGCCTTACAGCGGCATGGGTCTAGGCAGGTATCTACGGATGATGGTTAGGCCATGTAGAGCATTTGTACAAATTAGCTCCAGCCAAAAGAATCGTCAAGTCTGAGCCTGTGGGACTACAGAACAGAGGACGTCCACGTACAAGGTGGCGCACACAAGATGAGGGGGACCTCAGTCGACTTGGTGTGCGAAACTGGAGACAGCTGGGGAGAGATCGGGCGGGGTGAGGGTGAGGCCCAGGTCCAACCCGGACTGTAGCTGATCAGGGGACCGCCAGGTCCCTTTATGGATGTTGAGGTGGGGGAACCGCGTGCTAGCTACAGAGATATTACGTCCAGTGACAAAATCCACCAGCCTGAGTCCGTTATCGGATGTGGTGTTGTGCAGGCTGTGTTTCCCGATGACTTTGGCAAAGATGTCTTCCTTACCCAGCTTTGCATTGAAATCTCCTAGAACGATCTTGGTGTTGAAGCTGGGGCACTGATCGTAAGTCCTTTCTAGGAGATCATAGAAGTCATCCTTGCTGTTGTCATCTTTGTCCTCTGTCGGGGCGTGGGCGCAAATCAGGCTGATGTTCCCGAATTTAGCCTTCGTGCGGATTGTTATGAGGCGTTCGCTTTCACAGATAAAGCTTAAGACTTTTTGCCTAAGTCTGCCTCGAACAGCAAATCCACATCCAAATAAGCGCCTCTCCCTGTTGCTATCACCGTAGTAGATGTCGCAGTTTCTCATCCTCTTTCTCATTCCCGCGCACTCCCTGGATTGCGGTTATGTCTGCTTTGTAGTAGTCCAGGGCCTAAGCGAGTTCTTCGGCTGCACGTGGTCTGTTAAGGGACCTAGCATTCCACGTGTAGAACCGAAAATCGTTGTCCTTGTATCGTTTGCTGGAGTCGTCAACATTGATTCCGTCCGTATCCGAGGGATTTCATTGTCTCTGAACCGTAAAATTTTTACGTGGTGAGGGAGTTAACCTCACGCACAACCCCCAACTGGAAGGCCAGGCCCCATTCTTGAAGCCTCGCGCGGAGGGTCCGGGTTTATCCGGTGTCGGTAACCTCGCTGAGACTGTGAGCGCCGCCGTTGTCTCTAAAAGTATAGGGATCTTCCGTACCAACGATTTGAAATCCATTTTTGAGCCATCCGTGTTAAATTTTCAAATTGGCAGGTTTCCTTACTGCATCGTTTCCCCAGTCTTCTCAGTCTGGGATAAGTGCTTTATACCCAAGCTCGAAGTCTAAAGAGGGTGTTCTTTAATCTGTATGCGTCTGTTTACTCGAATTTGTCATTATTTCCGTGTGTCCTAGGTTGAGTGATTTTTTCAAGCACCACATGCAGTCTGGGAAGACAGTTCGAATTGACGTATAAGTCGGAAACAGATTTGAACCTATGGCTGAATTTAAGGCTCAATAGTGGGACATACTGCTTCAACTGGCCGTCTGTTTAATGGCAATCGTGGGGCAGACTGCTTCAACTGGCCATCTCCTATTTTATTCCCGTCCATCGAAGAAAGTATTTAAGGAAAGAATATACAGTGGACTTCCTCTAAGTCGAATCATCACGGGATGCCATCATTTCTTCGAAAGGGAGCTTGAGTTAGAGAGAGGTTTTTGTGTGGGAAATTGAAGGAATGTAGGTAAAATATGGTGAAAAAGTTCGAGTTCGAGAGAGTTTTTAGTTAGGGAGAGTCCACCTATAAAGATTAACGAACAAACTCGACTCCCACTTCAAAACCCCCACCATTTATGTATCTCCCAACGACCTCAGTTCCCTCCCAAGATCTCAAAATTCAATGCCCCTCATCTAAGTAATAATTATGCAAAGTATCCCTCCAACCGCAAATATTAATTAGTATTTATCAACTTTTTCTCGATCTCTTCGACGTCACTTTTCACTCCTGATGATTGCCGACTCCGTCTGATGTATTCATAAATTCATAAAGTCTTTCATTTCCTTTCACTCCCCTCTCCCCGCCCATCACATCAATCGAATGCGTGCGATACAATTTATATCGTCTCTCGATAAAAAAAAAATAAACGAAAACAAAAGCAAAGAAAAGAAAATAAAAATCGAAAAAAAAATCACGAGAAAAAAAAAATCGATTGCGTATCTTTATCAATTTCATATCTCTATCAATCTGGGGAAGAGAACGAAAAACGAAAACAAAAAGCACCTCCATTGAAGGACTAAAGTCTGTTTTTGTGTGTCTCGAAGGTGTGGTGTGTGCATCCATAAAGTGATCCGACAGAACAATGAGGTCGCTCTGATAAACTTGCGCTCTCGAAACGAACACAAAAACAAAACTGGAAAAAAAGCGACTAAAGCACTTTACTTAACACATGTCTAGAGAGGATCTAGATAAAAAAAAACAAATGGTTTTCTTTTTTTTTTTTGGATAAGAAAAAGTGCTCAAGGAGATACTGTTTACTCGACCCATTTGCAATCAATTTTCTTCAGTATTAACGAAGTCTTAGAGGGCTTCTTTTTTTTCTGAGTTTGCTGTTGTTGTTGTTCTCTGGCGGATATAAATAATTGATAAGAGCGCTTTACATGTGATTTAATAAGACGAGGGCAGAGACATTAAGCAATAGCTTTGAATGGGTACTAGGTGCGGAGGGAACTGGATGTTAGATTTGGGGCAGGTGCAGCTGAAGTTGGAAGGGAGCAGCACACGAATATTCCATCAAGATCATCTTCGTCATCCTTAGCTTAGGCGGAGAGGTGACTGTCAGGGAATACGATCCAACGCGATCCACTTAGATCTCAAACCGGCCCAATTTGTGGTATCATATAAAAAATATGGGTGGCGCGACGGTCCAAGGCGGACCTGGGCCTAGCTTCTCAGCAACTACTCGTGTTGTGCGTGCTATTGTTCTTTCACGAGTAGAAGGGACCTACAGTTTAATGCCGACTCCGAACGGCGAATTTGAGAAGCTTTTTCTAGACAGGAATACTCTTTGAGCATTGTCAGTGACTCGAAAGAGGCGGAGCCGTGAATTATCAAAGGTGGTGAATTCGGGTATCGAACCTGGCACCCTCTGCGTAGGAGTCGACGCACTTACCCACTACGCCACGGCGACCCACGGTTTGATTTGTGGTCACTCAACTTTGAGGATCCCTGGGAGAGCATAATGTTTTACATATCATATCTAGTCCACTTCGTTACATTTCTTTGCCTGGAAACTTCGGTCTGCTCGATGCGAGGAATGTACTTCAATATCTCCCCCATCTCCGACACCTCTACAGAGTATGAATGCACTGCGGCACTTTGAGATAGAATATGGCACTCTGGTGAAAATTATTAAAAGCTTTCATGCACATTCATGAGTGCACCTTAAGTCTGGAAAAAATCTATGTTCTTCCTTCACTTTCCATTTTTTTTTCTCGAATCTAATAAATTGTCCTCTCTCGATTTTGAGCCGGTATTTAAGATATGTCTTTAAAACAAGGCTTATTTTTGAATTTCAAAATCCTCGTAGAAAAAAAGTACATCCACTGAAGTAAAACCCAAGCTTCTAATAGATTATGGCTCATTGAGTGAAAGTCAGATTTTTTCTAAGAAAATAATCCCGCATATCACTAGAGTGCGAAGCTTCGCTAAAGGCTGTCTTCTGGCATCACGGTAGGTTAAGACCCCTCAAACTAACAGCCGGTTAATGACTGACGAAGCGGTTGATCTTCTTATGCGAGCGTCGCAGAGGTTATTTTCGTTTTTTTTTTTTTTTTTATTTTATATTCCATTTTTATTATTCAATTCATAAAAAACTTACATACTAGACAAAAATGCTTAAAACTAGTTAGACGAACAATGTTTTTATTTCTAACTTACTGGCCCTAGGCGGGCACTCTAAGCTAAACTTAATCTTAATTTATGTCTTTCGACCTAATCTAAAAGAGTGAAATGCAAATGGAAATTTAAAAAGAACAAGTTACTATTAAGAAAAATTGGAAAACTTAATGACTGGACGGTTTTTATAAAAACTTACAAGCTACCTTACATTCTACCTTAAAATAAAACTTACAAGCTAACTTAAGCTAACCTACGTATATATGCATATACTTCTTATGCGAGCGTCGCAGAGGTTATTTTCGTTGGTTGGGAGTTAATCCTAGCGCATCATCTAGGAGATATATGCACGTACTTGACACAGTGCATCTAAATATATGTGAAATTAATTCGTAGTCACGTGACTGTCCTAAATACACGTGAAATCGAGAAACGCTACCACGCGCCTTTCTTAAAGGAATTGCTTACGTTTATACTTGCAACGAAATGAGTTTCCTCCCATGTAAAATATAATTCACAAGTGGCATATCTTCTTGTTCTTCTGGTGGCGCTACAGTCTGGGGTGGACCCGGGCCTCAACCAATAAGCCTCTCCAGCTGGCACGATCTTTGACTAGCTGCCTCCAATTTCGCACACCAACTTAGGTACTTCTCTACTTGTGCGGGCCATCATAGACGATGGTGTTCTCTGTCTCGTTGCGTCGTCTCATGCTTTACAGAGACTAGCTTCTGCTACATTCGACTTTGGAGCGGAAGAGCCTCATTTGGTGTTCAAGCCAATTAGAATGTGCTCCTGGCAGTAAGCCCTATAGAGACTAGCCTCCTCTCCATTTTCTACAACTGACATTTATGCGGAACAGCCTCCACTTGGGCAATTGTAATGCTGCGGCAAAAACTGAGCATCGGCGACTCTTCGATCTATAAGCACCCAGTGCGGCTCAAGGTACTGCAATTCCTATAACTGGCTTTAAAATTTTGAGCAGTTGCCAGACGATGTCCCCGTTCCAATTTGTGTTGCTATTTCTTTGAGGTCGGGTAGGCATACACCAGCTTTAGTTGAGTCGTGAGGTTCGATCCTATCCCTCCGCTTCCTGTTGACAGTATCGCATGAAGAATAAACAGAAAAAAGCATTGGTGATAGCATGCAGCCTTGCGTCACTTCACTTCGGGTTTCGAATTCCAGGCTAATCGTCTGCACGAAGTGACATATAGGTCTGTCGTATGCAGACTTGATAAGAGCGATTATCTTCTCCGGGATTCCCCGCCTACGCGGAGACAGTTCCCGTAAACTCTCTCTCTCTCTCTCTTCACACTGTCAATGAAGAAAGCAGTTGCCCACACATTTGTGCTCAGAAAGACTTAGCGTCCACTTCCTGGTTGCGGCTATGTCCCCTTTGAACACCACCCTCCCATTCTGACCATTCAATCTCTTACAATTCCCCATCGAATATCGCTTAGATAAAAATCAACCACGCCGTCGACATTGAGGACCGTTGCTGAAAAAAATAATCGATTTATTTCTGCCATGGCCTCCCCGGCGCCGTTATGATTTCCGAAAAGGTGTGCAAAAATAAAAACCAGCAAAAGAAAAGAAAAAGAAAAACGAAACAAAACACAACAAAAAAAGCAAAAAAAAAGAAAAAACTAAGCCGCGCGGCTAGATTTTTTTGATTTCTGTTATGACATCAAATAAAAGATAGCGCTGTTGGGGAATTTATCTATAATTCCTCAAAATACCGCGCGTTCATCAATTAATCGAAAAGAGCCAACGGAAAATGAAAACGAAGAAAAAAAAAAAATCAGAACGTAACGAAAATAATTGTAATCATCGGCGTGGCTGGCGAACGCGATAAATGCGGCATGCTTTACTGGCCCGAAAATAGTATCAATCCTTGCGCGTCCGATTGTCAAACAGCCACACAAACGGGAGCTTAACCGGCTTAAAGACTTTACTTCGATTTCGTTCGTTCGTTTGTTTCTCCCCGATAAATGTCGATAAATGATGACTGAAATCCCTCGAAAAAATAACCACGTTTTCGATACAACCACGAGTGCAGAGGCGTGGGGGCGGGGGGTGTTAGTGCTCCACAATTTGGACTCACCTCGTGTGTTCTGTTTCCATTTAAGCTGGACCGACTTATGCCACAGCTTATTGGCAGTCAGTCAGCTATTTGGGAAGAACAAACAAACAGAAAACTTCACGGATTGTTCTGCTGTCTAGTGGTTTGTCGGTTGCCGCGCCGCGTCGCGCCACCACCGGGATGGATTGTCCAAGCGACGACGACGGCGGCGACATTAAGTGTGAAAACAAAGTTTGCACAAAGCATTATATTTGTCGACCCGACGAGGGGAGCGGGCCAGATACTTTTCTTCACTTCGACTGGGCATATCTCTCAATTACCATGTGAATGGGTCTCTAGAGGTTGATTGGATGGTTATTCTTTTTCAAGAATCGTGTTAGCGCCTTAGACTACTCTTCTTTTGCTTTGATCTCTTCTGCATGTGTACTCCTCGGTCCTCTGCTTGGATGAATCAATATTCCCTACCTCCCTCTCTTTGTGTAGTTTGTATAAACAAATAAGATGAGAAAGAAAGAAAGAATGAGGGAACAAAAAATACAAAACGTTGTGTACTTTTTTAATGAAAGAGTGGTGTATTAGGTTTTTTTTTTTTTGTTCCAAAAGATACGCCGAGGAGATATGTTGTCTCGGGTGGTGGAAGACGTGAACGAAAACGAAGACGACTTCGTAGACATCTCACCAGGAAGCAGAGACGAGGTGGTGTATCAGGGTATCATGTGTGTATGCTTAAAATACTAAAAGTGTTTGTTTTGTTTACATTGAGATAAAGTGCTGTGGAGGAAGAGGAGGGGGTGGCCGAGGGCACAGCACACGAGATAGAAGAGAGAAAAAAAAAATGAAAAACAAAAATTTTGTATGATGATGGTGATGAGTTTTGTGCTCATGTTCATCATAAAATTGTTTGATTTGTTGGGTATTTTAATTTCCACAGCATGCCTTTCGCTCTCGAAATAGATGTTCTTTTGAACCAACAGAGAAAACCTGGAAAATACCAGACGATCACGACGACGACGACGACGACGACGAGGACTGTGGGCTGCTCGGTTGAGTCGGCTGCTGGGGGTAGTCGGGCGCACGTAGTCTACACGGGGACTGATAATCTGATTCTGTGTCAGACCTTTGAACCTTAGTTTGATCAGCGCGGAGTGACAGCCTGCTTTTTGGTGTCTCCGAGATGTGGAAATAGGGGGTTGGTGGAGCGGAGTTGTGGGAACGTACATCGGCTCACAAGAGGCTCATCAGAGGCCGCAATGCGCTTAGGATGTGTCTGTAGGTAAAATTCTCGACAAGAACTTTGAGAGCTCGTGGCTCCACCTGTCTCGAGTCATTGACAATGCTCAAAGAGTATGCCTGTCCAGGAAAAGCATCTCAGACTGTTCATAGATCCTTTCTATTCATGTGAAAGCAAAAAAAAAAACCGTGTCAGCCCAGTCCCCTGTCTTGGATCCACGGTCAGAGGTTCCGGTGTGATGGAGAGAGAAATGAGGGGATTCTTTCGGGTTTTTATGGTTTTGAAGAGCTTTAGTGGCTAATTAGTGGGAACCAACTGATAATTGGCCCATTTGCTGAGCGCCAGATGATACGAGGGCAAAATGGAGAACTTTCTGTGACCAGTCAATCGGGAATTTTGGTCCAACTTGGAACTAGGGCCGAAGGAGAGGACGCCATAAAATTTAAAGACGTCATGTGGTTGAGGTTTATATCGGCCAAAATCTGGTAAAAAATGCGAAGGAACCCCTATGTGTCCAGGAATTTTCCACAATTTAAGCACTTTCAGTGATTGTTAACGGTCCACACTGTAAAGGCCCAAACCCATAGAATCCGTCGCATGCGTTGCGTCATGTCAAAAAAAATTTAAAACTCGGAGAGAGAGAGAGAGATAGAGAGAGAGAGAGAGAGAGAAAGATAGAGAGAGCCTAAGAGAATCTTTGCACAGATGTGAGAGTAGATGTTCGTTGACAGAGGTTAAGTCTGCCTCAACCACCGTATAAACGCTTTGGAATCCAAAGTCGCTCTTACTGGGGAGAGGTTGTTGAATAAGATAAGATAACTCCACTTCGACAGTAGTTGGGAAATCCCACAAAGATCCAAAAATCTGTTGGACCTTATATAACAACCGCACCTGATTCTAACGAAATGCTAAACATTCCTTCGCTTCAGAAGACATTGACAACCTCATTATGAGGTGATTTGACAATGAGAGAAGAATTTGATCAAGGAACTTTCAAAGCACTGTCCTGCAGAAGCCGCCTTAGACGGATTGCAGTGAAACTTCTCTAAAGCGGACAAAAGCGAGAATTTCATAGTTGTCCGTTATGGAGGGGTGTCCGTTCTGGAGGGATTTGAAATATACGAATATCTTCATGCCAGGACCATGACCAACTGTCCGTAGAGTAGGGACAGTATAGAGGGGTGTCGGTGGGTCGCAGTTGCGAAGTGGGTTAGTGCGTCGACTTCTACGCAGAGGGTGCCAGGATCGATTCTCAAATTTACCAACCTTCATAATCCATGGCTCCACCTCTTTCGAGTCACAGACAATGCTCAAAAAGTATTCCAGTCTAGAAAAAAGCTTCTCAACTTCGCCGTTCTGAGTCGGCCTAAAACTGTAGCTCCCTTCCACTCGCGAAAGAACAATAGCCCGCACAACAAGAGTGGTTGTTGAGAAGCTAGGCCCAGGCCAGTCTCCGACTGAGCGCCACCTACATTTTCATATTATGTCCGTAAAAAGAAGTTTAACCTACGACTGCAATGGTTCACTATATTCTTTCAATTTTGACAAACTGTCAGAGTTGTTGGCATACAGTGGAAACCCTGCAAGTCGGTTTTGCACGGGCTACCTTGATTTGTTCGAGTTAAAGGGAGTTTGACTTAGAGAACGTGTGTGTGAAAAATATGGCGAAAATTCGACTGGATTTCTTGAGAGCCCTACATTTTTGAAAGGATAACTTTACCACTCAAACCATTCAATTTTGATTTGTTGCCACTATTCCAAAACCTATACATCCACCTCCAATCAATTTCCTTTCCAAGTTTCAAGAGAAACACAAAAATTCCGATTGAATATCAAAAACAATTCCACTCAACCGACAAAACCATAACAATGCCTCATGTCTGACGTTCCCTCACTAATGGCAAATTCATTGCGTGTCGTATCTTCAAAGAGAAAAATATCGTGTATCCACATGGCGAGCAAGAGAGAAGCAAAACGCGAGGAGCTGCCCATTCCATCATGCCTGCCTCAGTTAGGGCAGACGATGTGAGTCTGGTTGCGAAAGATACATCGGCACCTGGTGTCTGGATGCAATAATTTCTGAATTACCCTATTGCCCCGCATTCACTTGAACTTAGTGTGATTTCATTTTGTGGCCAGGAATTGTGGCGAAGGCTAATGCGAACAATGTGGATGTTGACACTACCTTGCCGACTGTGAAGAAAACTGGGTCGTTTGAAGGCGCGATGTTGGACAATAGGTTAAGGTGATGGCACATTTTGACCGTGTTAGGTTCTTTGTCCATTTATTTATTGAATACATTCTACTGTAAGCAGGAAATCAGGATTAGCTGCCTATGAAGCGTGGTAGAGTATCAACGGATCAATGGCCGCTTAAGTAAGCCAAGCAGGCTGTACATTTCTGTGGGTAGAGGTGGTCAGGTATTCGAGTGCATCTGACATGGTAGAAGCTAGCCTGACAAAGTTTGCCCTCTTCACAAATGCCGCAAGCGCAAGTTTGGTGGGCCGGTATCGAGAACTGTTCCGCCATTTCACCCAGAGATATGCAAATGTGGGTACAACTTTAGAGTTTATTGAGATCTAGATAGATACTCGGATTGATATAACGAAGAAGTTCATTCCGAACCCTCTTGATGACTTCTTGTTTCTGTGGTTCTGCAGTCCGTAGAAGACAAGGGCCTCAAACAGCAAGTCTATCCAACTAGCTTTATATAATGCGTCGACAAATTTGCATTTCATGAAGTGGCGTTACCGTGCTTTGGGCCTTAATCAGAAAGCTTCTGCAGCTATCTTGGACACTTAGACACCATGCCATGTGTTCGATGTGCTCTTCGTCAGGACAGCTTTTGCAGAAGACAGGCGAATGTACCGAGCGTTCTCGCTAGTCCTCCATTAAGTCAGAGCCCAGTGCTAACACTCCTTATCGCATTGAGTTTAAATTGGCGATGAGATCTAATGTAGGATGAACCATAGTGCCTCCTGGCGTCTCGTGCTGTTGTTGGTTAAACGGACTGTGATTTCATTTATCAGGGGTTTGACATGCTGTGTTCAATCTGAAGTTTCAATGTTGTCGAAGCAAGCTCTGGATTCAGAGCTTTGTGGGATCCTGTCTATGGCTTGGAACACAACCGAGGCTCTTTAGTTCGTCTTGTCTAGAAGTAAGCGACAGCTCGACACGAACTTGGAGCTTGAGAGAGACTGACAACAGGTTCCTAATGGTCGCCGGGCGACTATATCACGAGCGGATATTACGTTCCACTCAACTCTCGAGGTCCCACCATTTCTGCTTGAACACAGGCTGGCACTTCATGGAACAGCCAATACGTTCTCTTGAATTGACTGATGTTCTACTCAAGGGAGAGAAGGGGGCGCTATCCACAATTTTCAAACCCTCTCATAAGTTATCCGATGATCCAATCATTGATTGGTTGAATTGAATTTCTTAGCCAGGAAGTAATCAGAGGTTTTTTTTGAAGTTCTTTAGACGTTATTTCATAGAAAATTCCTTTTAATCTGCAAAATGTCGTCTTCCTGAACGGATCTAGACTCGAATCTGTGACTTCAGTTAGAGATTGAACGAAATGGAGGTCCTTCTTTCCTAATGATGATCGATGATCGATGAGTAGTTGTACTCACACATACCCTATCCGCAAAACACTACAAACAAAAAATATTAGAGATGATCGACCACCTCATACCGATCGATGACGACAAGACGTTTGCCAGAAAATTCAACTCGACGACGGTGGATCAAATGCGAACGAGGCGCGATCACTTTCAAGTGAAAATGTTTTCGGTTGCACGTCTGCTTTGAAGTTGTTTTTCGCCCCCCTTCTTCAAAATTATAAACAAAACCCCAAAAACAAGATGAAGACAATAATTTAATAAACAATCTTTTCTCTTGTATTTTTTTTTTTTGTTTAAAAATATATCACTACCCCCGCATGTGGTGGCGAGATGTGAAGATTCAATTATTAGTTTTATTTGATTGTGATTATCTCGCGGGTCTGTTGGAAGACTGGAAAAATGAAAATAATCATTTTTCGAACACATCAAAACCGTGGCGTCTTTCGGGATGTGCACATCTTAAGAGGCGCCAAGTTTATTGTTTTCTTTTGAAGTCGTTTCTCGTGTTGGGTGGTGTTGCTTGTTGCTGCTTTGTTGAATTTAATTGGATCGTGTTGAAATAAACACTTAAACTTTGAATATGAATGAAATTCTATCAAGGAATTAATGGGGCTTAAGATGGGGGTTAGCATACATAATCACAGCAGGAGATCTCCTTTTTTTTATGGGTTTGACTTTGTTTTTCTGGAAGTGTCCTTCTAAAAAGAAATAAATGAATGGACGGGGGAGTTCGTGTGCAGCTGTCTGGTGAGCTTGTGCAACCGCTATTTGTGTCTCGAGCATTGGGAATGTCTTAATCAGAAACGAGCTGATGGGGGATTCTTTCGGGTTTTTATGGTTTTGAAGAGCTTTAGTGGCTAATTAGTGAGGCCCACCTGATAATTGGCCCATTTGCTAAGTGCCAGATGATACGAGGGCAAAATGGAGAACTTTCTGTGACCATTCAATCGGGAATTTTGGTCCAACTTGGAACTAGGGCCGAAGGAGAGGACGCCATAAAATTTAAAGACGTCATGTGGTTGAGGTTTATATCGGCGAAAATCTGGTAAAAAATGCTAAGGAACCCCTATGTTTCCAGCAAGTTTCACAATTTTATCACTTTCAGTGATTGTTAACGGTCCACACTGTAAAGGCCCAAACCGATAGAATCCGTCGCATGCGTTACGTCATGTCAAAAAATTGACAACTCATAAGCCCTTATGAGAGGGGGAGAGACAGCCCACACGTGAAATTCACCACGACGGATTTATTTGGGCAGAAATGAAGTATTACAGAGATGCCCGACTTCTGCCTCTCTTGCCCCTTAAGATTTTTGACAACTATTTTGTAACGTATTCATAAACCAAACTGACCATTCAAAGTGCGGCATTTACGTTATTTCGTAAATAACCGTAAAGAATGCATGAATATCTGTCAAAAAAGTACTTAAATTCGACGATGGACTAGGGGGCAATCAGCTGTGAAGTCGGCTATCTCTGTAATACTTCATTTCTGGTCCTAATGAGAGGGAGGGAGACACCAAATGCAGCCCACTCGCGAAATTCACCACGACGGATGGGTTCCCTTTGAAATCCATTCGGGTGCTACTTATGTGATTGATTTTACGGTATTTTATGAATGAAAGAATACTCTTTGTTTTATTTAAAATTGTTTTTGAATAATTCCAAATAATTCAGGATGCTTAAAATTTCGAATTTCTTAGTTTAATTTTCAAGAGTGGATTGCGCATGCAACGTACTCATTTGTCACCTCTTTCCAATCCGACAAGAGCGATTTTTGTCGATTCCAAACGCAACGTACGCGACGGATTCTATGGGATTGGCCCTTAAAACGGCCCAACCCCAAATTAACCACGCACAGTCTTGTTTGACAGTCTTCTCCGACGTGTGTGATTAAGAGGGGCATGCCAACTCACAGCATTACCCATCATTTCACCCAAAAAACTCTCTACTTCTCAAAAATTCGACCCAGCGTCTCCGCACAGTCACGCCAATTCACCACGACCCTCTTCGTCGCATGACGCATAACCTATAAATCAGTAACCCGGGGATGATCTTTTGTTAAAATTCCTAGATTACATCACACAGGCAATGAATAGCCCTCCACGTGCGTCGATGCCCCATCAGTCACAGCCTCCGTACGACAATCACCGATCATTGCCGTGACGAACCCTTACCTTCGCTCGGCAATTCCACAAATCCACCGTGCGTCTCGTCGAGAGGTGATTCTCTCTGGTGTTGTCTTTTCTGGAATTTATGGCATTCAGAAGCGAAGCTGGGAATACCTCTGCGTTCTAACAGAACACACGAGGGTCCACCATAGAAAAGGAGATACGCACAAATTGATGGAATACCTACCTCGTCCGCTGTGCCATTCTTCTTCGTCTGCTGCTGCTGCTTGTGCTCCTTCGGCATCATCCTGTTGTCGGTGGCCGTTGTGTTGTTTGCCAATCGAATGGAATTCCTTGACAGAGGGACCTGACCAAACCTGAGTTTCACAATTCACCCGATTCCGCTTTCGAATATAATTACAAATTCGCAATTCGCATTGTTCGACCTGTGGCTGCCTGGCTGGGTTTCTGGCTGCCGCTTCTGCTTCCGCTGACGATCGCTGACGAAGATCACAGTGGGATGATGATCGCTGCTTTTTATTTGCGCATCCCCATGAGGTTTCCTCTGTATTCCATGTTCTGAGGCTCCGTGGTGTTTGTGCCTTGGTATTTGTTTGTTGCCTTTTGGATCGTTCAGCACACATACCTGTTGGTAATTTATTTCGCTGTGCTATGGTGCCTCTTTGTGTGTCTCTCTCCATCTCTCTCTCTCTTTCTCTGTGTGTGTCATTTCTTGTTCTCCGGCATCTGAGCCATGGAAGATAATTACATGGCAATTAACTTAATTGAACTGCACAAAGTTGCAGAGGGGGAGCGGCGGGATCGGCGGGCGATCCGAGTCTTGCCAGGAAACCGAAAACAAAAAACCGCCTTACACATGTTAAAGGTGCACCAGGCCGGGCCAGAAGTGCCAGACGTGTACGGAGACTCTTTCTGTTTCCCTTTTTTTGATTTGTGATTTTTTTTTCGGCGTTTATCGGGTAAAATAATTAATTCCGCTAACAAATTTAGGACCAGTGTGCTTGCTGCTGTGCTCCATCAGAGACACCGTGGAGTGAATTTATGACTTACATGACGAGGCCGGGGCGGCGGTTGGTGTTTCTTGGTTTTTGCTCGCGACGGTGGCTTGCGTTTGAGTAATTTGTAAATGGACATGTTTTTGACACATCCCCTTTCTTAATTTGCTTACCAATGGGCTCCTCGGCATCAATTAGGGCTTCGTTTATTTTTTTTTTTTCGGCGGAGATGACCTGTGGGCTGGGTGACGCCCTTCTTCGTTTATGGCAGCACATTAATTTCGGTTTGCGAGTCTGACTGAAGAGGAAGGATGGCATTTCTGGGGTGGTGTGAATTTTATTTGAATAATAATTAGGTCTTAGACCGGTGGATATGGGTGTTGACTCAACTAGAGTAGAGGGCTCGTTGCTTTTAGGCTGGCTTAAGCAGTGATGGTTTTGGTATGCACTTAGACCAGATAGGGTTCAACTTGTGTAAGCTAGAGCAACTAATTATTGTCAAGCAACAAGCTGGAGCTGGCAATGTAGCCAAGAAGGGAGTCGGAATACGTGTCAATTACTTAGCAATGGTCATCGTAGATGATGGACCCTAAAGGCCACAGGAGGTGCTGATCGTTCCCGTGCTCTTCTTCACCGCGACAGCTTGTGTGCTTTGAGTCTTGCAGCATCGTCGCCCATAAGGCAGTGTTCAGTCGGCAACGCAGAGCTCCGTGGAGAGAAAACTGTTTTGTGTAGCGACTACCTTCCACAAATCCTGGCTTAGGAGAAAAGTTCCTATCCAACAATGGAAAAAAACGACCCGAGAGTGATAAGGCGCTAAACTCCGAAAGCTCAAAAACGAGCGCTGGTGGAGGACCAAAGATCTTCCGTGACCTCTTCCAAAAATCCCTGGACGACTGCAGCGTTTTTCATGCCGAAGTGGCTGCCATACATGAGTCGGTCCTTGCGCTGAGAGACCAAACCTTTACCGACGAATCCAATACCATCTTTTCTAGTAGGCAAGCGGTAATGAAGTCCATAGCCCCAGACATTCCGACATCGAAGCTGGATGGACCTTGCACACGTCATCTCTATCCTTAGAGACTTCCGTGACCCACTGTCGGTTACCGGGACATACTGGAATCCAAGGCACTGAAAGGGCGGACATACTCACGGAGAAGGGCTCGCAGCTGGGGGATCTACCCCCCAACAATGTAAAGTTTGCGAGTTTAGTTTTCATGTGGTGCCTGCTGCCTATCTAGTGGTTGTTCGTTTTGTTGCCCACTCTTGTGATCTATTAGTGACGAGGGACAGACAGTCATCTTTGAGTACGGCGTAGGGGAGGCTTGCACTGATCAGACGGGACTGTGGATTGATCTTTAGAGTTCATTGACACCTAGATTGATGCAGCAATACACCTTTTCCTTAAACCCGCATGCGAAGACTCATTAAAACCCTATGAATGACTTCTTGCGGCCAAGAACTAGGCCTCAACCAGCAAGCTCTCTCAACTCCAGCAACATACATAGTTTCCTCTTTAGCCCACATGTGCCAACGCATTTCCCTTTGAGTTTGATCGCTTTTGAAGATTTCTTCTTGGGGTGACGCTTCGGCACGCGGTGGAGATGCTTCTCAATCAGCGGGCCTCTAAAGCTAGCTCCCTCTAATTCCAGACACTAAGTTTGTTGATGTCCGTTTGCATTTGCGTGGGACACCTTAGCTGCTTTGTCCCACAGCTTCAAAAACTCTTCGCTATCCAGTCCAGTCATTTCAGGCGCAACTCACCGTCGACACCCGACTAGATTCATGTTGCTCTACACCCCGCAAAGTTCATGGCTCAACCTCCTCCTTCCGGCAGATGCCGTCAACGCAAACAGGTCCACGCGCCAACAATCACATTTCTTGCTGCATACTCTTAGGAGTTGCATTGGCGTGACTGTCCCACACTCCCAATCAACAACCTTTCGAAGTACATCGTTAAAAACCACAACCAACCCGCGCTCCCGCCACCATCAACTCTCCACAATTACAACTCGTAAAAACAATCCGCCGCGCCGCCAAGGGAACAGTCTTTAATTGCGATTTTTATTATCCTTCCCGAACGCTCTACTTAGGCAAATTACAATCGCATAAATTACTCCAGCCAGTCTTGGCGGGCAGAGAAACCACCTGCGCCTGAAGCTCGCTCGATCGCTTAATCTATGCCAACTGTTTGCAAACGTTCGGCGAATTAAATGCTTGACCATCGAGGCCCATAAGGCAAACCACACCGAGCGCAACCGCAACCGCAACAGGCACCCACCTCTAGCCGCCAAATCAGTGCATCACGGTCGATTAATCACCAAGGACTGAGCAGTGCCCAACGCCACCATCACCACCGCCACAAACTCATTTCCGTCTGCACGATGCGATGTGTAGCATGAAGTCCATTTCGTCCCGCGATCTCTGTGCCAGTCTCTCGCCGCCACTCAAGAGCATTGCATCATTTTTTTGCGCTTGCTTTTCTCCCAACTCAACGATTTATCGTTGAGGTCGATTGTTTTTTACTCAAAAAGATTGCCGCCATTCCGTAATATGCCCTCCCTCTCGTGCCCACCTCGACTGCAGATACTTTACTGATTGCCATTATGCACGGGTCTATCTCGCGAACGTCGCGGCCGCCGCACAGTCATTCGGAGCGGCCGTAGCAAAACGTTTATCGATGCACTGAATCTATGCATCTGTAGATGCAATTTATTCTCCACTCTCCGGCGCGCTCTGTCCTCTGTGATCTGTGGTGGAGATTTCTGTTTTGTTGTTCCGCGCGATGACGTTTCGGCGGAGTTAAAGATCTGCGCGCCAGAGAAATTGTCAAGTACCTGTCCGACGGACGTTGGGGAATTCTCTCTCAATCTCTGTGTGCAGCGGTCTAGCCGCAATGCAGCGCAGTCGCAGCCGCAGCCTCTTTAGCATGAAATGTTGCTTCTTGTCTCACCGCGCCGCCGCTCCACCGCGCTACTCTCGAATGCGATTCGCTATTAATAATCGTGAACTGTCCGCAAAAATAAGTTCGTCGCAATCAAGCGGCCGGGAGATGAAAAATTCACGATTTTCCATTCGAACTGACAGATGAGAAGTGACATATCTCCCTCTTGTGTTCGAGTTGATTCAGCCGGCGACCGTCGGCTAGGATCAAACGCTTGCATTTGACAACTGCATTTGGCGGCGCGGCTGCGCTGTGCTGTCCGGAGCGATGTGGTGGCGCAAGACATAAATTAATTTGAAGAACCATACGTTCGCGAACCGACGACGACGGTTACGGTAAATGCTTGACAAGTTATAGACTCTCCTGACGTATTGCGGGGTTTTGACAGTCGGAATATTTGAAATTCATACTCGACCTACTTGAGAGGATAGGTCTGTGACACTCGACCGAGGAGACTCGTAAATTAGCGGGGAAAACAAAGGCAAATGCCCAAGCATGGCGCAATGCGAACCGGTCTGTGTGTGGACGTGACATCCGTTTGACTTGAAATGTCAACATTCTTCAACTTGCCAACACGGGAGAACCCGTCAACGGTCTCTCGCCGTGTAACCGTATCAAGATTAAGTGCAGAACGCGAGATGGCTGAGCCGCATCAGCGTTAACGTGTGTGTCGGCAGTGTGACCAGAGCTGAATATTTAATTGAAGCGACCAAGGTTTGGCGGTGGGTTGACATCTCTCAAGAGCGCTTTTGATGTTGGCTCGCCTCAACCTACCCAACTTTGGGGCGCAAACAAAAGCGAGGAGTGTGTTACATATGTCTTTTGCGATGTTCATCTGGTCGTACTCACTCTCTGCATACACCAACAGCCGGCGACGCTCATGTCTTGCAGATTTCTGTTTTTTTTTTTCTGTTCTCCTTGGTCCCATCCTGTGTCTCGCCCATTGACAGTTAATGTCAATTAAGGGAGAATCAATCGACAGTTAATTATTTTCTGCATTTCTCTTATCCGCTCCCACAGGACCGAAGTCTCCTGTCAAGGATGCGGCCGGCGGTAGATGCATATCTTGTTCGTATTTTTATCTGTCATTCAGTGGCTTTGAATGGCGGTTGTCTCCTTAAATAGCTGACTATGCTAATTAGTGGAATATGCCTTCGGCTCTGAGGCGAATGTCAAATGAAGCGCCATCAAGTTTAAAGGAGAAAATTATTTGCTTTGCAATAAAATGTGATGAAGGTGCTACTGGCTCCTTGATGACTGCCACTGGAATGTCAAAGTGTTGTTAATTGACAATCTGACTGGTGTGCCGGGGCGGGGGAAGGATAATTAAATGCGTCGTGTTCGTTTATTTTAATGTCTGCGCCTGTCGGCTTGTGTCTTTTCCGTTTCCTCTCGGGTTTGGTTAATTAATATTCTGCAACATTTTCTCAATCATGTTGTCGATATGTTGTTAATTTTACTAGCGTTTATTAATTGGTGACGTCTTTGTTTGGAGCTTTTACACTGCGACCATAATAACCACTCCACTTAGCTTGGATAAGATTCGATAGGTTTTACTTACATTGCGAAATCGATCACTTTTGTAATTTCTTTGTCAGTAGTCTTTCACCTGCGACCATAATAACCACTCCGATCAGTTTCTTTAAGTTTCGATAGGTTTTACTTACATTTCAAAACCGATCAATTTGACAACTGTTTTCCGTAGTTTTTACACTGCGATCATAATAAACACTCCGATCAGTTTCGTTAAGTTTCGATAGGTTTTACTTCCATTGTGAAATCGATCAATTTGGCAACGACTTTCTGTAGTTTTAACACTGCCACCATAATAACCATTCCGATCAGTTTCGTTAAGTTTCGATATGTTTAAATTTGCGAAATCGATCAAATTGGTAACTTCCCCTTTTGTAGATATTACACTGCGACCGTAAAAACCACTCCGTTCAGTTTCGTTAAGTTTCGTCAGGTTTTACAGCATTGCGAAATCGATCAATTCGGCAACGACTTTCCGTAGTTTTTACACTGCCACCATAATAACCACTCCGATCAGTTTCGTTAAGTTTCGATAGGTTTTATTTTCATTGCGAAATCGATAATTCTCTATGTGCATAAGTGACAGTTGATTTTGGAATTTTACATGAGTTCACAGAAGCATACATGGGCGCCTTTGCGATTTGACGGTAATTCTGACAGAAGTGTCTGACATAAGCGTACGTTTACTGCTGTCAATTATGATTGGGCCCTTAATCCCTTGTTAGCAGACTTTGAAGAGATTGATTTAATGGGCTATCGAAGAGCTAAAAATTAATTCGAACGCCTCGCGTCAACCCATGCCATCCAGTCAATTCCTTACCGAGTGACAGCACATGTCACTGCCTTCATCTTGCCACCATCACCAAATCATCGCCATGCTTCCGGGTGAATTGGCATGCACTTAATCGCCACTCGCGGCTGATGATGAACGCGGTTACTCAATGCCTAACCAACTTGCGAGTCATTATTTCCTAATCACAAATCCATTTGAATTCAAGCGAACCAGTTCGGCCGTAATTGAAACAATCCCAAATTCCTGACCGCCTTTTGCAGCACCACATGTCCCCCCAAGGGGGCAATTATACTCTCGTAGACGAACCCATTTCAGCAGCGCTGAGCACTGAAATTCAAATTCATTCTCCCATGCGTCCGCGGCACATCGTGTGGCGCGTTGCTTTTTCGATGCCAAAGAAATGATCTCTGAAAAGAAGTGCAATGATCTCAGGCACTGACAACACCGCCACAACGGCCGTCTTCTCGCGCCTCTAATGGAGTCTTCGCCATGAAGCAACCTGTTGAGGCATTTTTTTTTTATTTTTTGTTTTCCCCATCATCGCATCGTGCTCGGCATGTGTGTGTGTGTTTGTGTGCGGAGGCTCCCAAAATGAAGCACGACCGTATGATCAAAGATTCGAGATGCAATCTCGCGCTCGGTTTGGCGCGATGTGTGTACACCGCTGCCGCCGACGTTGCTTCGAGCGATGAGCGCGCCACACAAGAAAATTAGCTTTGCATGATTTTCAAAAACACCATTTTTTTCCTGGTGTTCGATTTCCTCTCGGTTTTGCGTCGTCTCCGCGTGGATGTTCGCTTTGCGTTCGCGTTTCTGATTCTATCCCCCCGTGGCAGATCGTGCCAAATTCAGCACAATTCAATTAATTATCGGCAAGGAGCCCTGAGAACCGCATCGGTTGATTTATGAATTTCAATTCAACCATTCCTTTCAACTACCGTATGGGACCGGCCAAATTAGGCACAGTCCGTGTGATGTATCATTTGTCCAAGCAGCGCGACTGGGAGAGAAAGAAAAAACTGTCTACTCATGCAGAACCGGATGGGGGAAGCAACAAGCGAACAAAAACACACTGGATTTCATCGCAAAAGATCAAACGATCAAACACACGTGATCGTGGTGAGATCGTGGTGCGATCGTTCTGATCGTTGTGAAGAGATCGTTAAGATCATTAAGATCACACCGATCGTCTGTCAGTGCGCGGCCGATTGGAAAACCGCTGCTCCGACAGGTATCATCTATTATTGTGCCGGCTCTATGCATGACCGCATATCCATCTCGCACTCGCTCGCTTGCTGGCTCGTCGCATCTCGGCGCATGTGAGCTGAGTCCAAAGTGTCCGATAGAATGATGAGTAATTTCATGCATGGCATTTTATGACCGCTGCCATTCCTTAATGGCACACCAATATTCCACGGCCGAGAGGTGAGAGATTAAATAGAAATGAGAAGAAGAAGAAAAAAAGGATTGTCGGCGTTCACGATATCGGCGTTTATGTGAAATTCTTTGTCTCATTCATAAAATGTGTGAAATCGGATTTCGTTGTTGAAATGGATGGATCTTTGATGCAATCCATTGTCGTCGTCGTCGTTCGGTGTGGGATTGCATTTTGGAATCGTGATTTTGAGGTTTTGTGACGTTTTACGGTTTCGTCTTTGGAGCGATCATAAATTTCACCTTTTAAGCGGCTCCCCGGAGTCAAGTTGATTCATTTCGGATTGTTAATTTTTGTTTTTTATGAACTCTTAGATTAAAATCGAGGCAGAAACAACACAAACGAAACACCGACTGTATCTTTATGAGTCTTCTCAAGATATTTATAACGCTATCAGATTTATTGGACGACATTTTTGAGTGTGGCGATGTTGCTTTTTTTGATTTCTTGATTTTTTTTTTTGCTTTTCTGCCTGGTTTTTGTTGTATTCTTTTTACGAGGTGATAAGCTTGATGGAGTGGTCCTGAAATAGATTTAAGCGCTTTTAAAGAGGCTCTGCGTGAGATAAGCTTTCAATTTAGACGATGATTGAGAATTGATTTGTAATCTGTCTAGGCTTGATTCTATCGCCGGAAGAAGTGGTTGCCGATAGAGATCTTCGCTTTCGTTACTTGGGCTTTGGGTAGGCTTCTTCGGGAGACATGTAGGTGCATCAGGTTTGTTGATCAGTGCTTGGAATCTGTTCGAACCGAGAGTTTTAGTTTTGAGAAAGTTGGTGGAAGACGTCTCGGAAAGTTGTCAACTTTATACAAGATCAACTTTATGGTTTCAAAAGCAGATTTAAATAAAACACATTCGATAAATTTATTATTTCTATATATCGCTTGGATATTGTGTACTATTCCATTGTATCCCACGAGGCCTTGCAGGATATGACATATTGTGACAAAGTAATCTTTTATTATTTTTCGGGAAATAACTCCGAGTTTTTATTTTCGAGAATGTGACACCTTGCTGAACATACACGAGTCAAATAAAATCGGTTTTACCGATCGGCGCAATCGGAGGCGCTTGTATCAAGAACTATTTTTAAAGTGTAACAAAGTTTTAATTATTTTTTTGTTTGGTTCGAATATTCATTTTTAGACCGTCAGTAGTTTGTATGAATGATCACATACGAGGGTGATCCGATAAGTATTAACCCTCAATGCCCGATGGCGCCACTATCGCAAGAGAGATTTACTATCGTGTTGTACATAGACTCGTAGACGGCTACTGTCAATTTCAAAAACTAGGACTCATAGTTTTGTTTGTGGAAGCGGGCATGTCCACCGGCTCAAACCTTCTTAGTCGCCTCGGCCAAATTGGTGGAATAAAGCTAAGAACTGCTGCCCCATACCACGTATTCTCCAGATCTAGCCCCTTGCGAATTTTTTCGTTTCCAGAACTTGAAAAAGTCACTCGCTGAGCAGAAATTTAAGCCGAATGAAGAGATTATCGCCGTCACGAAGGCCTACTTTTCAGACCTCCAAAAAACGTATTTTTCAGACGGGTTAAAGAAGCTTGTTTAAGATGAGTCAAATGTATCGAGCTAAAGAAGAGTATGTTGAGCAATAAATTGCCACTTGGTTAAGTACTTATCTAACCACCAAAATAGGACAGCCAATGAGACTTGATGACCAGTAGCCATCACTAAAATGCGTTAGGCTATACCGATCAAAACAGAGAACAAAGCACCTTTCAATTTGTAGATGTAAAGGTCATTTGACAGTTGCTTCCACAAGTGCGGTAGTTTTGCTTGTTAATTTTGTACTAGCCTGCAGAAGGCGCCTGTCACAGGCCAAAGTAGGGCCATTGTGATTCCACGCCGATTGATTTCCTCTAACATTGGTGCTTGTGGTTTAGCTGGCTAATGCTGACGTTATATAGCTCATAGAGATTATTGAAGTAGTAGGCTTCTAGTACCTTCGAGTAGCACTGCACGAGCAAAGTAGATCATCTGTGGCTTCCACATTCTCTTCATTCGTGTAGTTCCCGCAAAAGTCATTATAAGGGACACACATGACGCCGATGAGCGTCCTAAGTGACAATATGCTAAGTGTAAACAGATTGACCCATCGATTGAGATTAACTGATGGTCATATTTCCTTTGTTTCAAAGCATTTGATTGCTTCTGCGTCGATTGTGTGTATCTTGAGTAGATTGTAGGCTATACTGATTGGCATGGAAGGTGTACCACACCTATCGAGTCGCCTGGCCATACCTAACAGATTGTGGCCGGGAAAAGGTTAGTTTTGATAAAATGTGGTGAGTATGTCTGGGAGGTTTGGGGAAGTGAGTGGGTAGGGAGAACATTAGGAGACGACAATGTTAGGCTACTGTGAACTGACTTTAATTTTAGTTCGTGTAAAGTTTGCAAGGGATGCAAGAGCATTGGCATATCACATGGCTCATTACATAAATTGTCCAGGGACTTAATTGCGGCCTGACTTTCTGAACAGATGGTAAAATTCCTGGAACGCGGTACAGTGATCAGGGAGCTTCATGGGGACAGCAATATTAAGGTCTTTGGTGTAGACTCCTGAACCTATTCCCTCGTCTGTAATCGATCCGTTTGTGAAGATGTACAGGGTCAGCGTTGTTGATGGAGTTGAACTCTTCAAGTTTGTGGATGCAAGTCGAAATGCAAAATACGCCATGATGTGGCGGAAGACAGGCTCGAACGCCGTGACTTCTATTGATTTTGATTGTCTGCAAAACACTTTCACTAACAGCAGCCATATTTCCGGTAGAAGATGCTCTCCGATGACGGTCATCGGACAAAATCAGTCTCTTCTCTTAGAGTTCTGCCTATAGATATGATTATGTTGAGCATTTACGATCTGCTCGTAATACCCAAAAAGTCCCTGCTACAGAATCAATATTTGTGTTCGCATGTTTTTACAATTTCAACACGACCAGCGATTGTTCATCGATCCATTTTGTCAAACTGGCAAGCCTTCAGAAAAACATTTAGAATCTCGAATGCCAGTTCGCTTTGACATGTGTTTGAAACTGGGGTGCCAAATCCGTACCACGAATTGAATTATGGATGTTTTATTCAAAAAGACACACATTCTCATTCATGGGATCGTTTTGACAACCTAACCCAGGACTACATCAGAATCTGATCATTTAAGATCACCCGGCAAAGACCTGCATGGCTTAAGGTGGTGCGCACAAGTCTTACAGATGAACTTTTGAGAAATCTTCCGAAGAACGTTAGCACTTTGTTGAGCTTCAAGCCCATCTTTAATGCTTCACACAAAGAAAACGATTGAGGAGGCTAATCCAGACAATTCTGAAAATATACAACCAATGTTCTTCCGGCCATCATTTCGACACTCCTCCTCCAGAGATTCGCTCCCTTCTCGACTGGCCTAATGACACCCATTAGAAATTCCTAAAAAAAACACAAGAGCAACTTGAACGACTTAATAACGGATGCAATCATCACCTCGTCGTCTCAGCACCACTCTCACAAGCCTAATAGACGGAAGTCCAAACCTTGTTTCCGAAAAGAAAGGCAAGGCAAAGGATCCCCCAGGAAGCACACGGCTGCATACCTGTGAACCTCGCAACCTGATCGATCTATTTCAAAGATAAGATCCCAAAAAAAAACGAACCCAAAAATGCTAGAAGAAATATTTCCTAATTATACACATTAACTCCGAAAAAAAGAATGCCTCTCCGTTGGACGGTTTTTCTAGGAAACCCGACACCACCGACCCAACAGAAAGAATTCCATTCTCATTCCTGCCATCGCGCACCGCACGCATACCCTTCAGCCATTCAACCGTTCCTCGTCGGACGGTAGGCAGAGGCACATCGCAATCAGGCACGTTAAGACCATACGCGGCGCAGAACAATTCGAAAGAGAATGATACCAAGGGAGATGGTGTTAACACCATTTGAATGGATTAAAATACTTTTCGGATTCATAATTTCAACGGAAAACCCATTCTGTTGCGTTGGACGGTAGTGTCTGTGCGTCTCGGACAGATGGATGCTGTCTCGTACATAACTTGAAATTAAATTAACGTTCGGTCGTATCACTAAAAGGTTTCCCCATGCCACCGTGGGTCTTCTTTGTATGAGTCATTCGGTTTGGCTGAGGTATTTCCACGCCGGCCTAATCCCTACCTGAGACTAATGTGAAACGAAAGAGATTACGAGTTGATGAGATGGTGCGTTGTCCGTCGTCCGCTGTACCTGTCGGAGCAGGAGGAGGAGGCAGAGAATGACGAAGTCGATAAAATGATCTAAATGAGGTCTGTTTAGGGTGTTATTTGGGATAAATTATACATGATGAGTTATTGTTAACACAAAAATGTGAAGTGGTGTTCCTCTGGGTTGCCATTTGGGACCAATGCTATTTCTATTCGGTCACAGTGGATTTGTCTAAGAGTCCAATTAAAATTCCTCGAGCTGGTGAAAGCCAATGCTGAGTGCATTGGTGACCTACAACAGCGTCCACGCCTGGTGTCCCGCATGTACTTGGCAATGTGACGGCAATGTTCAACGAGCTCATCATGGGGCACACCATTAAGGCTTGGCTACCACCCGGCAGCAGCAAGCCCATCTACGAGTGATGTTCTTTTGCTTTTTTCTCCATTAATTACTTCAGCCTGACCCCATGTGTTCCTCAGGCTCTTTGCCGACTCAGGGATTGGTCACTGGTGTGTCGCGTGCCAAGGGAGATTTCTTAAGACTCGAAGGTAACGGACATAAGGGGAATCCTAAGATAACCTAAGGCATCAACCGAATGTACAGAAACGTACCTCTACCATAGAAACCAATTCTTAGCTTCGTTAAGTTTCGTTCAATTTTACTTATGTATGTGGGAGCGTAGTCGATCAGTCTTTACGTACGCAAATGCCGTTTAGTGTGTAAATTTTGGGTAGTAACTACTTCGTTAAGTTTCGGTAAATTTTGCTTATTTATGTGGGGGCGTAGTCAACGGTCTCTACGTTCGAAAATGAATGAATTTTCGTTGGGAACGACTTCTAAGCTTCTATTTAGTGTTTGAATTTTCATTAGGAACCACTTCTAAGCTTCGTTAAGTTCCTTCCAATTTTGCATAATCTTATAATAGAGACTCAATCGATCTCTACGCACGAACATTACAGGAAGGGTTTGAATTTTGTCTTTACCACTTCTCGACTTCGTTAAGTTTCGTTCAGTTTTGTAAATTTCTATGGTAGCGTACTTGATCGGTCTCTTCGTACGCAAATGGAATTAAGTGTCTGAATTTTTTTTGCTAGTAACCACTTCTCACCTTCGTTAAGTTTCGTTAAATTTAGCTTATTTATGTGGAAGCGTAGTTAATCGGTCTCTACGTTGACACCTGGTGTCAGAATTTTGCCCAGGCATCTAGAAGAATTTACAGGCGATTATACTGGCTACCCTTCGTTAAGTTCGATTATAGTTGGGCGTTAAGGTATCTGCAGGATGGCCTGCGATATTTGAAAGTCTTTCTGTTGAGATTGGGTCTGTTCCTCCATCTTTCAAGGCAGAGATCACCTCGAACTCCTCTTTGAATTCCCGACTGTGATTTAACAGAAATCGAATAAAAATGTTGTCATCCCCTGCAACAGTGAAGCCAACCGACTATCATGCGCCATACTGTGCGCCAAATGTTTCAGTTGAAACTAAATGATCCGTCGGATCAGATAACTTGGTAGATCGCCCTTCCTCGAGTGATACGCCGCCTCCCCGCTGGTTGCCCTCCTCATCGTCTGCAGCCTCCTTCATCTACCTGATGACGATGATGAAGTTGAAATCTCCTGCTGGGCGAGTGTATTCCTTCCTTTACATCGTCGTTGCCCTGCGCAGTGACCACATGCGGGGAAGAAGAAAAAAAAAATAACTTGAAAGACAAACCATGCAAGAAGAGTGTACGCTGTACATTGTGCGCAGCGCAAGAGATGTGAAGAGCGCTTCTGTTGGATGTGTGATTTCCTTTCATTGTCAGGCTTGTTTAACATGCAGTAATGGCAGTGTGGACATCCATTGGACTGGGTGTTCCTCATGATGTCGCTTGCTTGTTTCGTTTCTCTTCTTTTGTGTTCAGTTTTTCTTCTTCGCTGAAATAGTGCTAACTGTTTCTAGTCGTCATGCTCTGCAGGGGATTGATGGTATCCTCTTGTAATTTGTATTCGGCTGTGAAATAATAAACTTAAATACGGGACGGAGGAGACACTGTCGGCTACTGCAGGTGATCTTAATGGGAGTCAGGCATGCATGAGGAGTTTTTCGCAAAAAAAAAGCAGCAAAAAGTGGATGAAATTGACAGGTGGCTGGCGGGTGATCAGATTTTTGCACCAGGGTTCATTCTTGTGGACTGTGACATCGTCTTGTTGATCTTAATTTGACCAGAATGGAATTTTAGAGATGTGATGTTATGGAGAATGAAACATGATGACCAAAGCGGAGTCCCTCAGGGTTACCAACTATCACTGCTAGTTGAGGGACATAGGCGATGTCCAAAATCTGATGACCAAAGCGGAGTCCCTCAGGGTTACCAACTATCACTGCTAGTTGAGGGACATAGGCGATGTCCAAAATCTGATGACCAAAGCGGAGTCTCTCAGGGTTACCAACTGTCACCGCTAGTGGAGGGACATAGGCGTTGTCTAGAGGTTGATGAACAAGACGGAGTCCCTCAGTGTTAACAACTGTCACCGCTAGTGGAGTGGACATATGCGTTGTCTAGAACCTAATGAGCAAAACGGAGTCTCACAGGGTTCCCACCTGTGGCCGGAGCTTCTTGAGTATTTTACAAACAAAGATTGCCGTGGCTTTCGTGTTCTGAATGTGGCGACACCGACGGAATTTTCTTGGTTCAGGGAATCTTAAACATTTCTCCAGAATTCGAACAACGTTCCACTTGATGTCCACTTGACACACACAAGCCACCGAAGCAGAACAGAAGAGAGATGGACTCCCATCTTGAGCTGTCAAAGAATAAAAACACTCCACCTGATCCGCAGTTATAAGGCGGATGTCATAAAACTGCCAACGCGCATGGTGGTCCACTTTAATTCATACACACACACCACTCCCCACACGAACTTTTCTCTCCAAATCGAAGGTCAGTGCGAACGCCAATGCGCGTCTCCGATCGATCGGACAGTCATCATTATCAGATGTTTACAAATTAGACCACAATTTAAGATGACACATCTAAGTGGTGCCAAGTGGCGGCAGCGGTATCACCAACCCACACACGTCGCCCGCGTGTCAACAGACCACACCGGACCGCCTTTCATCTCTCAACTCACTCTTGATGTTTATTTGCATTTGTGAAGTGAAGAGGAGAAAAAAGCTTTCAGACATCTTCCCCCAAAGATCAAGTTTCTTATCTTGATTGGTTTTCTTACCGCTGTCCACCAGTGGACTCTTCCATTTCCATTAACAGACGCACGAATCTCGCCAAAAGTTAATTCAATCCTCCGCACTTGCAACTTTAGCCTCAGTTCGTCGCCGATTAAATTTCCATAACCCGATCGATTCGGTTTGTGCCGGTGAAGTGCTCGTGACTTGGCACTTGGCGAGCCGGAGAGACAGAGACAGAGAGAGAGAGAGAAGGAGATTTGTCAAAATGCGCTTGACTTCATCAAAACACTTAAAGGAGTTCCATTTACCTATAACTCAAGATTTGAATAAATTATCCGACTTAAGAGGTCGCTGTCGTCTGGCCGCAGCCATTCACAAAAGAGCCGAAGGGGAGCAACAAAAGCGCGGACGACGCGACGACAAAATATTCATGAACCCCAGAATCCATAACAGAGACCGGCTTAAGCGATCTACTCGCATTCCAATTCATGCCGGCTTATGTGTGGTGCGCAGTCGCTGCCGTCAGCTGCCACTGTGCTGCTGCCCTCCTGGGGCTCGACTCAGCTCTGTAATCCTTTGAATGCGTCGACTATCAATGTTGATCCCATCAGCGGATCATCAATAATAAACGTGCGATGAAATAATTTGTTGTCATAGATGCTTCCGTGCCACAGTGCCGGTGGAATAGGGGACTGGTGGACAATCAAGAACCTGGACTCATAAAATCCAAAGCAATCAGCATTTGCATAATTATTGATACAGAAGCGATGCTCAGATGATTGTTTAATTAGCCGAAGTTTGTTCGGTGGAAACGTCAAAAATTGAAGAACTTCTATCGATCTGACGGAACTTCTGACACATGCCACGGACTTTGAACGGTAGTCTCGTTTGTTTTCTTTCGTTTAGTGTCGACTTTGTGTTGTGTTAATTATGGCGATAAATGTACGGATTACCGCATGCAGCCTCTGTGAATCAGCTCCCATTCGAAGAAGACTCATAAATTTAAAAATAACCGCACAAAAAACAGACGCTCCACATTTTGGCCGATGATCAAATGATTTTCTGGGGACACTTTCGAGTTTTCAGATTATTTCAGATTTGCTAAAAATGTGATGGGATGCGAGAGAATTTATGACATGAATGAGAAATGTCAAGCAATTGTTGTCAATTAGAACTTCAAAAGCGTGTTTTTGCTTCAAAGTGGTTGACATAATTTACGAAATGTGATTTCGGGAGGGAAATGTCAAGAGCCTGACACCTGACAGTTTATGGCACAGATTTACACTGGTCGGGGTGAGTGTGCAAATATGCGAAAAAGAATTCAGATGACAGAATTTGTTTGATTTTTTGAAATTTAAAAAAATCAGTTTGGAGTTGTTTGTTTTGTTTTTGACATTTGCGGAGGCGTTGCCAGAAAACAAGTACAGTTGTTCGATTTGACGAGTTGATTTACCCGATTGTCCATCGGAGCGTTTTCGTTCGAAGTTCGAAGGTCCAGTCACAAAAATGAACTATTACAGAGATGGCCGACTTCACAGCTGACTGCCCCCTAGTCCATCGACGAATTTGAGTGCTTTTTTGACAGATATTTATCAATTTTTGGCGGTTATTCGCAGAAATGAAGTATTACAGAAATAGCCGACTTTACTTTATTTGAGTGTCTTTTTGACGGGTATTCATGAATTTTTGACGGTTATTCGCGAAATAACCGTGAATGCCGTACTCTGATTGACTATAGAATCCGTTGCGTCCAACTCATAAGCCCTAATAAGAAGGGGAGAGACAGCAAATGCGGCCCACAAGTGAAGTTGGTCAAACTTTATGTGCGTCTGGCAGATGTTTTCGTGGAAATCCATTTGGGTGCTCTTTATGTTTGTCTTTACTATTTTTTATGAATGAATGAATACGTTTTGTTTTGTTTACAATTGTTTTTGAAATTTGATAATAATAATTCTGGAATTTTAAAATTTCGAATTTCGTAGAGTTACGCAAATGTGGCCCTCTATAAAATTCGGCAACTAGGGTTTTTCGGGATTCCAAATGTACGCAACGGAATCTATGGGTCTGGGCCTTTATTCACTAAGTTTTAAAAGTAATAGTATGTACCCATCGAACGAAATCGCGATTCGATCGAGATTTCTTCAAATTTCTCCAAATCTCCTTGGTTTCGTCGTACATTATCGGGGTTTCTCTCGATAAACCATCTCGATTTCATACGACTGTGAGGGGTTGTTAAACCGAACAAGAACTAATGACTTCAAAGTTGAGAGCTGATGACATTTGAAATCACTTCAACTCGATGGCAACGGCCCATTAAGGTTTCAGTAAGAATTTATCCAAAACCACGCGATTTCGGTTCGGTGGCAACGTGGTTTTATTCACGAATTCGTGTGAAAAACAAGAGAAAAAAGCTTAGCCGATACTTAGTAGACAGCTGTAAATGTAGCCTCGTGTGGAAGAGACTTTCAACCGTCTTCATTGGCTGCTCTGCAGGATTTTCTTCTTCAGAGGCTTGTAAATAACTTTCCCTCGTCTACCAAAATGTTCCCTTTACAAACTCTGATCGTTTTTGTCCAGCCACCTTCATCGCACTGACCCTCCAATTTCTCACTAGAATGCAGACAGACAGTTCCCCAAAATGCCAAAAAAAAGCCGTCAAGTTTCTAGCTTTTTGCTCGTCCCTCCTTGGCTTGGTAGATTTTAAAATTCTTCAATTTCTTCGTCTCCGTCTACGCGCATGTGTCCCCGTCCCGAATGTCATTCTAATCAAAACGTCAAACAATCGTCACATAAAATATCAAAACATTTCCACGGAGAAACCCCAGCAAAAAGCCACGACAACGTTCAAACGCAGACGTGCATCCTCCGTCGCTGCCGCCTCCACCGCCGCCGCCTATTGTCCTTGTTTTAATTTTTCTAAACCATTCTGTTTCGACGTTTTTTTTTTCTGTGTGTGCTCTGCATTGCTCGCCTCCTGCTCTTGCGATGTGTATTCTTTTTTTTGTGTTTGCCACGGCCATTGTTGATGACCATCATCATCATTATTATCCTTTCCATCAATCTGACAATGGATGGCAGGTCACAAGCAAGGCGAACAAGGCACAAAAACGCAGACTGTTGCGGTTTTTTGTTTCATTCCGGCGTCGGCCTTCTCGGAATGAGAGCATGTCCAATTTTTTTTGTGTGGAATTTTCCTTAGTTTTTGCGCAGTTTGTTCTCGAGTTTGCCTCTGGTCCTCGAAGAGGGACTCGTCATGCGGTACCTTTCATCCCCTTTTCCAGCTATTCCCTGCAATTATGATTGAATGACAATTAATTGTTCCCTTTCTCCTCTTTCTCATTGCAGATAACAAAGTTGATGCCCATCCTGCAGTCGGGGTGCTCTAACCAGGCCAGGTTTCTACTGTGCTCGTCGCTGTTTCCCATGTGCACGCGGGATGTGCCGCGACCCATCACACCCTGCAAGTCGGTGTGCGAAACGGTGAAGGCCGAGTGCGCCGATCAAGTGCAGCTGACGCTCCTGTGGCCGGAGTTCCTGAACTGCGACAATCTGCCGCAGCCGGAGAAGCACGAGCTGTGCATAAAAATCCCCGAGGAAGTCGTGGAAAAGCAGCATTTGCCCGAGAGACCACCGCAGCATCAGCAGCAGCACATGTTTTGGCCGTGGCTGCCGTGGAAGATGCCCCACCATGCGGCGAAGAGCGTGTCCACCCTGATCTGCCCCGAGAACTTCACCGCTCTGCAAACGGAGTGTGCGCCGCAGTGCAACAAGGACGCCATGTACACCGGACAGCAGAAGAAGATCGCCGAAGGACTCATACTAGCGCTGTCGGCAATCTGCTTCATCCTCACTCTGTTCTCGTTGGTGACCTTCTGGGCGGAACCCACACGCTTCGGATACCCCGAGAGGCCGGTGCTGTTCCTTTGCCTCTGCTACAACCTGTACAGCGTTTGCTACTTGGAGCGGATAGTCTTCCACAACTCTACCAAAACGCTGGCCTCGGGGGCCCTCCTCGCAGACGACATCGGGGGCCCTTGCGCTCTGACGCCGCCCTGCTTAGCGTCGTACATAACCACGAGCTACTTGACGTTGTGCGCCGCTACTTGGTGGCTGATCTTCGCCCTGTGCTTCTACCTGTCCTCACACAACAAGTGGTCCAGTGAGGCGCTGGAGAAGAAGTCTGGACTCTTCCACGTGCTCGCATGGGTGCCACCACTGGCAGCCCCCATCGCCGCCCTGCTATGCGATGCCGTAAAGCCACACGAGCTTACCGGAATGTGCTCCGCACCAGGGTTCGTGGAGATCCCAGCCTTGATCCTCCTCATCCTCGGGCTGTTCTTCACGGAACGGGCGTCGCGCTCGCTGAAGACTCTGCAGGAGCAGATCCAGCCCACGATTGGGTTGCAACGATTCTCCCAGATTCGCAAGCGCTTCCTCATCTTCAGCCTAGTCTTCTTCTTCCCCACCATCTTGGCCGTGCTGGCGGCATTCTTCGAGCGGTTCGACTTCAACGTGCAGCCCTGCATCTCCTCGGAATCCTGTCCGGCGCCAGTGAAGGCGTCCGCGATGCCCACGCTGCTGCGGATATTCCTCCAACTCACCGGAGGCACTCTCACCGGAATGTGGGTGTGGTCGCGGAAGACCTGTGAGTCGTATCGCAACCGCATCATCGCGACGCCAACGCCATCTACGTCCATCAAGTCGGTGTCGTCGCTGCCAAAGAAAGCTCTCTCATCGCCGTCATCCGGCAAGGCCTTCGGCCCACTCTACAGCGGCATCAACTTCCACAACGTGCCGATGTACAACGGACAGTCCCGCGTGTAGCCTCACGGGCGGGACTTAGCTTTAGGCAACCGACTCCAATGGCTGTAGCGCGGGTCATTGCGGCCACGACTTGTTAGTTTCTTGTAAATATCTAGAACTGTAACCTAGTAAGCCTTTTTATAATTGATATTTCCTTTTTCCCCGGGAAACTCCTTCCTTAAGTTACACCCCGCAACCGCTGCTGCTGGTGGCGCTCTTCTTTGGAGCTCCATGAGGCGGCTGCGCGGCGGCGGTCGGAGCGATGAAAAAAAAGGAGGAAAATAAAATTAATGAAAAATGTGTTAATAGCTTTAAAGTATTTATTCCATTTGTAAATAACGGTAGAAATACACGTAAATGTTACGTTATTATTAATTAAGTGTGATTGTATGTGGAGATGTAGTGATAACAAACAAATAAAATCGATTCTAATGAAAATAAATTAAAAATTTATGCGAAAATTTAAAGAATTGGTTTTTTTTTTTTTAATTTTGAACTTCTGGTTTGGTTTGGGGAGAGTGGAGTGGATTTAAAAAAGGTTTGTATAGGAGCTTGGACGTTGGGTTGAAGGCTAAAGGCCGAATCGCAAGGGCGCGTTCGCGCTGTCGGTCTTTGATAGGCGTGTAGCAAAGCAACGTTTTATCGATCTTACGAGAATGTTCTGTCAGAAAGCGTCAGCTTCAGTTTTCCATATCGAAATGAACGCGCGCGTTTGCCCTACTCAAATGGTTTGAAATATAATTTTCACGAAAAAATAATAAATTACTGTAAATAAAATTCCTAGAAAGACGTAAACGTAAGCTCTGTTTTTCAAAAATTGTTTCACAAACCTCAAAAAGCCCGATTGACTGGATAGTAGCTCCACCTAGAAATTTGTGCTCACGCTTACGATATTACGGTCTGTGAAAATTCAACGCGCGACTGCCCCATTTCGACTAACATCCCTATAACCGATGGCGAGTCGAACGTTCGCCTGCTACGGAACTGTTGGCGAATGTTGCAAGTCGAGCTATTACGGTTCGCGAGTTTCTCAATTCGCCTGAATTTCACTATTGCCACCATGACAATGAAAAAATAACATATGTATGTAAAACGTCAAATGAAATTTTGTTGATTCATTCCCGTCTGGAATTTGAGCACATAAGTTAAAGTGTTTTAAAGTAAAATGTTTATTTCAACCCGATTTTTTATTTAAACAGTATAAATAGTGATAAAAATACGTAATTCATGTAACCTAGTTTATTTCTACTTATTTGCTTCGTTTCTGAATGTGTTTTCAATTTGTTGCTGAAATTTTGCATTGTGGTTATTTCTTTTTTAAGTTTATAAACCAGATCTGAAAATGGTCAACTAGCAAACAAACACATTTTGTTAGAAATCTTACCTTATGCTTATTCTTCTCCACCACATGCAGGTGGTTAAAGATCGATCGCAAATGTGCCCCGATGTTCTCTTTGGATTTTTTGACTACCGACCTTGGCGATGTCTGTATTTGCTACCACTAACTGCATCAGTTTCCCAAATTTAAAATTAATCATTAAAATCAATTCATTTCATGTCCTAATTTTTATTTTCTGCCATATCAATACATTTTTTTACTTATTTTGTTGTTTAATTTAACCAAAGCATTCCATTCGCATATTTCTGACATAAGAATCACGAATTTTTGCGAACAATGCTAACAACCGTAATTTGGTGATCTTGCAGTTCGCCTAGTTTCTGGCACTTGAGGCGAATACGATCAGCGCGACTCGCATTGGTAATATCAATTTTCACCATTTAATAGCGGTATAACATATGACTTACTGTCAAAATGTCAAAGCTCGAACGCCTGAACGCGCCCTTGCGATATGAGTATAAATTTGACAGTTCGGCTATTTAGGTTAGCTGAGGTTATAGATACTGGCACAACTAAACAGATTTGGCCTACATAGATGTTGATTGGAGCAGTGTTACATCAAGAAATGAAGTATTACAGAGATAGAGATAGGGGGCAATCCATCGGCGAATTTAAGTGCATTTTTTGACAGATATTCATGAACTTTTGACGGTTATTCATAAAATAACTTACATGCCGTCCTCTGATTGATCAATTTGGTTTAAGATAACGTTATAAAAAACAGTTGTAAAAAATTTTAAGGGGCAAGAGAGGCAGAAGTCGGGCTTCCCTGTAATACTTCATTTCTGGTTTTATCACTAGACGTCATTTTACGCGTCGGTTTCTCTTTCGGGTACTTACTGAACACCTGGAAAATACCTCGTGGTGTGTTAGTGGCATATCCTAGATTATTATTATTCTTGCTTAGGGTATGTTGCACCGCGACCTTTAGATATATTGTGGTCCCTATCCATACCTTTGCTGCCTTCCCATGCAGCTCTCAGAGTTCTTCAGAGTTGTATTGAGGGTTATATGCTATTTTTGCGTGAAGGTGAAAGAGATATATCCTAGAGTATTCTCTCTAAGCCAGTTTCTGGCTTCTGATGTTTGGTGCTTGCCCAGATATCTTTGTCTCTTGTGGGCTAGTGCCTCACAAAATTCCAGTATATGTTCTGGAATTTAGTTCCGCAGAGACCTTCTTCTGATATTCCTAGTTTCTTTAGGTGTTCCCTAAGTCCCCCCTAGCGGGGTCCCCGGTTCGAATCCAAGTGAAAGCAAAGTTAATTGTTGGGATCACTAGTCAATCAGTGGTAGTAGTCTGACCAGGGGTATCACTATGGACCTATATGGTCTAAGTCTAAGCTGGTGAATGCACTAGCAGCCCCCCTACCAAACCTAACCTAAGTCTACAGTGCCCCGTTAGGAAGCCTATTAAGATACGGAGTTTGTTATTGCTCATTCTGATACATGCCTCAAACCTCTTCCGGTTATATTGACTCAAGAGTTACTTGGCCTGCTTCATGCCCATGAGCGGTGTTCCAGGCATCCAGGTTCCTTCTCTCTAGTTCCCTCAACTCTTCCCTGAGGACGTGATCTCCTACAGCGTGGAATGGTTCGGGGCCTGTAAAAGGATCCGATGCCCCTTTCCAGGCGAGGGTGTCGGCCATTTCGTTGCCTTCCATCCCTACATGGCCAGGTATCCAGCAGAGTTTTACTATCTTGCTCCGGCTCAGCTTCTTAAGTTTTTGTAGACATTCCCACAAGCTTGGATTTGATGATATAGGAGTCTAGTGCCAGGTTAGCGACCCGACTGTCCGACATTATTGTTATGTCGCAGTGGGTATAGTTCCTGTCAAGATTGATTTGAGCGCATTTGCCTATGGCATAGACTTCTGCTTTAAAGATAGTGGTCCGTTTGCCCATGGGTTCGTAGTAAATTGTCCGGGGTCCAAATGCTCCTGCCCCTGTACCTTCATCAGTTCTTGATCCTTCTGTAATTGCTGCTCAGTCTGTGGAATATAGATTCATTGCTCATCCTCCTTGACATATCCTAGATGGTACACTCTTTTGCTGGGTTACAGTCAATTAGTACTTTTTATAAATTTAGCTACATATCTCCAGACTATTTATATCTGACATTTTTTCCAGGCTATTGAATGAATAGCTGCCTAGCGTGGATTTCCTTGTCCTTGCAAGTGTTGGGCAAGTGCCGAGATAGTGAAGCGTAGTTTTTTTCTTCCTCCTCGTCCCTATAAATCCTGCAGAGGTTACTGTAGGCGGTTCCCATTCTTCTGGCGTGCGAATGAGGCATTGACAGGTAATGCCTACTACAGTGCTGATTTCCTTTCTGTTTAGTTTGAGGAGAGTACTTGTTTTATTTTTGGACCTTTTATCCCAGATAAGCCTTGAAGACTACATTGGAATATCAGCTCCATATGCCTCCAACAAAAAAAGGCGGTCCTACCTATTGTAACAACTATAGAGGTATATCACTTCTCAACGTCGCCTACAAGATCCTGCCCAGCGTGCTGTGTGAACGTCTAAAGCCGCACTAATCGGCACGGATGAAGACAGTATCAGTGCAGTAAATCTTCACACTAAGGCAAATCCTGGAGAAGACCAGCGAGTTTCAAATTGATATCGATTCTAAAGCCGCATACGATAGCATTCCTAGCAAGGAGTTATTCGATCCGAATCTCATCTTAACCAAAAAGCATTTCCACTTAGCTACCTCCAGTTATTCACACCAATTTAGTTGATGTCTTTTCGCAATAAATACAGACGCCATTTATTGCACAGCCTCGCAGAAAAGACTCTCAGGGTTAGAGTCTAGGCGCTCTAAATAGGTAGGTATTTCGGCACGCAGCACATTTTCCTGGAAGTGACTAGTAGGTTCCTCCTACGTTTTTGAAACCACTCTTACTTCAGCTGAGAAGAACTGGGTGATCAATGCTTCTCTGTGGGGTCAGCTTCATCATTATTCGAGAGACCTGCAGCAACCAATTGTCGCCTATTGGGACGGACTAGCCAAGATGTCGATGTTGACTGACCACATTCGTTTTCCCCTCCTTCACAGCCAGTCCCGTTTCAGACGCTTCCTGAAAAGCGACTGCTTACTGATAAGTCTCTACGTTCACGTCAATGTCATCTGCGTAGGCTATCATCCAAACGGAATTCTGCAAGATCCTGCCCCTAGTGTTGGCTTGTGTGCCTATCGTGGTAATTGTTGACTTGAATTCCTAGGATCTCCTCCATTGGGATTACATGGTACATTATGAACTTCAATCCATTTATATAAAGGGCGGTGCAACTATAAGGCATGATGCTAATTGTGAGTCCTTAACGTCAAGTTTTCGTGCCCAAAATGTGAGTGTTTGACAAAGTCAACCATGGAGAGGTACACGATTGAGCAGCCTGTTAAGTTTGTTGAGACCTTATCCGATAGAGGTATACCACCGAAGCCGTGGCGAGTATTTAACCGATATTTTGTTTCACACATAATTGTTATAGATCTTTTTTTCATAATAAAAAATATTAAGGTAATTCTCTGAAAGCTTTTCGTTTTATTTACAATTATTATTGTGAGTTTCTCATGAAGGAGACAACCCGATGCTGAGATTCCACCCTTTGGATGTGCTTTTCAGGGTCAATAATTTAAAATGAAATAAGTCCGAATCGCCGATTTGGCTATATTGTTAATTTACCTGCCTGACATACCCTTAGCGGAGCGACGAAGTCGCGTTAGAGGTTAAACCCTGCGGAAAAAAGGGTTAAAATCCTGTTACCGTGTTAAGCGAGCCACCCCGTCAAACTTTAAATACACCAGACTTTCTTGCAGGCGTAGCTGCTTTGGGCAACATTTGCATCAACAAACACATACGCACTACGGTTTAAATTTCTTTCAATTCCTAAATATCCTTTTCGTCCTTTCCAGTGCTGGCGATAAGAACCGCTTGTGATTTAAGTATCCTATGTGGTAGACTATGCATACAAAAAATTTCTTGAAAATCGGAGAACAGTACTTTTCGGAATATTATCTCTTTTAAGATTGGAAGATTGAGAAGAACTAAGGTGGACTTAGTTCCCACATATCTTTGATATATGGATGCATTGAAATGCGAAACAAAACCATCCTTGTGCTTATAATCTATTTTCATAAAAGGAACAGAGCGTTCTAACTCCAGAACTTTATTTTTTGAGAAAATTCAATAATTTTCCTTCTCGAAAAGCAAATCTACCAAGCAACAATTTACAGCTAACGATGCAATTTTGTTGAAATTAGCGGTACCTTACTGAGGATCACAACTTGAACTTTTCCCACTTTGCACTGTTTTTAATTTATTTTTGATTGCACAACAATAATTACACTCAAAATCACTTTCAGTTACATTGCAATCTGCTTCATAACTGATTTTTTCAAACAGAAATAAAAAGAGAAAGAAAGAATCTAAGAGAAAATAATACAAAATCAGCAAATAAGTCGATGAAAGGCGAGTTATTTTTTTGCATGAGAAAGCGTGTCTAAGAGAAGAGTCAACCACAGCGAACGATGAAGGCAAAACAAGGACAGTGTTACAATTTGTTCTAATCAGCCAGATATTGTATAACCCGAGATTTTTCGGGTTGCTATGATTTTTCGCTCTCTATTTTTCTGCCGCTTTCCGGTTATTCTCTTGTGGGCTATGGATATGATTTTGGAGAAGAAGCATGCAATGATGTGTATGGTGTATGTTTACGTAGAGCAGTAGCCTCGCAGAAAAGACTCTTAAGAAAAGACTGTTAAGAGTACACATATTAAGATTCATGTTGCTTGTTGTATGGACACACATTCTTGAAGAGTGGAATTTTAAAAGGTAACTCGGTAGGAATCGGGTTATATAGTCGCCAAGCCTTGCAGATAACCTGATATGTGCGTCCAACCAGATCACATGAACTGATTTAAAGACTTCAGCGGACAGCCCTGTCTCAACAACAGCCTTATTGGACTTCAGTCTTGATAATGCTGTCTTGATCACGCTTAGGCAGGAGGGACGGCAATCTCTTCTATCAGCGTCAATTGTTGGACATTCTGCATGACAGCGACATTAAGTGAGCAGTCTGCGAAACAAATCATTCCAAATTTTCAGTATAGACCACTTTCGTCCCAACAAGCTTCAGTGCGAACTCTGTATTCATTTAGCAATTGTTTCACCCTCCTCTGTCATAATGTTGGTACCTCAAGTATAACAAGAAAATTTTGACACCGAATAGCTCTCCAATTGTGATCTTTGGGTCCTTGGGCTTTGAATTGGATGACCGGATGGCGGCAATAGTTTTTAAAATTATTATGATTCAATACTCCTGCCAAAGCTATCAATGACATCCGACCGTTAAAATATTCAATATGGTCTGCCAAATCATCACAAATCGTTGACCCTTGCTGAAAGTGCGATCCTCCTGAGAATCCTTCGTCATGAGGTCTGGCCCTGGTAATCATCACGTGTTCAGTTTGGTGGCAACTCATCGCGCGGCTTACATTAATCATTGCGCTGGGAGTACATTCTCTGGACGTTAAGTTGAGACAGATATTAATGCGAAATGAATAAGACATAGACGCCGTAGCGGCCAGTATCGAAGAAGACCACGAAATGTTGATACGGCTCCGATAAACTGAATTGGACATCGTCACATTGTCAATCCGGCACATTTTGTAGTTGGATTTGGGCCTACTTCCGTTTTACATTGTTCTGACGCCAGAATTGAAGCCGGACGGACATATACAATGCCGTGAGTTCGCTAATTGTGCGCTGGAAATGTTGGCCGGCGATCCGGATTTCGGCTAAACAATTGCTGCTGATGCTGCTAATTTTTACATGTTGTCATAACTTCTGGCATGTTGTTTCAACCATCTCTCCCCTATCTCCAGCCATTTTCATTTTTCGAAAGACAGCCTCGATTTAATAACCTACTGTGTCTGCAGAGGAAGGAAGCATAGTCATTGTGTTTATTCTTTGGAACATTATTTTGCTAGTCAATTGTTCAATTCATGTCGCATTGTCAGTTGGAATCCTACACGACGTCGAGATCTTGTTAAAGAGAAGATGTTTTACGACTTTGCAAATGCTAACCTCAAAAGCATTGGCCAAAAGTCCTTATCCACCACGTTCAAATACCTCGAACAGAACCGATTTAATACAACATTCGCTTCTTCATGTCAAGGGATTGCATAGCTTATCTTTCGACTTTTTGTTATGCCTTGCTTTACATATAGTTCAATCCTTCCATGTATCAAGTCCACTTCTTCAAAATCAAATCGAAGTCAACTCCACCACTTTCCGCGTAAATCTACTTGCTGTGTTACAATTGTCCATCGCTCAAATCCAGATGTCACCCGCATCGGCGACCGTACATGCCCAGTGCTGCCAATCCCCACTGAATAGATTCACAAAAAAATTCTCTTGTCATTTTCATTTTACACCTAAAAGAAACAAAAGGTACAGAGTGAGCGTAATTCACGTTTTCACAAAAAAACGAATATTTATTAATTTTTCATTAATTTTCAAAGCAGTTTTCTATTATTTCCTGCGCACTATTATCTCCCCACAAGGTGAGTGAAGCAAACAAGTCGACAGCTCAGCGCGTTTTCATGTAATTGATCGAAATCCCAAGGTTTCTCGGTGCAATGCAGTGCTGCAGACGTGTGTGAACTTAACCTCATTATGTTACAAAGTTTTCTCTTTTTTTTCCGTTTTGCTTTCGTTCATTTATAAATTTTTCGAGGAAAAGGGAAAAAAACAGACAGCAAGTCACAAAATAAACTGCATGCAAGTCTTGTGTGAGAATAAACGCAAACATTCGGAATCAACTGGAGAGCGTATTGCAGGGGTTGCTTGCTCTTGGTTGAAACTTGATTGAGAATTTCTTTGTTTGGGGGTCACTAAGTCTGTGACTTGTTTTTCCGTGTTGCATTTATTGATTGATTACGTTGTGAATTTCAGTTATAACTCAATGTAATCCGATTGATAAGAGTGCTGCTGAGTAAAACACCAACAATACCACCACGGATTAATCGCATTTGCAATGTGGAAGAAGAAGAGGCAGTCCGATCCCCTTGACGATTCGTCGACAGAGTCGTGCGACGAGAAGGCACCAAATGGTTCTACTGGTGGAACATCACGCGAGTGCCCGCATGTGAAAAAGTCGGTAGATCTGACCAGGCTTCGAAAGATTTTGAAGGCCAGTGGAATTGAGGTAGACGCGTGCTCAGAATGCAACAAGAGTTCGGCAGCAGTTCCAAAAACTGAGACTGCTCCTGCCACCGACCAAGATGAAGACGAAATGTTTGAGTACGATAAGACTTTGTGGCTATGTCTGAAGTGCGGATCACAGCTGTGCGGAAGATCAAGGAATCAACATGCTCTAAAGCATTTTCAGGTAAGATGATCTTGAGGAATTCCTTCCTTTGGATATGGGATAATTTGTTCGATTCTCCTTTCAGACTCCTCGCTCCGATTCGCACGCCTTAGCCATGAACACAACTAAATTTGAAATTTGGTGTTATTCGTGCGACGACGAAGTGAGCTCGACGTTGCGCAAAAATTTGCAAGAGTGCGTGGATTTGGTGAAAAAGCTTCTGCAGAAACCACCTCCGGCGGCGGCCATTCCGTTGCCCAACAGTGCAAATCCTATTGACGGCATTCAGGGAAAGATTATGGCCACATTTGAGACGATCAAACCTCTGTTGAGCGAGCAAGCGACCGAGAATAACAACAGCGTCGTGTACGGACCACCACCGCCGCCCCCGTTGCCTATACCCGGAATGGCAAAGCGTGTGCAGGCGGACACAACTGCATCTGTGCCAACTTACTTGCTGCCAACGGCACCAGTACCGAAGCAACAACCCCAGCGCGAGCAGCCGCAACAACAGCCCCAGTCACAGAAACCTCTGGACTTGCCTCGAGTCAGGGGTCTCACCAATTTGGGGAACACGTGTTTCTTCAACGCCGTCATGCAGTGTCTTGCGCAGACGCCGTTCTTGTTGGACGTCTTGAAGGAGTCGTCGGAACCGGGAGAAGAGTAGGAAGCTACGTTTGCCGGTGGTTGGATCGAGACTAATTCAATTATTTTTTTTTAGATTCATTCTTCCTGGTGGTACGTTCAAGTTTAAGGATGACGTGGACATTGAACTGCCACCGATAAAGGGAAATTTAAGCTCTTGGGGCAGTCTAACGAGTGCCCTGGCTAATGCTTTGGCGGAACTGCAGTCCGGAGGTATGTATGGCTAGTGTCTAGTTTTTCAATACAAATTCACTCATCTGACTTTGTTTCTGTGTTAGGTGGTGTCTTCACACCCGGCAAACTCTTCGATAAGCTCTGCAACAAGTGCCCGCAGTTCTGCGGCGGAGACCAGCATGATTCGCATGAGCTGTTGCGGCATTTACTTGAGAGTGTCAGGTACGCGCGCCTAAGCCGATCTCTTGTCGCACAACACATGCAATTCACCTTTCTTCTTATAGGTCTGAAGATCTCAAGCGCTACCAAAAAGTAATTTTGCACAACCTCGACCTGATCGATCCTTTAATCAACAACGTCAGCGAGGAGTTGCGAAAGAAGTGCAAAATCTACGGCCAGCAGGCTGCCGATAGGATACTTCGTCCAGAACAGGTTTTCCGTGGTTTTCTAGTGTCAACTTTGAGGTGTCAGGTGTGCTATCACACTTCGTCGAGGCATGAGAACTTCCTTGATATGTCCCTGCCTGTGAGCGTAGAGAAACCTCAGCCACCGACGAGGCGCAAAAGCAGTCCAGACAATGTTCCAACCGGTCCATCCAAGCATCAGCTGAAGAAGGAGAAAGAAAAGGAGCGAAAGGCAAAGCGAGCCCAAAAGCACCACCAGAAGAAGATAAGCTTTTCGAACTCCATGGATTCTGACACGCAATCCACATCGGAACAGTCGGATGCGGATGTAGAAGACAACCTCATTGATGACGCTGCCGGAGCTGCGTCCAAAGGGGCCGCGGTGTCTGAGGCCGCCACAAATGATCCGAATGGAAATAGCAGCGACCTGCCAAGCCCCTTAGTCCCAGAGAAACGCGGTGACTCGCCCGAGAACCCAAACAAAGACTCCCTCGATGACGATGAAAATGGCAAGCCTCTCTAACCAACTTCTTGTGCAATTCTTCCAACCCAGTCTGTTTTTCTTTGTTCTTCTTTCAGATTCAGGAATAGCAACAAGTCCAGCCAATGCAAGTGTTAGCGTGCAGGCACGGTTTCAAGCCCGATCCCCTGCCAAGAACGGTTTTGTGCCATCGTCGGACTCGAATGGCAGCGACAAAGCCAATCCAGTGACCACCAACAACAAGGTGTTGGAAGTTGGTCTCAGCGAAAAGGGAGCAAATTTGGTGCGACAACTATCTCTGACAAATGATACATCAGCAGTCGAGGCGACAGCTACCGCAATAGCCGTGAACGGTGGCGGTGCAATGGGAAACAACGATTCACTTTCCAACGAAATGGAGAAACTTCAGCTCACTTCAGAAGCAACAGCCGCAGCGGCCGAAGTCACGGCAGCAGCCACTACAAAGCGAACAAAAACGAAACGCGTTCGAACCCAAAGCTACTCTGACTGGAGCACAACGATTGCCCCGCGTTACCAGTGCGAAGACGGTGAATGTTCAGTGCAATCTTGTCTCAATAATTTCACAGCTGTCGAGCTAATGACAGGCAGCAACAAGGTCGGCTGCGAGAACTGTACAAAGCGCGAGAACGGCGAGAACGGAAAGACAGTCTACACGAATGCGACCAAACAGTTTTTGATTTCCAGCCCGCCGGCGGTGCTAATATTGCATTTAAAGCGTTTCCAAATCGGACAGCGTTGCAATTTCCGAAAGCTCACATTGCCGGTGTCGTTCCCCATGTTGCTGGACATTGCGCCGTTCTGCGGCTCCAAGGTGAAGAACTTGCCAAACATCGATAGGAAGCAGAAGAAACTTATGTACGCCCTGTACGGTATCGTGGAGCACTCCGGCAGCATGTACGGCGGCCATTACACTGCATACGTGAAGGTGCGATCAGCGCTGCAGCCGGACGACAAGCGATGGAAATTCATCCCTCAGGGCAGCAAAGCGGAGCTCGACCAAGCTGACGAGCAGCGAGAGAAACTAGAGGAGCTGCTGGCCAAGGAAAAGGCCCGCGACCTTCGCATGAAAGCCAACGACAGCGATGACTTCTCAACCAGCTGCAGTTCATCAGAGCCTGAGGTCGAAACCAAGGAGCCCGAACCGGTGCCCATTGAGGAGCCCAACATCACACCGCCACCCGGCAAATGGTACTACGTTTCCGACAGCCGAGTCCAGGAGGTCACCGAGGACTCTGTGCTGAAGGCACAAGCGTATTTGCTGTTCTATGAACGGATATACTAGGAAATTAGAGGGCCGGCCGTCCCCGATTCAAACGCAAAACAAAAACTCTCTCCTAGCCGATGAGCATTTCTTACTAATCTTTCCAACTGGTTCACAATCTCTCCTAGCCTGACATGTGTGTTGTTTATTATTTACTTCAGTCTTTCCCCATTTCCCCCCTCCACCAACCCAGCCCGATCATTCTGCCTGTCTCCATCGCCAACGCCAACGACACCACCACCGCCACCGCCACCGCCACAGCCCCTGCAGCCGACGCCTTCGTTTTACATTTTATTTTCTATTTTTGTGTTATGTTTTAAGCTGAATTCTTAATTTTAGATGCGTTTTGTCTTCTGTTTCATTGCATTTTTTCTCTTCCCTATGATAAGTCTTTTGACGCGCGATAGTTCGGATTTTATTACAATTATAACTAAAACAAGATTTCCTGTAATTGAACATAAACAAAATATAAAAAATAAATACAATGAAAGAAACTAGAAAAGAAGAAACTTATATACAAAGCAGATTGAAGATTATCTCTACAACGTGTATAAATTATTAATTTTATGAAAAAATAAACAAAAAAATATGGAAATATGGATTTTGGTCGAGTTTTGAGTCAGATTGTTAATTTGTGTCATGTCTCTCCAACTGGCAAGGGATTTGGATGGGGAACCTAACACCCGGGCAGGGATGTCCTATATAACGAGGTTTTATTCGGATCATATTTAAGATAAGAAATGGTTGATATATGGTCCCGTTTGCGAGGACGATGGATAGACACAACCGTGAACTCCACGAGCTGTACCGAGGATTTGGATGTAGTCCGGAAGGTAAAAATCCGTAGACTGCACTGTCTGGGCAACATCGAACCCATGGACACCAACGCTCCAGCGTCGAATCCGAGCTTCCGGGCTCGAGAAGGAGAGGAAGACCAAATCTCTGGTATAAGGACGAAGTAATCGCGGATGCAAGACAGCAGAGATAACCTATAATATCATCCATTATCTCTGCAAGATAGCTTGGTCTTGATGGCTGGAAGCAGCGTGCTCAGGACCGTCAGCGGTGGATGGGAGCAGTTGCCCAACTTCCCTACATGGGTCGCCGGCCTGATAAGTAAGTAAGTAGGAAGTGGTTGATCAAGTGATTATAAAAATACAAAGTGTAGACGGCAGGAGGAAACTTGGGGAGTTGTTGATTGCGTTCAAATTGATATGAAGCAAGGGAACCTGTGAATACTCAGGATAGAATGAAGCCATTCTGCGACCCCTTCCAGAAAGCAGCCTCTACAGCAACAGCCGGGTCTTAAGGTAAACTGAGAGAAATGTATCCAGCGAACGTTGCATAAGGCATATGCAGTCCACGACCCGACTTCGTGAATAAACCAGTTGTTATGGAAGGACCTACAATGTTGATGTGCCTACAAGGATCTTGTAAACTCAGTAACGTTCAGACTTCACAAGCCACTCACCCACCAATTGGAAAACGCCCATACCCATAAAAAGGCGGAACATTCTGCGATCAAAGAAGTGCACTGGTTAAGGTAAAATTGAGACTCACGATTCATTTCGAACCCGCATTCATTGATTGATTCGGGATCGCCGGGATGTTGATCACAGGCGTCGTCGTATAACGCTACAACCTAAGGCCGCTTTCACACTCGCTAAGATTCGTCGGCGATTCTTTCAAATTCCCTTTTGTGATCTCAAGCCACTTTCACACAGGAAATCTGTCAGTCTCTGCAATTGAAATCTCAATGTTGAACTTTTTCTGTTCCTTACCCCCTCTCACACATGCGTCATCTCTTTCTCACGCTTGTACAGCATGCTGCCAATACCCAACATTGAGAACATAAGAATAAATCAACTTAAAGAAAAAACGAAGAGAGATAAAAGAGAATAGAAACTCCCAAAGCAAACCCCGAGCACACGAGACGCGGGTTACCCCTAGTACATCTCGCCTTCCTTGCTAACAGGATGGAAAAATCGCCGAGAAAATTTTTCTGTATGAAAGCGGCCTAAGCGATAATCTCTGCAATTTGGCTCAATGATTTCTGCAACTTTCGACACCTAACCATGTAAGTCTCTGTGTGGTCGTGTGATATCCTGAAGCTGGTACTGAATAAGATAAGGCGGCCTTCAGTGCAGCTTTAAGCACAAATAAGTCTAACTGTTGCATAACGCAGAAGATATCGATATCGTCGCGCATTCCCAATCGAAAGAAGCACTCACGCTGATTCAAAATAAATCATACAGAGGTGGTAGTTAGGCCAGGAGTTGCATAAGTGGAAAAACAAAAAGTGTCCCATGATACCACGTACAGTGAGATACACAATTAAACTCTTCAGGAAGTGGAGAATTATCATCCTGCTGTTGGAAAATCGGTGAACGTTATCAAAATAGGCTGCAACATAATATTTCTTACTTCCATTCTCGGACTTGATGTGTCCGGAGAGCCGCCTGCTTCCTGTTGCAGACGGTTGTCGATGTTAAAGACAGGGTAGAAGACGTGAATCGGCATACAAACTTCGGGTACACTTGACGAAATACAGCGCCAATTGGGTTCACATTTTCCCGCTACTCCAACCAAGAAGTAAGATTCATTGTCTAGCTCTGCCACATCCAAATCGATGTCATTAGGTTCTTGTTATTTGGCGTCCTGGCAAATTTCTTGTAGGAACATACCCAGGTTGGCAGATCATACATCCCGCATTCCATTGCCAGTGCAAGTTTGCAGATAAGCTGTATTAATTGTTGGAGATTCTTGATCTGCAGAAACATGTCTTCTGCAGTTGACGCACCTACCCTACGCCACGGCAGCGTCCAAGCAATTCACGAATATGCACACCAAAAATTGAAGAACGAATATTGTGATTGAAATCGAAAACAATGAGCAAACAATCTTCATTTTGCAAATGATTTAGTTATCCTCACATCCTCCCAAACGGAAATCTAACGTGCACTAACTTAAGGTGGACAAATCAGAGGTTAGGGTAATTTCCAGGATGCCTGTTCCATCCACTGGTGAAGTATCTTCTTCTTCTTCTGATGGCGCTACCGTCCGGGGTGGACCTGGGCCTCAATCAGTACGTCTGTCCAGCCGGCACGATCTTTAGCCAGCTGTCTCGGACTGCGCATACCAAGTCGATTAAGGTCCTTGTCCACCTGAGTGCGCCATAGGTTCGGTGGTCGTCCTTTATTGCGTTCTCCCACTGGCTCGCAGTCGAAGACTATTCGGGGTGGAGCAGTGTTGTCCATGCGCATGGCTTTTGGCGTTGGATGCATAAAAGCTCTGTCCATATTCGAATCTTCTCCTCAGAACCCGTTAATGTAACTAGGCCCAAGGGTCACACGCAGAACTTTCCTCTAGAGGAGACCAAGAACTCCCTCACCCACTTCTGATATTGCTCATGCCTCCGCGCCGTACAGCAGGACTGGGTTTATCATGGTCTTATATAAAGTCAGCTTGGTCCTTCGAGAGATTTTAAAACAGCGTCGCGATCTGTAATCGGGAATGTTGGGTGTCAAAATCAAGTTAGCGGTTATCAACTTAGCATTTATTCCAACTCGAATATAATCCAACTCCGGTATAAAGACCAAGTAATCGGATGCAAGACAGCTTGGTCTTGATGACTGGAAGCAGCGTCCCCAGCATCGTTAACAATGGAAAGCAGTTATCGCTCAGGCTCGGACACTGCACGGGTCGTCAGCCTAATAAGTAAGTAAGTATTTATTCCAACTCACACCTCTGGCCATGAAATGTATTTATAATAATTTATTTATGTGGTAAAGAGGGTAATGACCGAAAGAATATGATAGCGAATAGTTATAGGAGTTACTCGCCGGGCTAGGGTGAGAAGTTCGCTACTTTGGCAAGCAATGTATATCCGTCGATGGTTTGGGCAAATGGCACGAATTTGCTCATTATTACGACTTAAGAGGTGTGCCTTGAAAGCGACATCATCAGCTAGACGACCGCTTAACTGACTTTGGTTCGGTTTGGCATAGATCATGATGAGTTGGAGTCGATTGCGGAGGATTGAATGGCCTGAAATTTCTCGTTGGCGCTTAACTCCCGCGACTCCTTTAGTGGATACAACACTAATGGTCCCCGTCGTCGCACCGTCATCGCACGGTGCGCACGGATGAGAGTGCGGCTGCTGTGGCCGAGAGCATCATTGGATCATTTTTCTTCGAAGGCGTTACAGAGCCATGTTATCAGACTTTTTCTTACTGAAATTGAAGACAGTGACTTGGACAACCCCTGGCTTATGCAGGGTGGTGCTCCATGCCACAAAGTCCATGCCATAATCTACTGTCTATGAGCACTGAATTTCCAAATCGTGCTTTCAGCCGTCTTCGTGATGTCCATTGGCCGCCTCGGAGCTGCGATTTGACCCATTTGGACTTTTTTTTTTGTGGGGAACCGTGCAGGACTTATGTTATGCCAACAGTCCCGAAACGATTCAAGCCAATATCATCCAAGCAATCCGCGAGCTGCAGCCAGAAACCATCAACAAGGTCTTCAAAAACTGTTGCGAAGCCAGCAGAGGCAGCCAATTGAACGAAGTTGTATTTCATAATCAATGGGAAAGTTTAATAAAGCCATAATACATGGAAAAATTTTTATTTTGTTAATTTTTTTATTGCATTTTTAAAAATAAACTTGTATTTGGCTCACCCTGTATATAAGAAAACACGGTTATAAGAAAGAAACTCTCTGGCATTTGAGACTTTCTTAAATCCGTCATTTACTGTACAAACTTAAAACCAGAGATAATGGATGACAGGTATATTATAGGTTATCTCTGCTTACAATCTTCTCCATCTATGACCCTTCAAAATCACATCGTGGGCCCTTTCCTTGTTTTCTACTGCTTCATTTTCAATGCAGCACGATTGCAGCACGGGAGCTGTAAGAGTGATTCAATACCAATACCCTCCCTTCCAGTCACAAAAAATAAGAGTCTCGATAAGAAATGATTTATTACAGAGATGCAAGACTTCTACCTCTCTTGCCCCTTAAAATTTTTGACAACTGTTTTTATATCGTTCTCTCAAACCAAATTGATCAATCAGAGGACGGCATTTACGTTATTTCCTGAATAACCGTCAAAAATTCATGAAAATCTGTCAAAAAGACACTCAAATTAAAAAAAATTCATGAATATCTGTCAAAAAGGCAGTCAAATTCGTCGATGGACTAGGAGGCAATCAGCTGTGAAGTCGGCTATCTCTGTAATACTTCGCTTCTGCTAATAACTGTTACTTTACTTACCGTTAGAAAACTATTGACGTTACAAATGTCACTTCATTTATGGTAACGTCAACATAAAATGTGAAATTCCTATGAACTTAAATCTGTAGCAAAATCTAACACTCCTTGTATTCTAGATCTACCAAATTTTCCCATCGTAAGCCTTCTTCTCGTTTTCGACTACTTCATTTCCAATGCAGAACGATTGCAGCACGGGGGCTGTAAGATTAATTCAATATCCCCTCCCTACTAGGCACAAAAAACAAGAGTCGATGTCCGTATTTAAGTCAATTTAAACCCACCCTCCGTGTGTGCCCTAAATTCATGTTATTTTCCGCCCCGTAAATATCACGGTTTCAACGTTTTACTCTCAGCAACGCATTCATTCACTTCTATTTGCTTTAATTGGTCTACCGGTCACAAAAAAAAGGAACACACCTCAACAAATATTTAAATAAAACACACTTAATGGAGGTCGGCAAGAGGAAAAAAAAAAAACAACAACACACACAAAAATGAATTTCTATATTTTTATTTTTATTAAATGAACTTTGCCCCTATTTCGAAAAAAAAACGTACATCATCCACTACCCGAGGGACACCGAACACCGGTGTATTTATTCAGGGTGTGTTCGGCAGCCAGCATCTAACCCAAGTGTCCCAACAACGAGTGTGCATACATCAGTCCCAAAAATAAATCTAACTAACCTTTCAAATGAATGTACGAGTGTATGAAAATAGCAAAAATGAAAAAAATATATGTACGTTGTATAAGGATGTCTATATTTATTGTTTTATGATATTTTGATGCATATCCACTCAAACACACACTCGCACACACCCTCGCGCGGGTGTATTTTTATTTTTCATTCAAAGTTGTCCGCCAGCTCGCAGCTTTTATCGTCACTCAACCGTGTCATGCAAATAATTTTGCCTCAAAACGAGATTCAATTGAATATTTACATTCATACGGAATTGGCGGCTCTATGAAAACGAAACGAATTGAAAAACAACAACAACAACACGTGAAACAAAACATCGGCAACACCAGTAAGGTGGGCCTGTGGCACTCTTATTTTATTTCGAAATAAACATCTCCAAATGTTTCGAATTCAAATTCAATAATTTTTTCTTGTATTTTTGTTTTTGTTTTGTTTTGTGCTTCCGATTGCGTGCGGGGGACACTGGTGATGGTGCCTTTTGATGTGATACCGAAGGACACTGTAGCCAGCTCTTGATCTTTGCGGGTGGGCGGGAAGGACAGGATAGTAGCAGGAACAACATCTGCATTGACACGTGGAAACGCTTCTGTTTTTAAGAGCCAAAAGGGAAATGGGAGAATAAAGAATTCATTGGCTGTGATTTGGATGTTCAAGGGTCCTCAAAAGGACGAAGAACAGGTTAAGATGACTTGTCCTCAGCCACGTCGAGCATAGCCATATGTTTGTCGTCCGTTTGGAAACCATTGAAGGCCTTGGAGCGAACTCTTCAAAATAAGATGTTCATCTGTGCTGCGAAAGGTTGTAATGTTCGTTGTGAGGGGGGAGGGTGATGACCTTTCTGTCTAATCATGATGATTGAGTCGGAAGAAGTGCAATTGCAGCAGCTGTCGAAGTCCTTTGCACTGAAATGATCAACAGCACCGATCTTTTCATAGGTTTGCCTCTCATTTTCGAAGGATTACCACACACGATGCGCCCTGATGATTAATGATGTCATGAACGCTTCAAATAATAATATGGGCAGTGCTCTAGACAGCAATTGGGCCTGGCTTTTACAATTACCATTAACATTCCTGTGCTTCTTCTATAACGAGTGGGTGGGACTTTCCAGTCTTATGCCAACGCCGAACGGTGATTTTTCTGGGATTAAATCTGGAACCCCCAGGGTAAGAATCGACGCACCTAGCCATGACGCTTCAAATTATGAATGATAGTTGCTGTACCTTGTGGTGGCCGTCCGGTTTTGTGGGTTTGTGCGCCGATCCCAAAGCAATTCAACCTCGCTGCATGGGGGGCCAATAGTATATATTATACTATTATTATTATAATTGTTGTACCTAACCTACATCTTAAGCAAGCATGCTTTACATCAGTATAGAGATGAAGCGCAGGATAATTCTTGCTAACGGCTGTTTCTTAGGACAGGCCTCTCTCAAAGGAAATTATATAACACCGTGATTGTCCCTGTCCTTCTCTATGGCGCAGTCTCAGCAGACGACTAGATGGCGCAGTTGTTTGAGTCCCTACCCGGTTTGAATCACAGTGAGAGCAAAATTATACGCTTTTACCTGGTTTTCAAATCTGCTCCAGACACCATTTGCTGTTGGGCTCAAATTAACGGCACTATAACTGAAGTGGTCAATTCATGGGGCACCTTCTATTTTGTAAGTCATATTTAGAGAGGGTGGTGACCGTAGCGTTGTGGGTATGTGCGTCGACCCTTACGCAACCTATCCTCGCTCTCCAACCAACCAACGCTCCTCCTCAGTGACTCGAAAGAGGTAAATTCGGGTATCGAACCTGGCACTCTCTGCGTAGGAGTCGACGCACTTACCCACTACGCCACGGCGACACACAAACAAAAGGTAGCATGCAGTAGCAGCGTATTGGAATGGAATCTACTAAAGATATTCGTGGGTCCTATGGTTTTGTCCGTAACTGTACATATTCATTCATATTCATATATCATATATCATCATCAAATAAATAAGTGAATTAACATGGAAACCTTTTTTGTCCCTCCTACTACTTTTCTACCACCTTTTTTCTCTGCGTATCTACCATTATTCATTTCCTAAGTCCCATCACTGCTTAACAGGTCTACAAATATTCCCACAACTGCCCCCAGCATAAAGTCCGCCATATTGCACCTCTCATTCGTATGACGAACGCAGTTCTATACTTCGCTGCACAGTCGTAAGCTGTTGTCTTTTTTATTGCAAAGTGGACCATTTGCTCATTTTTTCGGTTACTTAAGTTCTCTGACTGGAGTGAACGTGCATTCTGCGGGAAGCGCTACAAGATTTCGAGAATACTTCCCCAGATGACCGAGAGAGATCAAACAAGGGGAACTCAGGTAGAACCACCGTCAACGACTAGTGGCGACAAAAGTTTTCAGTATCAACACATTCCCTTAACATGCCACACATGACTCAACAAAGCAAAAGTCAAAGATCTAAAGCGACTCTAGTTTGACTGAAATTCCGAAGCGCAGAAGATCGATGTCATCCTCTTAAATCACACAGTCCGCTTACATAAGTCGCTTCATTAGAGCCTCATCGTCAGTCAGTCACCCACTTCCGAGGCATGCTTGTAATGAAATCTGCAAATAAATGTCATCACCATCACACAACCACGAGCAGCTGCTGCTTGAATGCTACGAGCAGCTCTTTAATCATCTCGACAACGCTGAATGGCAGCAAACTCCCCAGCCTCCGCACAGAGCCCACACATTTACTTAACATTATGTAGAGCAAATAGTTAAATTGTGGCACCCCTTGTCCCCGCTTAAACCGTCTTAAAATCCCACCCCGCTGCCAGTCAGCCCTCCACTCAATGGAACATACGTACACACACACTTGTCAGTCACTTGAATCTCGACGAGCGCACAATTGTTGCTGCTGCCAGTGGGGGAGCGGGAGACAGCCCCAACGGCGCGACTCCATCGAATAGAAATTGAATCCGACAAGGGCAATTGAACAAATTGGAATCGTCCCCCACATACCTGTTTATCTTCCACCTTCGACGGATGCTCGCCAGCTCGGGCTCGTCTTTCGCTTCCGAATGTAATCGCAGGCAGAAGACCAACACAGTTGGTCGGTCGGTCCCTCTGCCGAACAGCGACGAAATGGAAATTATTAACTTGACAAGGATATTCCTATGACTGTGTATCTGTGCAGTCTGCAACGAGGGCGGCAGGCGCATAGACGATACAATGGTGAACAGGAAGTCCACTCTGGAAGCCATGGATCCCGAAGGTTGCTCTCGTTTATTTTTCTTTGGTCCTTCTTCCGCCTGAGTTGAATGTTTTTGAACTTTTCAAGTTTCCTTCGAATTCATCTGTCTCCCTGGCTCGCATCTGCTCGACTTATTAAAACATTGTCCTGTGAGCCGAACGAAAACATAAGTACCCGAGATTTGCTCTCACAGCGCATTTAAAATGAACTGACCTGTGTGCCGGTCCACTCGAATCTAGATAAATGATACGGATTGGAGGATGACGACGACAAGACGACAACGATGTCGATCAAAATGGTGGAATGCTTCAGGTCCTGAATGTGTGCCAGAGGATTTACATTTAACAGGATGCATTGAATTTTTGCACAATATTGTTGACAGTTGACTTGGCTAAAAGTCCATGAGCTTCCTTCCTGGTAGATGGAATGTCTCGTATTTGTGTACCTTGTTATTAGCCCCCACCCCTCGAGCAGTTCTCTTTAACCGATGAGAGGAAGATGGGACAGCGTTTTCGACTCTCACAAAGCGGTCACAAAATTCGGGGAGGTTATGTGCAAAAGTAATAAGATATAGAAGAGGCACTTTGAGGAATTCATTGGTATTTGCTTTTGATATCGGAGAAGACCAATGTAGACGGATTTATGCTTTAATTCAAGCTACCGACATGCGGACGACAATGCTTGCTTCTTGAGGTAGGATTTCCGGAAGGATTTGCCGCAGGAAATGGGATCCCTTGACGTTACTGAATAAGACTTATTGATTTCGTAAAAAGAACTGTTGACTGAAAGTGCAATTAATTAAGTGACGCCTATCAAGCGAAGTCCATTGTAAGTTTACTCAACTCAAGGACAGAGACCAGTTCAACTCTGCAGTGAATAACACAACGATCAACAGTGCAACATCTGGAGTCGTGCCGTTCCGGACATGTAGTGAACCCGCAACTATGAAAATTTCCTATCGTTTCGTAAGCTCAACCTTAACATGTCCAAAATTTGTACACAAAAATTCTACTAGCACACAAAATATCGCACATGGCACAGAAAATGGTGCCTACCTGATTCGGAACTATCATGTATCATACGCCACAAACATGTATTTACCTCCATACCAACGTAGCCATCAGTCTATCTATTTTCTTTTCGGCGAAATATAAATGGAACTATAAACATAGTTCCGCGCACATGTTTAGCGCATGGAACTACATAGTTCCGCGGACATGGCTCCGGGAACCACTTCCGAAGAGAATCGTTCCATACCCGTTCCGTCGTCGGAACTGAATGACATCCCCTCCTCCCAATCGCTTCATCGGGATCGTTTTTCATCAAAACTCGACTGTATTATATTCCTTGTCAAGTCAATGACAGATGGATAACCTGAGCCTAAGCAACGTCCTCTCAAAGCCTGACGTTTCTAGGCACATTACGAGGTTATGTAGGTCTTCCAAAGTTGAAACGGACCTCTCCACAAGAGCTCTTGTAGGATTCGACTCTGACAAGTCATTGAAAAGCTGAAAAATAACAAACCGCAGTCTCTTGCGGCTTACCATCAGAGCTCTTAAGGGTGTTCTGTATGTTGGAGGGCGACGCGCTGTCATGAGACTTATTTAACATCATCCTGGAGAAGATCGTGCAAGACTCACTCGCGGTGAATGAGGGCAAAACTTTATACAAGACCTTGATCATCCCAGTCCTGCTGTACGGCGCGGAGGGATGCGCAATCTCAAAAGCTGATGGGGAAGTCTTTGGTCTCTTCGAGAGAAAAGCTCTGCGTGCGATCTTTAGTCCAGTTGGCGTTGACGGTTTCCGGAGGAGAAGATTCAACCACGAACTATACGGGCTGTACAGCGACATGAGTCTAGTCAGGCGTCTTCAGATCCAACGGCTAAAATTGCTGCGTATGGACAACTCAGCTCCGGCCCGGAGAGTCTTCGACTCCGAAACCGTGCGAACACTCAACAGAGGACGCCCGCGTTAAAGGTGGCGCCAGGTGGAGAAGGACTTCAACCAACATGGCGTGCGACACTGGAGACAGCTAGCCAGAGACCGTGATAGCTGGAGAGTCTTGTTGGTTGAGGCCCAGATCCACCCCAGACTGTAGCGCCAAATAAAGAAGAAGAAGAAAGTGGGAAGGCGAAAGCATGCTCGACGACTGGAATATCAGCTCCACGTGCTGCATCAACAAAAAAGGTGATTCAACCTCTTGCGAAAACTATCGACATCGTCTGTGAACTGTGTGAACGTCTAAAGCGTTTTGAACCACTCTACTCAGCACGTACCAATACGCTTCCGACCCGGCCAATTGACTATAGACCAAATATTCACCATAAAGTCGGATATATTGTGGTGAATGGAGGAACACCAATAGTGCAACAGAGACGGTCTTCTTATCCGAGCCGAGTCATTGTGGATGCTTGGTCTTGATGACTGCAAGCATAGTGCCTAGGGCCGTTAGCGATAGAAGACAGCGGGTCATAGGCCTGCTAAGTGTTGGCATCGTGGTACAAGCGCCATCTATCCGTGAAGCCAACCTAGCCAATGTAGCATCCTTTCACCTCCCGGCCGGTCAGCGCAACAAGGCGGCGAAATGAAGACTGCAATTTGGTAGAGCGGATTAAGCAACTGCAACCTGTAACCTACAATCGTGTTCCTAATTAAAATAAAAGCAAATAATTTGTATAGTGTATATTACAAGCTTTCGAGTTTTATTGAACACAGCACTAAGTGGGTAAGCTAGTAAGTCCATAGACACGATCTTTCTATGCGATGTAAGAAAAGCGGGTGCCAGGTTCGATACCCGAATTTTACCACCTATCATAATTCACGACTCCACCTCTTTCGAGTCACTGACAATGCTTAAAAGAGTATTCCTGTCTAGAAAAAGCTTCTCAAATTCGCCGTTCGGAGTCGGCGTTAACGTGTGAAAGAGCAATAGCACGCACAACACAAGTGGTTGCTGAGAAGTTAGGCCCCGGTCCACCTCGGACTGTGGCGAGTTACGATACCTAACACCGCCACGGGCAATCAGCAGGTTAACCACGGCCTTCCACCGAACAAATTTCGATTAACTTGCATTTTGATTAACTTGCAATATTTGTAAGGCCTTCCGCCGAAATATTTCTCAATTCCACTTTGTAATGTTCAGGTTATTTTTTCTGCAACCTTGCGTCTGGAGCGTTTCCGTCCGAAGCGTTTCGATCACTTCATGCAATGCAATAAAAGACACCTTAGCAAAATTGACCTGAGGAATAACTCAGAATATGTAAAATAAAGTCAGTTCTGTACAACCAGTTGAATAGATCGGATCGTTCCGAATAAATTTTATAACGCACTATAATAATTTTGTTTTTCTTTTTCATCCCCTCGGCCCCCCACACGTTATTCGCGCCACCCATATTATTATATTAAGAAAAGCGGAACAGTTTGAAAAATTGACTAACCGTTTCCGTATTTTCCGTACTTTTGTCGATGGGTAGTAAACCATTTTAAACGGCGATGCATCGGCATCAAAGTACAGCATCCGGCACGGTAAATTGAAGAGACTGCGCTATCTTGTTATTAGTTTAAGTCACTGACAAACCCCATTCATAGTCAGTACTAAAATGTTAAGCAGGTGATTCTTCTTGTGTACACTACTGGTTCCTGTTGAAATTTGGTTCGAGTTCACCTCTGAGACTCAATCTATTCTATTCTATTTTTTTTTCAATTCAAAATCAACATGGGTTATACATCTCCGCGAAGCCTTATTGGCTTGTCTGCAGAATGTTGTGCTTCTAACATTAATAATTGAGATTAAATAAGCTTAGTTTAATATACATTAATTTCAAACTTTACGAGAAAATAAATTAATTTAAGTACATATCAAAATAAAATTAAGATGCAATTACTGGAATTTTGATTTAAGACGAAATCTTTTATGCTTTTTTTCGAGTTTTAAAATTTCTAATGTGTTTAAGTTCTTGCGGAATTGTGTTGAGAGCTTCAGGAACACTGCATTTCAACTGTCTTCTTTCGTAGTTGTTGTAAAACCGAGGTTCTTGAAGCATACCTTGTACACGTCTTCTTGTGTTAATCCCATGGTTAATTGGTATGGTGAATCGTGGATCGTCGTAGTATTCTAATATGAGCGTCATTTTGAAATGTCTTCCACTTGAAGAACATTAAACCTTTCTCGCTCTGCAAAATTTTGATGAGAAGATACATTTATTTTTTTCAGTTTTCCGGCATTTTGCAGTTTTTGTAGTTTTTTTATATGTGTAACTGATGCATTACCCCAGGCAAGTATTCCATAACTCAGTTTGGATTCCACTAGCCCAAAGTACACGTTCCTTAGTAATGATGTTGGTGCATGGTACTGCAGATGAGTTAGTGCGTATAGTGCTCGTTTAAGACTCAATCGTAATTGATCAATATGCTTATCCCATAAGAAGTTACTGTCAATTGTTACTCCTAGATACTTGTAACTTTCCACTCGCATTCGCTAGTAGAGGTACGACAGGAATCATTCCTACAGTATATTTGCTGTTCGGTAGCCTTGAATTGCGGATTTCTGATATGCATCATATTTGTTTTCAAAGCGTTAATCACTAAACCGTTATCATGACACCATTTTACTGCAGCATCAAACTCCTCCTGCATTATTTTTGTTGCCATCTGCAGGGATCTGTGACATACCACTATTGCTGTATCGTCGGCATAAGCAAATGGTTTGGCTAGCTTGAACATGCGAAGAAGCTCATTGGCGTATAATATGAACAGTAGTGGGCCCATATTTCGATCCTTGTGGGACTCCGTATTGTGCGTGTTCATTTTGGCTATAGGTCTCGCTGATCTTGACACAATAAAATATGTTGTGCAGGTATTCCTTTAACCAATCAGCCATTCGTATACCAATACTTTCCAGAGCATCTATTAGCTTTGAATGATTAAGAGTATCAAAAGCTTTACTAAAGTCCATAAATAGGACCAGAACGTGGTAACTTTTGTTCAGGCTTTCATTGACGTAGTTTGCGAACTCCCCTAACAGTTTACATGTGCTTTTCTTTTTCTGGAAATCGTACTGACTTTCATGGATGATGGAGTGTTGTTCAATGAAATTCTGCAATCGGTTTGTTGCAACTCCTTCAGGCAATTTTCGATTACTGGCAATATTGATATTGGCCTGTAATTGTTGAGTTGATTTTGTGTGCCTCCATTGTATATTGTGCTGACAACCGCAGTTTTTAAGATCTCAGGAATGCTTGCTTGCGTAAGACTCAAATTAACAAATTTGCATAGAATAGGTGCAAACATTTCCACGTGAGTTTTTATTTCCACAGCTCGAATTCCATCAATGCCCGCCGACTTATTTTCGCCAAGCAGACCAATTATTTTTGACATTTCACTTAAATTTGTTGCTTGAATAAAGACTGATCTGTCTAACGTTCTATTTAATGGAAACGATGTAATGGAGTCACAATGGTGCATGATGCTTACAATCTGTTCACAAAAGTTTTTTGTAAATTCGCTAGCGAGATTATTCATACACATTTGACCGCTAAAATTTTTTATTATTGTTTCATCAACACTAGGCTATTGTGTCGCAAAAGGGTGTCAGGTTAGATACTCGAATTTACCACCTTTGATAATCCACGGCTCCACCTCTTTCGAGTCACTGACAATGATCGAAGAGTATTCATGCCTACAAAAAGCTTCTCGACTTCGCTGTTCGAATCGGTATAAAACTGTAGATCCCCTCCATTCATGAAAGTACAATAGCACGAACAACACGAGTGGTTGCTGAGAAGCTAGGCCCAAGTCCATCTCCGACTGTCGTGTTATGGATTAAATAATTTACTACTTCCAAGCTGTAACTTTGTCAAAAACCCACATCAATTTAATTCTAGAGTTTCGAAAAGTCTTGACCTGGTTAAGGAGAAAAGTCTCGGACATGTCTGGATTTATGAAAGAATGGCTCAACGGAAGGCCTGACTAGACTCATGTCGCTGTACAGCCCGTACAGTTCGTGGTTGAATCTTCTCCTCCAAAAACCGTCAACGCAAACAGGACCAAAGATCGCACGCAGAGCTTTTCTCTCGAAAATACCAAGGACTTCCTCATCCGCTTTTGAGATTGTCCATGCCTCCGCGCCGTACAGCAGGACTGGGATGATCAAGGTCTTGTATAGGGTCAGCGTGGTCCTTCGAGAGATGGCTCTACTACTCAATTGCCTCTTGAGCCCATAGAAACAGCGGTTGGCAAGAGTTACTCTGCGTTTGATCTCGGTACTGATGTTGGTTGCACTGTTTACTGCGGAGCCGAGGCAGACGAAGTCCTTGACTACCTCGAAGTTATAGCTGCCCATTGTGACGCTCTGTCCAAGACGTCGATGTTGTGTGTCCTTTCTTGATGACAGCATATACTTCGTTTTGCCCTCATTCACCGCTAGACCGCCTCCGCCTCCGCCTCAATGCCAGCAAACGCCTCATTGACGGCTCGCTGTGTTCTGCCAATCACGTCAATGTCATCCGCGTATGCTAGCAGTTGTACGGACTTCTGGAAGATCGTGCCTCTAGTGTTGGTGTGTGAGTCTTGCACGGTCTTCTCCAGGATGATGTTAAAGAAATCACATGACAGCGCGTCACCTTGTCTAAATCCTTTTTTGACATTGAAGGTCTCGGTGAGTTCGTTACCGACCTTGCTGGAGCAGCGAGAATACTCCATCGTCATCCTGCACAACCTGACGAGTTTGGCAGGAATGTCAAAACTAGACATGGCGTTGTATAGCTCGTCCCTATGCACGCTGTCATATGCGGCCTTGAAATCGACAAAAAGGTGGTGGGTGTCGATTTGCATTTCTTGGGTCTTTTCCAGGATCTGCCGTAGTGTGAAAATCTGGTCGATGGTGGACTTCCCTGGCCTGAAGCCACACTGATAAGGACCTATCAGGTTATTTATAAACGGCTTCAGGCGAGTACACAAAACGGCAGAGAAGATCTTGTAGGCGATGTTCAGGAGACTTATCCCTCTATAGTTGGCGCAGTCAAAGAGGTCTCCTTTCTTATGGATCGGGCAGACGATACTGAGATTCCACTCATCGGGCATGCTCTCCTCCGACCATATCTTACAGATGAGCTGGTGCATACGCCCAACCAGATCATCTCCAGCTGCCTTAAAGATTTACTATCACTTGTCGAAAATCTACCGAGGTTTCTTTTCTGCGCTGTTGAGCTGACAAGATCACTTTTTTGGGCAAAAGAAGTTTTTACACCAGACACTGATTCTAGAATATCATGATTCTTGTGCAAAATAAAAGGGAAACGGGGGGAATTTAGTGGAAACAATTAGCGTATGATGAATTATGTCGTGTGAATGAAGTGATTTGTTGTTTTTTAAACAAATTCCCAAAGAGTGAAAACTGAATTTGCTGTTATACGTAAGTAATCTTTGTTTTTTAATACAATTCTGAAATGTAGTCCATTATTTTACCAAATACGGTTGGTACTGAAATCGAGCATTTTTGGGTGTCGTACGATGAATTATGTCGGCCTGTGTATGATCCGTTCAGCGACTTAATCGCACTGCGAAGTCTTCAGATCTAGAGTACATGGTCAGTTGTATTGGTTTAAGATTGTGCGTGCTTGTCAGGCAATTCTGTCTGACCTCCCGAGATTTCTTATCTGGTTTGTACTGTCGACTCACTACTATGATCGCACTTGCCGATCGTCAAATCACAACCTCCCTGAGACAATGATTGAACATGCACACAAGACATCAAATATATATTAGCTAAGATGCATATCATGTGTATGATGACTTATCGAGGGGCACCTCCAACGCTCCCTCGTTTTATCGTAGTGGTGCCAAGAAACTACACCATGCACCAGGTGGACTGAAAAGTTCGTATCGTTTCTATTGAAGGGCGCCTCTAGAATTAAATCCGTGTCATTTTTAGTGAGCACCCACAAAAGTTATTTTTTTTATTATTATTTTGTGAGATTACGTGAAGCAATTTGCCAAATCGTCGAGACTGAGGCCTGTTTTGAAGCAAGAAACAAATCGTAATCGTAAAAAATGGTGTCGAAAAGTTCGTAGATCACTATAATTGTTGTATCGCAACTATGTCGAATATAGTAAAATCGATTTTTTTCAAAAAAAAATGTGTTTTTTCTCGCTCCGATACGTGTGAGCTCTTGAGAAAAGCTGTGGAACAGCTGATAGCCTTCCCCACCTTAGTAATAGGGTGAATTAGAGTTCTTATTTGAAAATTCGCTCGTTATTTGAACGTTTTTTCATATTTCGGTGTTCAATTTTCAACACAGTATGGAGGGGTAAACGAACGAACAAAGCTAATGTTCATGAAGTCGATTCATTAAAACTTTGAGCAAAATTGCAATCTGAAATACTGGGACATAATTAATAAATGCACAACATAATGTGAATTTTTTCATATGAATAAAAATTAATAAGACATTCACACGTTCAGTTAACCAATAATAAAAATATTATTGAAGCGTGAATCACAAATAAGAAGTTTTGACAACCATTTGTATGCATTAGTAAAAGTTGCTATATCTTGCCATTGTTCTTATGTTGTGTTGTTGAATTCATGAATTAAGCGTATAAAACGGGCTTCATTCTTTGAGTTAATTTGTCAGGTATGGTTTATGAATTGGCTATATATACACTTCAGAATTAATTTTAGGTCAAATAGTTCCAGTTAAATGGACATTGCAATCCATTTTTACTCACGAAAGTCCATATAACAATGTAAGAAAATTCCCTTAAAAATACTAGTCAACTTTTGAACACCCTCCGAACAACATACCCATGTACGTTACATGGAAAGTACATGGATTCCCACTAAATTTATGAATCTGCCGCTTTTTTTCCACAAAATTCACGAATCGGCCGCCATATTGTGGTGAATTGACGAGCGTTGTAAATGTATAAGTGAAACACAAGGGATTACAACTACATCTTCGTTGTGGTCTAGGGGTAAAAATGGCCGAAGTTGGATATCTCTAGCATCCATTATCTCTGGTATGCAGAAAGGCGGCAATATTTTTCATTTCGCAGATGAGAGCGAGAACAGCTGATAAAATTAATATTTATTTCAACGCAGTGCGTCATCGCACTCTCTCCGTAGCATGGCTGGCGGCTGGCGCAGCGCACTATTGTGTTTCAGGCATCATAACGGCCAGACCATAGGAACATCCCGGGAAACTTCAAAGCTGATGAACTCGCTAAACACACTACTAGACTGCCAGTGGATGGATTCTCTCATAACATAGATACCCATTTAGCTATCTTCACCTCTACCCACAAAAAATCAATACCAGCCTGTCAACCAGGCATCACTTGTTGGACCTCAAAACAAATGTGGCCTCATCTCGAACCAAAAAGGTCACTTAGCCTGATCTTCCTCAACAGATCTAAGATGAGTAATGCAGTGGTAAAAAAAAAAACTGTTTCTTGTCTTGAATCTGCTTGCAATATTTTCGTTCACCTTCTTGACCAGTTTGATGAATTTAGTAGATCTTTACACCGGAAGCGGATGTTTGTCTTTTTTCCCAAAATTTTGACGAAAGTCACACTTGCTTCGATAAGTAAAATACCTATAATTTTTTTCATAGATCAAAGACGCAACTGAAGAGCCTTCAATTTGTGGCGAAAAGAGTGGCCTTTCAGAGAGACTCCGCCCACTGTCAACCACAATATTCCACCGTCAAAACTGTTAGAAAATGTTGAATCATAACTCCTGTGTTCCCTTTGTGCCGTCAAAAGTTGAACCGTTTTTTTGTCATTGCAATGACGGAGCACAGTTGAGCAGCACTTTTGAGTGGTATTCATAAATTGTTGCTTTCCCACATGACGAGTACGTCCCTTTGATCGGCGAACAGGTTTTGAAAGAGAAACATCAACCCGCTGGGCGGTAGGAGAACACCAACGACAAACTATCAACCACTAGTTTGTCGAAAAAGTTCTCGACAACAAACCTTCAAACTTCAAAGCCACTCGCTATCACCGATTTTACGCTAGAATCATCACCGAAAGCCATCTGCCATCTAGACCGAGTGCACACATGGACTCGTCAGAACATACATAGGCAAGCGTCTATGTACTCGTAAATAAATAATTTTCAACTATCTCATCGAAAACACAAAGTAGGTTTAAAGTGACATGTTCGCAAAGGCAGGACGACCGACGAAGGCATACGCGATTCTCTTTTCTGTAGCACCCTTGTGTTAGGCGATACGAGACGAAGTGCGCTCTCGCCTGGGTACAACGAGTAGCGTGGGTTTTCTTTTTGGCGGCAACGTCGACATCGACACATCCTTTTGATGCTCCACCAGACCGCGAGCGCGAGCGATCCATCCAACTAAAGTGGAATATGCAAATTTTCCCTGCACCAGGGTCTTGTTTTTTTTTTTTACTTGTTTGTGCAGCAAGGAAAAAGGAACAAACTTTATCCAAGAGAGAGAGAGAGGAGGAGGATAATATTTACGGGATCCTTATGCGCGAAGATACATCATGTCGTGTCGTCGTTGCCGTCATTCCAGTCATCGTCAAAGCTGCCGCTGCCGCTGCTGCTATTACAAGGACGAAGCACGGTATTCCGATACACTCTTTGCATATCGGTGGCGGCACTAGTGCCAATTGTTGGGGTCCGTTCGTGCTAGACGCAGCCACGTCTCTATTAGAGCGGGCACTTGCAAAATCAATAAGCCATCGAGTGGAAATGGCTCAGATAAAACGTAGGTTTTTGAATTATGGATTGCTGACGGCGGCGGGCGGGACGAGTTGATTGCGATGTCGCATGGGAGCGCGTAGACGAGGGAGGAGAACTGACACTCTAAAGTGGTATTCGCAATTGAGTCGTAAAAATGTGCGTCGGAGCGAGGTATGCAGTTGGTTACGATACAAGGTCACGTGCAGCTATGCGACGTGAAAAAAGAGTGACTGGCAAGTCGCCACAAGGAATGACCTTGTAGAGAGTATGCGATCCAGTCAGCTAACCTTGGATAGTTATCCACGTGACCTTGTTGAATTAACTCGCCTTACATTGGACGGGGGGTTGCTTTTGAGTACGTGACTTACGATACTGGTATCTGAAGGACCGAAATGCTAGCACCATCACTTCCCCAGGGAATTCAAAAAGAGCTCGACTCAGCGGGACGAAAGGCAATGCGTCAAATTATCTTTAAAAAGAATAAAGTCTGGTCGAAGTAAATGATTAATTTGAAGAGCATTGCTTTTATTGAACAAAGATTAAACTCTGGGTCCTCTCAACTCGTGAGTGAGCAATGGCCCCCAGAAGAGGAGTTACCAATGGATCTTCATGAGTTGGAGAGTTTTTCTTTTCAAATATGAGCTAAGGGACACACTTTTTTTAACTCTTAGTCTAGGCATATGCTCAATTGGAGAGGTGTACTGTCCAATCTCTTTAAGTCAAACACCCTTAACTCTCTTTAAGTCAAACACCCTTAACTCTATAAGGCGAACTAAGCCGCAAGACATTCATTTTCCTATATTTTAAACTCCATAATAGTACTGTAGCAAAATGTATGTTATTCGTTACTGAGTAACGAGTATTCACTAAGGTACCATGCAACGAAACGTTACTCCTCAATGTATATCGTTACTATTAAGGTATCGTTACCTTTTTTACCAATATGTACTAGATACATAGATAGATAGATAGATTTTATTTTTTTTTTTCAATTGATACAATATATAATAACGTCATTAACTTATGATTTAATTTAATTTAATTGAATTTGACTAAACATGATTTAATAATTTAACAAGAATAAGAATGTGAGAAAATTGAATGATGTAAATTATTTTTATACCAAAAAAAATTAGAGTACTATGACACATGAACTGTTGGCCCTAAAAAACCGCATTATACAAAAATTATTTACAGAATTGAAAACAAAACAATATTACGAGAGCAAGTTCACACTTGTAAAGATATAAAATAGAACTAAAATAAATAAACTAAACCAGAATATAAAATAAATATTTAAACAATGTACGACTGAACCCGAAGTATATAATCCAAATTAAATATGTCTAAGCTTAAGAGCCATTATTTAAGATTTCTTGTAAACACAGTGACGTAAGAGGAAACTTATTAAATAACTGGCACGCTGTTACAGTAAACGAATGACGAAAAGTACGAAATGTACGAAAATTGGGAACAGAAACAAGATGCAACGAATTGACACGTAAATTGTAATTGTCATGTATTCTGAAGTTACGATTACCGGATCTTTTGTAAAAAAAACACTTTATAGAAGTATAAATGCCGAGCTAGAAGAATTTGTCAATTGTTTAAATAAAGGAAAACTACGATGCAAGCAATGTTTTTTGCATATAATTCTAATAATGTGTTTTTGGAGCAACAATAAGTGCTTGATCTTGTTAAAATATATGCCACCCCAGCAACTAATGCAGTACTGCAATTTTCAGTCGAAAATACTGTCGATATGTTTATAAAATTGAGTATATAATACTCCGCGTTGTGGTTAGACAAAAATCCAGAGAGAAAGTAAATTCAGAAAATCAAAGAAAAACTAATATACAGAAAATTACATAGGGCGCCTTTTTTGTTACAACTAAATAAACAAGTATTTGATATGTGTAGTGATAATCCTTAACAAATACCTTAGTAAATTGTTTTTAGAAGACTACGAGAACAAACATTACGCAGATAGTAAAAGTGTCTGAGTGTAGAGCAGAAATATTGTCTCAAAGCATCAGTGTGGTTGAAGTAGGACATCTTTGAATCAATGATAGGTCCTAAATATTTAAACAAATCGACTCTTTCAATATGAAAACATTTATTACAACAATCAGTGAATCGACAGAACGTCTGCCTGGGATAACATAAAGAACAAGAAGAACTCAACTAGATGAATCTAGGGCATTCAGGTGCGTGGTAGACTAGGTCGTCACAGCTTTCTAGTGGTGAGAGATAAAAAACAAAAATTTAGTTTTAGAACTTATTACTAGACCATGTTCTGAAAATCAACCGACATTGGTGCGTTCACTTTCTTGTCTTTTCTTCTAGTATACACTGTCTCTGTACTGTTTTTAATGTGTTGTGCCACATTACGCATCGATATGGTTTGATGGTTATTTGTACTTATCTCTCTTGAATGCGAAATGTTTGGAATTCGATCGTATCACTATGTATGTTGTGTCCTCGGTTAGGTGTGCTTGGGATGGTATACAGTAAGATTTATTTATTCGTATCGGCAGATATCGATGCGGTATGTAACGTTTCTATACATTGCCTTGATATACGCTCCTCTTGAGAATGTGAATATTTTATTTTGTGGACATTTGTTTTGATTTTTAAGAGGTAGGTTTTTAAAGAGGTAGGTGTGAGGAAATAAAGGAAAGTGGGTCGCCGTGGCGTAGTGGGTAAGTGCGTCGACTCCTACGCAGAGGGTACTAGGTTCGATACCCGAATTTACCTCCTGTGATAATTCACGGCTCCACCTCTTTCGAGTCACTGACAATGCTCAAAGAGTATTCCTGTCTAGAAAAAGCTTCTCTCTTAAATTCGTCGTTCGGAGTCGGCATTAAACTGTAGGTCCCTTCCACTCGTGAAAGAACAATAGCATGCACAGTAGGAGTGGTTGGTCAGAAGCTAGGCCCAGGTCCACCTCGGACAGTCGCGCCATCCATATTTTTTTTATTAGGTATAAGGAAAAGTGTTATACAAACTAGAACTATGGTTAATTTTTGTGAGAGTTTTGTGATCTTTCATTTTCGTGTTTCTTTTCAATTTGCGTGTAAAATACACTAACAACGAATCCTAAATCCGCTTAAGTTACTCATCATATCTATCGCCGCTTAAGAAATAAGCGCGGATAGAAACAATGCTTCCAAAAATTATTTTCTGTGTGTTCATTCAAGAATTTATTCATTCTTTGTTTAGGTTGCTGTATGTGGCTTACATCTGCAGGAGTGGTTGATGTATTAGATCATTTTTAATTATTTTGGCATCCATAAGTATGCAATTTTTGGTATACCCTGCTAAACATGCCGTTAAGGTTTCGTAATCGATTCTTTTCATTTTATTAAAATTGTTTTTATTTTATAATTATTAAATGATTTTGCTTTTAAAGTGATGGTCACGCTACACAGTCACAAAACGAACATTGTGACCATCAAAGATCAACAATCACCTTCCACTACTACACCCCTGACTGCTTAGCAAATGTCATAAATGTCGTCGGTGCTGCCAAGATTTTATGATGAATCATTAAGCGCCGATGACCATTTTTTTGTGCACTTTTAAATTAAGCGTATATACGCTTGCAAAAAAAATACAGCTGATGTTGCACTGATTTGCAAAAATTAGAAATAAACGAGAGTTATAAGATTGATACACTTTATTGGTCAAATCCACACTTAAGACTAACTTAATGCTAGAGGACAACAAGATTGACTTGTCTTGTCTCTTATCTTTGTCTTCTCGCGAAGGACAAGGATAGAGACCATTTCCCTTTTCCGTGTAGCATGGTGGAAAGTGTTGCCATTGTAAATATTACATATTACATGTAATACATTTATTATATGACAATATGATCATATCACATAATTAACAAAAAGAGTAGATATCATTCATGCCTACCTAAATGCTTTATTCAGTTGAATACAAGGTTCCGATTTGAAGAAGATAAGGAAGGTGACTAGTGACGGAGTTTAAGTAGCGAGTATTCAGATTCAATGTAACGCAAGCGTATTTGTCGTTACTTTTACAGCCCTGATCTTTACTCGAAGCCATACGGTTCCTTCATACATATTTCTTTTATGGAACAATTTGAAGCTTAATTTTGTACTTAATCAAAACTGAAAAAGTGCCTTAATTCTACTGAGCATGTGTAGTCTGCTTTCTTCGCAAACTCCATAACTCGAACATTCCATATATCAAACACGTAGTTCCTGTGACTATTCGACTTATGCAGGTTCGACTGTGTTTTCCTTTAAGCAACAAGCCTCCATCGCCCAGAATTTCATAAATAGCCGAAGAGTTCTGTGAGAGTTTGTTCGCTCTTATGCCTCAACCGGGTAGGCGGGTTCAGGTAACGGTTAGTTTTTGCAATTTGAAATGCTCTGCACGTTGAAAGTTGAATTCATAGTGGGTTTTGTTTGCAAGCTAAGTTCTTTTAAAGTCAAAAAAACACCGCGTGGACAAAAATATATAGTTTTTTGCAGACGAGATGTTCAAGTAGTAGAAAAGTAATACAATCTGGTCTGGTACACTTTTTTCTTTTCATATGTCACATATGTAATCAATTAATTTAATTGACTGGATGGCGCAGTTGGTAGAGTGCCTGCCCCTGGTTAGCGGGGTTCCCGGTTCGAATCCCAGTAAAAGCTAATTAATTACGCTTTTATTTGATTTTCAAATCTGATCCAGTCACCATTTGCAATTGGGATCAACTTAACGGCACTGGAGTAGTCAATCATAAGTGTGTTGGTAAATGCACTAGCAGCCCGCCTACCTAACCCTAACCTAATCAATTAGTCAGTTAAAAGCCACATAAGTTGACTAGGACAGTACAAATTTGTCACAGTGACATGTGACGCGACTAACAGAATAAGGGTGATTATATTGTGTATTGTAAGACGCATAAAAGTAACTTAAGTTAAAATTTACAATGAACCTAAGCCAGAACAATAATTACACCCAAAATATAAATTAAAGACAAGGACCGTTTTGATTTTATTTTCCCTCTATGAGGGCCTTTATTTAAATTCAAATCCGATCTTGTTCACTGCCTTCTTAAAACTAGACTACTTTCCTTAACCGATCCTAATTGCTCGATGTCGATGAGCAATCGCTTTGACACAATTGCGTCCCACGATGGATGATGGGCGACGCTCAACGGTGGTGTCGGCTTGCATCGCTGTGCCTGGTCCCACGGTTTGCTTGGCTTGAAACGCTGACCTAGCGTCTGGCTCTTTGCACACCTTTTGTTGTCTGGCTGCTCTCACACCTTCCGGCGTCTGGCTGTTCGCTCACATTTGTAATGTGAGAGCGTGTTAACTTATACTTTAAGTTATGTGTCGTAATCTGCTTGACGGTGAAGTTGTAGATGTCGTCATCGACCAAAAATCAGTCAGCAGTAGATGGCCGTAGGCAAGATGCAAATAGAAAAGGGTATGATAATAAGTGGGAAATTATAAAGAGAATTCAAACCGATCATCAGTCCTTACTGAACAATGCCCACTCAACGCCTGCGTAGTCAAAGCAGTCGTGATTCAGCCTTTCAAGAGAGCGTTATGGCCAATTTGTGTTTGTTGACCACCTTAAATCGGAACAACGTTCAAGAATTGCCAAGGTTCTCTGCTGAGAACCGTCGGGAGTGGCCTTATTTTGCGGAGGTACTTAAGACGACAACAATCGAAGGAAGATTCAGTGACAAAGAGAACGTTGCGCGACTACGGAAGGCTCTGCAGGGTGAGGCTTATCAATTTGTGAGCCACAGCCTTAAGTATTCATCGGATGCGAAAGGAATTATGAATTTCTCTCGTGTCATATTTGTATGTTACGATGTTCTCGTCCAAAATCATGCTATGAAACCGAAAGCTGGACGAAAAACAAAACTGCAGAGTTGATTATTGGTGCCTTCGAAAGAAAAGTTCTGCGACGGATATATGGTATCGTCTGCGAGGAAGGCGAGAATGGAGGTGAAGACACAACCGCGAACTCTACGAGCTGTACCAAGTTGTGGATGTAGTCCGTAGAAGGCAAAGATCCGTCGACTGCACTGGCTCGGCCACATCTAGCGCATGATTGGTGTTCATACTCCAGCTAAGAGAGTCTTCGAATCCGAGCCTCCTGGTTCGAGAAGGAGAGGAAGATCGAACCTCCGGTATAAAGACCAAGTAATCGCGGATGCAAGACAGTTTGGTCTTGATGACTGGCAGCATGGAAAGCAGCTATCCTGCATGGTCGGGTCGCCAGCCTGATAAGTAAGTAAGATGTTCTCGTCCACGATCTTATAAAACCTTCCAAACTTCGCGAAGATTGATCCTAAGATTCATTTGTGGGCGGTAAAAGTACGGCCATGTGGCTGATTTAAAATCGATCAATAGAGGTGAAGACCTAACAAATGGTTTGGATCAGGCTAAGATCCTCTTAGGTTGTGGTTAGCATCTCGGAAAGGACGGAGCCTTGTGCCCAAAAAACACTCCTGGGTTGGATTGTGTATTGTGGTTGCAACTCAGCTCGAACCCTGCAAGTGTCGTTGCACTCTTTCGAGTGGTTTGCAACTGATCACAAGTGACGTTTTACAAATTTCCTCAAAAGACTGTCTTCATCATCATGTGTCCCACAAAGCGTACACATGGTCTGGAAAACATTCGATTGAAAGTCCCTCCCATTCACAGACGCAGTCTACGCTCCTCATCACTCGTGGTTCTATTTCTGCACTTCCTCAAGTCTGGAAATCCCTCCCGCTTGCCAAATCTCTTCTGAAGAATAATATCAGCGTTCATGGTCCTTAACGCAATCGACCGTCGAATATCCTCCGCCCGCAGACAGGCAGTTTTCGGATCCCAAAGCGCACATGGTCTGGAAAACATTCGATTGAAAGTCCCTCCCATTCACAGACGCAGTCTACGCTCCTCATCACTCGTGGTTCTATTTCTGCACTTCCTCAAGTCTGGAAATCCCTCCCGCTTGCCAAATCTCTTCTGAAGAATAATATCAGCGTTCATGGTCCTTAACGCAATCGACCGTCGAATATCCTCCGCCCGCAGACAGGCAGTTTTCGGATCCCAAAGCGCCGGAGTACCTGGAAAATGTTTTAATTAAATACCCTGACGAACGACTCAGGAATTTGTTCCCCCGTGATGAGAAGAAGCGAATCGATGACGCAAAATATGAAACGCTCTCGATAAGTTCACTCACTGCCGGCCACCCGCAGCGTAATCCCATTTCATTGTACATTCGAACCAGCCCCCGCGTCTGTTCATCTGTGGCGCTGGTCGTGTGCCCTTGAACTTGCCACAATACATCGTGCCTCGCATTGGGCGTCTGGCATTAGTGAGGGCATACCGAACGAAAGGAGGATCAAAGGGGATTTGGCCTCGAATAATGTCACGTGTGTTTACCCTCACGCTTTGTTTGGCTTGTGTGCGGGTGCCAAACGTTCCTGTGTCTCAAAACCCGGGGATCTTTGCTCGCTGTCTCCGTGGGACTCACAAGGAATGCAGTAATTACATATTTCAGATATTGATGGGCCATGTCTTCCCCACTCGTCCAGCCTTGGTGCTTATTGTGACCGCTGAGCATGAACATGGCTTATCTCACAAATAAAGCCAGATGTCGGCTCCTCTGGAGGACACCTGTCGTCGTACTCTCGGTGCTTGCACTTAAACTCGCTTCGGCAGCGACACGTGGAGAATGCCAAGCCGAGTCATAAAATGCGGCTCCAGCTACATCCCGCACAAGATCAATCTCAGGTCCCTCGGATGTGACATCGCCTGGAGTTTTTATTCATGCCGTTGACAGGAGCGTTCCTTAGCTGCTCGCCTCTAATGAGTGCAATCAGGGTGAATTATGTATTTAATTATGCGTCATTCCCTGTGGGTGGCGGTACGGCGTATCCCTGTCGGGGGACCGTGTTGATAACTGGAGGTGCTTCATTAGATTGCCGGCGAAGGAGTGGTCCGTGATATGAGGTGCTACAGTGAGGTGTGTTCTGGCGCGGTGTTTAACTAAGTGCTCTCACAAGTGAAAGACATTCACGGTGAAAGGATTATAAAACCGTTTCCCGCTTGGAGTGTGAGGCGGTGTGGAGGATTGTGGGTGGTGCTTCGTTTCTTAATGTCTTTCTTGAGAGCACTGCGTTGGTGGCGGACCTTATCAAATAGGCTCTGATTATGCAGACGTATTCTTGAACATGTGGGTTTATTTCTATTCGAAGGCCGATAGCAGATTTCCTTGTAGATTGACCCAAATCTGTGTATTTACTAGTTTCGAAATTGGAGCAGGTTTCGGAAAGTTCTCACTTTTTTGAAAATACTATAACTAATTGGAACTCTTAATAGTTTACTGCGTTGCTGTTTAGCTGATTGACTTTGAATTGTTAGACAGATCGGCTGTCTAATCCGTTTTTGGTTTCTCGTCAGTAGGTCGGTCCATTTACTCTATCTTTTATTGTAAGTGCCTAAGCTGAAGAAAAAGGAACTTGGCTTCACCAGTCAGGCCAAATGCTTAGGTGTAATCTCCTAAGGAAGTTAAGCTGAAAACCAAACATTAAGGATCGCATTAAGAAGGCGGCGGAAGCTGTTTACACATGTAAGAGGATCCTTGGCCCACATGGGGAATTAAACCAAGAATGGCTTACTGGATGTATACGACTGTAGTTAGACCCATCTTAACATACGATATCCTTGTTTGGTGGCCAGCACTGAATAACAAATCCAGTCTTAAATTGATAAGCAGTATTCAAAGATCAGCGCCTATCTGCATCACAGGGGCATTGCGATTCACCCCCACAGCCGCCATGGAAACATTGCTACAGTTTCTTCCTATGGACATCTATGGGAAGCTGGTAGCAACCAAGGTAGCGTTAAGGCTACGGGAGTGCTACCACAGGAGCAGCTCACATAGCTTAGTACAGAGATAATCAGAAATGCGGGACTACCAACGCATACAGATTATACAACACCCGCTTTCGACTTCGAATTTAGGTTCAAAACACTTATCCCAGACAGAGAAGATCTGGTAAGTAAACCAGGCTACCTGGAAATCTACACAGGTGGTTCAAAAACGGACGAGGACACCGGACTAGGAGTATTCGCGATATCGCTGGACATATCCTTTTCCCTGTCTCTTCGACTGCCCAACAATTGTAGTGTATTCCAAGCAGAAGTTAAAGCTGTCCAAGAGGCTGCGGGTTAAGACCTAGCATTTTTACTATAGGTGGAGGGAGCCTATCTCTCCCTGTTTAGGGCAATTTTAGAAAAGAATACAGTCATTTTCGATTTTCTAAAAAACTAGAAGACATAAAACCACTTGGTTTTTTGTGTTCGATTCGGAATTGATATAAGCATTGACCGCAAAAAGAAAACCACATCACAATTGTTTGAAATTTTGAAAAATATTAGCCTTAGCTTTTTTTTCATCAATCTTAAACTATCAAACTATTATATAAACATGAATTTGATACAAATTTTATATTAAAGGGCTAATTTCTAGCTTTTAAGTTCGGTATACTACCTCATTGTTAGTGTTGCCGTTGTTTTTTATATTGTGTATATTTTGTTGCTCCATTTTAAATAATTTTTTTCTAAAGTTACCCTTAACTCCTAAACGGGGTGACATGGACCCCCCTCCATACATGGTAAAAAATGCTGGTTCTTAAACCCCTCAACAAAACACCGTTTACATTTCATGACAACAAAGCTATCGTCCTCGTGTCTCAGCTTGTATTCCGCTGAGCCGTTTGGTGGCTTCCAAGTCCAAAAGTTGAACAAGAAAGTTCAATCATGTCTTCGTATCGCACACCGTTGACTTAACATTTTTGACTATCAAGGGCCCATAAAGTGGACCAAATGGTAACTTTTTCTGGATGTATGTAAGTCTTGACAATGGCTTTAGTTGACTCTCGAATTGAACCATGTTTTTCAAAACAATTTTAAATGTTGCTCTGACGTGAGTCTGTTCAACCAACCCAAGCTGACCTCAAAACAATGGAGAACTGTTAAATGAGCAGTTCAGTTCTCCACCTGTTCTCTGATTCAAAAAAAAACTCTTTCAAATTACAAAGATTGTGTGGAATGGATTGTGTGGAATATTTATTCGTTCAAACAGCCTCTGCAGAAATCACGGGAGGCACAACGCCGTGTTCAATGGACAATATCCTTTCCTGGCATCAACGAGAATACTAATGTTCAGTCTTGTAGCTATGCCCCAGAGGCGCTATTGTAAGCAATGAGGTCCTACCGACGTACGGTTAGTGTTATTTGGAATCCTTGATTATTTGCAATGGACTTCCTCTAAGTCGACTTGTCACGGGATACCATAATTTGTTCGAGTTAGAGACCTAGAGAGAGGTTTATGTATGGAAAATTGGGGGAAATGTATGTATAATATGGCGAAAATGTTCGAGATAGACAGAGTTTCGACTCAGGGGGAGTGCACTGTATACATACGGAATGCTGCTCCATCAAGGTCGATAACGAACTCACCAAGATCTTCAATGTCAAAAAGGTTTTCACGTTTCACGGTTTCAACGAGGCGACTCGCTGTAATGTGACTTCTTCATCATCATTCTGGAGAAGGACGTGCAGAACTCACTCGCAAGTGCCACGATGTTCCAAAAGTCCGTACAATTGCTAGCATACCCGGATTACGTTAACGTGATTGGTCGAGCACAGCGAGCCACCAATGAAAGTGTGCGTGTATTGAAAGGGAGGCGGCCACCTGGGTTTAGCTATGAACGAGGGCAAAACGAAGTATATGCTGTCATCGAAGAAGGATATGGCCGGAATGGTGACGTATAACTTCGAGGTAGTGAAGGACTTCGTCTATCTCGGCTCGCAAGTGAACAGTACGAACAACACCAGCACCGAGATTAAACGCAGAATTACTCTTGCTAGTCACTGTTTCCTTGGGCTCAAGAGGCAATTGAGTAGTACGCCCTCTTTCGAAGGACCAAGCCTAACCTCTACAATCTAAGAAGAAGATGAAGAAGCCCTTAATTTCTTCCACAGAAAAGTTCTGCGTTCAATCTTTGGTCCTGTTTGCGTTGGTGGTCTTGGGGGAGAAGCTTCAGCCATGAACTTTACGGGCTATACAGCCTCAAGAGCCTAGTCAGGCGTCTACGGATTCAACGCCTAAGATGGCTAGGCCTAGTAGAGCACAAGAACAATACTGCTTAAGTCCGAAAAGTCTTCGACTTCGAACCAGTGGGATAACGCAATGGACGACGCCCACGGAACCGATGGCGCACACGAATGGAGGTAGCTGGCTAAAGAGTGTCAGCTCGAGGGACTGGTTCATTGACCCCCTAGTCCAACCATTAGAAGAAGAAAATGATGAAGGCGGAGTGCTTGTGGTTCAATTGAGATTAGACGTTGTGCCATCAATCATCAGCAATTGTTTGGCGAGAGGTACCCCTATGAAGTCGAAGTCACGAGAAAGGTGCAACGTTGTGGGTGATTGACACGTTACCAGAATGGCTTTCCAGTCCCATACAAAGAGTTGTATTTTAAGATGTTTGGCCATCTCATCGAAAGGATAGAAAAATTGGCACACCTCGTCGTTTACTTCACTGTAACGTCAACAAGGTCATATAGCCAAAGACTTGATCTGGGTAGCTTCCGTCACATTAGCAGCAAATGTCATGAGAGCATAGATCAGTCTTAGGGGGAAGGAAACTCAATAATTCACGGAACTCATTCACAAGACTCTCCTACTTTCGTCACACTACATCTGTGTGGAAAACAAGTTGGACATCTGTAAATTGTTGTAAATCAATTGAGTGCTTTCGAAAGCAACCGATCATCTGCTAAGCAACAGAAGCTAAAGCAGACATTAACTTAAAGCAGACAAGACTTCGCACAAACTCAGGCACAGCAAAGCAAGCACGCCTCGTGCATAATATGTGATGCGATAAAATCAATGTTTCCAATTGAAAGTCAACCTGCACTTAGCTTGAAGACGGATACAATTTATCTTATCGGGTCATCCAGGGATTTGCATAATTGACAAACATCGAGCCCAGAAATTACCACTGCCATCAATCAAGGCCTCCTAGCAGCCTTTGGCCAAGAATTAGGGATATTTGCGAAGGCACAGCATGTCGTCTTGAAATTATTGGGGGCGTGAAAGTGGCATCTTAATTGCATGTCTCCCCGAGTAGGTGGGTGCACCGGTCCACCAACCCCGACCGGGACTCTGTGTGTACACATCCCAGATTGTTAGTTTAATAAACTGAACAGGAGGAGACTCGAGCCAGGTGATTTGATGGTGTCCGCTCACCTTCGTGGTTTGTTTGCAGTTTCAGTGGGCGGGGGCGGGGCCCCACCGGCCTGTGGGAGGCGCCTGCATCGTTTATAAATGCGTAAATTGAGCACGTGATGGAGTGATAAATTATCAGTTTAATTGTTTGGAGTCGATTCGGAGACCTCCTTCGCATCAATTATTGAAGCGCTCCACAGCTGTCAACACTTGACTCTCACAGCACTGAGCCTGTTTGAAATTTTGGAAGCAACTCCACTGCCGTCTGAGGAGACTGCAGGCGGATGAGTGGGATGAGGGCGCCACGTGGTGGATGATGCGTGTGAATTCCAGAGGAAATTCTCGTGCTAATGCTTTCACGTCCTAAGTACTCCCTGCCGCCAGAGTGAAAGTAGCATCGGCAAATGGTTATTTGGTATGCATTGGCAGGCGGTTGCGAGCGCTGCGTCGAGTGAGGAGGGGAAGGCGGCTCGAAGGCATAGACGTCAGAGGATATTTTGCGCACCGTTAGCTTCCCAGGGATATGCGTGTCGAGATGAGCCGGCTGACGGTAGGGAATGTGCGTTTGAGGGTGCGCTCCGAATTTGACTACAAAGAGAAACGTTTATCCGCTCCTGATGTATTTGCATGGATATGGAAACGAGGTAAATATTCCTACGTACCTGGAATGGATTGAGCTCTGGCTCTGAGGGGGTCTTCTTGCGAGCTGTGCATTTGCGGCACACTGTGTACGGCTTGTGGATGTGGGATGTCTGGTGAAATGAAGGGATTTGTTCAGGACGAGTATCTGCTGCGGCGAAGTGCTCATTTAAATGATGGATTATGCGCATTGTTCGATGGCGGAGAGGTGTGAGGATGGAAATTGTTTTGGCGAAATTGTAGACTTGAAAGGAATCGACGACGGAGTGGGTTAGCAGAGGGCACTGTTCACACGAAGCGAGCTCTGCTCTAATGGATGGAATGGGCTGGATTTTGCATTGTCAGCAACCCCGATGTGGTTGCGTATTGATTTTGGAAAACAAAGTTTGAAGGGTTAAATTGAGTGCGGGCACGTGCGGAGAAAGGGAATTCAGTGACTGTGCCTGGTCTTAGATAATCGCTTCAGGATGTGGGAAGGGCAACACATTATTCACTGCACACGCAGCTGAAGTTTCGACACTCAAAGTTGTGCGCTTGTTTGTCGAAATTCGTTGAGGGGATAAGTCAGTTCCAGACAAGGAAGTAGAGACAGGATTTGGATTTTATGAGACAGGAACCACTGATGGATCTACTTGCTTGGAGAGGTTTCATCAAATTTCTCCAAACCTGATAGGTTTCGCCATACTTTTTAGGGGTTTCTGTTCGATGTTCGATGATTTTGGCAAAAAATCAATGATGAATCACCAAATATCGATGTTTTGACATCGATGTTCAAGTTCTTCAAATATCGGATAATCGATGTTAAGCACAAAACATCGGCCTTCGATGTTAGCAAAATAAATCCTACTATTAAGTGTAGATTTTGAATAATTTTCTGGAATTCCATCATATTGTCGTAGGCATTTCGTAGAAAGATCAGTTCTTGGAATTGGTTCATGGAATGTTTCAACTTGAGTCTGATAACAAAATTTGATTTTTCGATTATGCAGAATACTTTGAGTTCCTTGGTATTTTATGTATTCATTCATTCTTGGTTGATGTTAAGTTTGTCCCAGTAACGAATTATTCATGTACAGTGGTGGTCAGAGAATTAGTACACAGTGCTTTAATTTACATAAAGGGTACATAAAGGGATATAAGCCTCTATCATTCTGGAGGAATGTCTTGTGGAATGACGATTGGAAATTGAATCGCTTCTGCGCTTCCACAGATACAGCAGGTTAATCCACGCTACACTATAAAAACGCTCAAACATGGTGTCGGGCGCATTATGGTGTGGGCTGCATTCTCATTGCATGGTGTGGCTCCCATTATTAAAATCGACGGCTGAATGGATCAGCACCAGTATAAACGAATATTCGCAGATCATATGGAACCATTTGCTGGTATCAATTTGTCACTGGGGTGGACTTTTATGCACGATAACGATGCCAAACAAGGCTAGTAAAAAGCTGGATTAAAAGCCAACAAAAAAAAAATATGTTTTACCTTGGCCTGCACAAAGTCCTGACCTAAAGCCAATTGAGAATCAGTAGAGCAGTTGAGAAGAAAGTACGACAACTGGGAAAACGTTGGGGAGAGCTGAGACACATATCCCGAAACGGTACACAATGCCTACGCCCTTGTAGAGGTCCTGGAACCCACAAGGGGATACAGGACATAAATAAGTAAAGTAATGTATCGAAGAAATATTTAAACTTTCTCAATTCTAGGTATAGCACCCCCACGCGATTCTTCAGGGATATTGGAAAGTCTAATGACAGGAGAGGAAAAGCCAATGCAATTATTCTTTTCTTCAACGCTTTATTGAAATATTCAAATTTTAAATGGTACTTAATAATGTTCTTCCTAGTACTGGGAAAACAACAAGTGGTTCAGTCCGTCCCAACAAATAACTAGTCGATAGTATAACTCCAATTTACTTGTGTGCGTATACGATCTCAGTCAGACTACCATCATCGTTTTTTTAGATTATTAGGTTTATTGTACGTCCATTTTTTTTTTAATTCATTTTTATTTTAAAAATTCATAACAGACTTAAATTCTAGACAAAAATGGTTAAAACTAGTTGGACGTACACTCATGCTCATACAATTAAGCCACACATGCGATAATGAAGTACCTACTGTCTCACATCTACTTCCTCCGTTCCGCTTTATATTCTTTGTTTGGGTTATTATAGGTTATAGTGTCCACTGTTCGACGGTTCGACACAGCTTTAACATATTTCAGCTTCATTCATTGCAACAGTAGCAATTGCTACGGCAAATACTTCCTTATCGCATATGTGGCTTAATTGTATGAGCATGAGTTTACATTGTTACTACTTCTAACTTACTGGCCCTAGGCGGGCACTTAGAGTGTATATGTCTTTCGACCTAACCTAACAATGAATATACATGAAATAAATGAGTTTAACACCCCTATTCTGGCAAACATCAGTGATGTGTTTTAAGTCACAACTACCTCACAAGAGCATGGTGAGTCACAAATTGTGAGGTTTTCGTATTCTGAGCAAAACCTCACAGCTTGTGAGCATCACAAGAACCGTCAAAATTGTGATGTTCTCATGAGCACATCACAAGGAAAAATAGCAACAAAAGAACTGTCACACACAAGGAAAAATAAACAGATGTTGATTTTATTTTGGCGTTCAGCTCATCTGCGAATGCTGCCCAATAATTCGGCATCCTATTCGGGACAGTTGGATCATTTTTGCCCAGAAGAAAATTAGGATTCATTTGCAAGAAATTCGTATAATGGTCCAACTGCTCCTGGGATGTACGCTGATATTTTCTTGTTGCTGCAAAATATTCATTATTAATAAATACTTATACATATTTCATTAATATACACAATATTACCTTGTTCGCTACGTTCTGCCTTTATTTTGTAGATACGCTCAGTAAGTAAAAAAAGCGCGAATACAATAATTGTCAAAAAAAAAAAACAATTTTTGACATGGTAACGAATTCACCTCATCATGGTGACTATTCTTGTGAGGTTTTCGCCAGAATACCAAATAGCTGAAACCTCACAAGGTAGGCATCATAATTGTCGCCTCACTGACATTCGTGCGTTGTGACCACATCACAACTAGAATAGGGGTGTAAATGTGGAGATTGATACTAAGAAAAAACTTAATGACAGAATTATTTTACGTCCATTAATATTTACAAATGATTTACATCTAGACTGATAACTATAACAGGAATGTAGGCTCAACAATAGGGGCCCAACGTATTTCATTTGACTTTTTTTTTTGTTGTATCATCTTTCAAGTTGTATCATTTTACAATATTTTTGACATGCTAAATGTTTTGATTGAATTAAAAAATAATTTCATTTAAAAAATGATTAAGAAAAATGGGGGTAAGAGGAAAAAAAATGTAAAGATACTTTCAGAAGGGACGCAAGTAAATACTGTAAAAAATAAATACTCTGTAATGTCCTGTGGTGTTCTTTTTGTAGAACTGTGTGGAGTCGGCATTGAATAGATCATCAAATCAGGGGTGTGTCCTTGCAGTGGCGTGGTTGTACCGGGGACTGCGCTCGAGCTTAAGTCATTGCAGCTCTTGTATGTCTTGATTCGGATGACTGCCAATATTATTTAGCATGTTTCTTGAAAGTTGAATGACGTATTTGTCCATTGGCTCGATCTTTATTCTTCCTAAATCCGTCTGGTAGGGATGAGCTTCAGTGTCGAATGGTCTCGGTGGAGACCGGTACCAATCCTTAAAATCCTTCCTTCAAACAGATAGATTCTCTTCATTGCTGTGGGGTTTATGGTGTACCAGATCCAGATGGTGTACCATCCGTAGGTCAGTCTTATGGGTAAGACCAGTTCTTCTCCGGAGTAGTGGACGTACCAGATGTAGGGCAAAAGCAGCCCGTTTGAGGATAGCATCCACGTGGTTCTTGAACCTCTCGTTAATCCAAATTTGGACATATTTTGTGTTCTGCGTTGGAGAAATCGTTGTGTTGTCCGGAAGAGTTATTTTAAGATTGTTGCATCTTCTGACCAGTGTCCTGCCTCTGTTTCTGTGTTCTGAAGCACATGAGTATAGACTACTCGCTGTTTATTTCCAGTCCCCACTTGAGGTTGTAGTCCCATCGTTGACTGATGTTATGTGCCACTCTCCTTGCGGCTATCTCCGATGAGAGGGAGGTAGCCACAAGGAGAGTGTCACATAACATCACCGCCCCTTGTATACGCCCAATTGTAACGGTTTGGTCTTTCAAATTCTTTCATGTTACAATTGTTCATGAAAACAGAGCGAGGTACAAAGGGAGCATATTCTAATTTTAAGCATTTCACATTGCCTAATTGACAAAATGGTTTCATATAAATGATAAAAATGACATAAGATATGAACGAATTCAAGTAATAATATAATATAAAAAATGATTAGGATGCCTGATACAAAAGGATATTCCATTCCATGTTCCAGGTTCTTTAAATTATCCCCTGTGTCCCCGAAACGACATGAGTTACAGTTATTTGTTTCTTACTTTTGTTTAAGAAAATAATTTGCATATACTTTGCACCTACTTTTACTCGACCTTGCACCCACCCTTAAATGTTCAAAACTCTTGTTTTCAAATGTCAACTAGAACCTACTTTGAGGAAAATGTTTATTCCCACCAAATTGAGAGTCCGTTTATCGAAAACACTGCACTCATGAGTGTTTACTGGAGGTTCCCTTAGTTTTTAATGACACCGCCCATTGCCTCCCTCTTGGTTTTATGAGAAATTTGCGAATTACTATTTTTGTTTTTGAAAGATACTAACTATTGAATAGTGAGTAATTAATTATGGATCCATCCTAACGGCGAGGTTAGGGTGGAAAAACCTGCCCACGCAAGGAGTTTTTGAAATTAGACAATACTCGGAAATTCATGGCACTTAGTTTTGAATGGATCCGATTATTTATTACTTATGTCACTGTAAGTAATAAATAAGAAGCAATTGAAGATTTTAGTGGAAAATCCACACATTTTAGAAGAGAAATCCAGATATCGGTGTCTCCTAGAATGTAACCAACGTATCACTTGTTTTAGTTTGCAGATAACAAAGAACATTTTGAGAGACGATTTATTTTCTTTATACAGGATTTTCGTTTAATACAGAAACAACATTGCTTGCACTAAACTAACGCAAGCACATAATCACAGAGTTTTCGCAAGTTTGATGATATTGGGTACAAATGTGTTGATCTTCATGTATTTCATCAAAGCTTCTTTTTCATTGAGAATGTCTTTGAATGCCTATTTAGACAGTAATTAAGAAAGCTGTAACGAATATATGATTAGTAAATAAACTGAATTATTAATGAACCTACTTACAGCTTGTCAGATATTTTCAAAGGATAAAAGTACCCCTTAGCCGGCTCATTTTGCGTGCAATTTCAAGGAAATCACTTGAATTTTCTTCGTCCGATTCATAACAATATTTTGTTTTATTACTCCACACTATGCAATATTTCATTCAAATTTAATAATTAATATTCACACGGACAAAAGACTATCCTTTGAAAAATGTACAATTGGAGTTTTAGCTGTCAAATTGTAAAATATTCACAATATGAACTTTTTCGTTCACAGTAATAGAACTATCTATCGACTGAGTTACAGTGGATAATTAATGAGGAGATTCATAGTGGTGGCAGAACAGCAAGAAAAAAAAACAAAAAAGTGATAGATCGCAAAAGTGAGGTTTTATCCGCATTTGACTTGAGCTGTTAGCCGTTCGCCCAACATGCATTGGACCTTGCATTTTGCAGGTAAGTACATGCGGCAGGTCCGGCTAGGATTAAAAACTGGTTTCTGGCTTAGATTGAAGTGGCTGACTGCCGCGCATACGAGCAGTAGACACACTTAGGCCAATCATAGGCCCATTGTGTTACCACGCGGATCCTAGGCTACCTATTCCGCAAACCAATCTGTGCTCTTGATAAAGCGAAGAAGATGGCTGATTTTGATGCTGCTCAGTTCAGCCGGATTAACAAAGAAAAGGGCCCCCAGAAGTCTGAATCTGCGGGATGAGAGAGCACTGCAATTACATAGCAAGTGTTCGATGGTTTCTTCCTCATCCTCGTCCAAGCAGCTTCTACAGAAATCATTATACGGAATGCCTAGTCTAGAGGCGTAAGATCCGATGGCACCATGCCCTGTTAGAACGCCAATAAGAGATCTAAGATTTGGCCTGCTTAATCTGATCAAGCTAAGCGATCGTTTGGGATCGATCTTAGGCCAGAGTTGTTTGGTAATGAGGCATCCTGGGCAAGCGTTTCAAGCTTTAGCAGATGTTTAATAGTAGCGATAGGCATGGAGGGTGGGTCTCAACCCGGAAAGACCACGGAGTTAGTGCCCTTTTCCAGCGAGCTCGTCCGCTTTGCAATTCTCTGGAATGTCACAGTGTCCCGGTACCCACATCAGTTGGATGCTAAAATACTTGGCCATCCCGCTAAGAAATAGGCGGCAATTAAGAGAAGTCTTGGAATTAAAGGTGACTAAATTCAGAGATTTGATCGCTGCCTGGCTATCGGAACAGATGACAATATCTGTGTGCGATATTCTATTGTTTTTCAGCCAGGACAGGGCTTCCTTAATCGCTATAGTTTCAGCCTGAAAGACGCTACAGTGATTAGGTAGTCGAAAAGATAGCTGAAAATTTAGATCCTTGGAATAGACACCAGCACCCACACCTGCATCCATCTTCGATCCATCTGTGAAGATTCGCAGTGGGCCTTCCAGCGTCTGGTCTTCAGACTCCCAGTAAGATCTGGGCGGTATGTTGGTTGAGAAATTCTTCTCGAAGAGGAGTTTAGGTAGAGTGAGGTCTGTGTCCATGGGTATAGAGGCATACCTGCGGTGGATCGTTGAATGTCCAGACTCCAGTTCTGTCCTGCTGCTCAGCGATCTTAATCTAGCTGCTGTCTGTCTGCCAATTAGTTCTATCGGTGGCAGGTTTAGGAGTATGTTTAATGCTTCGGCGGAGGTAGTCCTCAGCGCCCCGCTAATGCATACGCAAGCCATCCTGCAATCTTGTCGAGTGGGGTGATGTTGACTCTCTTGTCGAGTGCAGTCCACCAAATAGCAGTATGGGTCTGACTACCGATATAAATAGCCAGTGAACCATTCGGGGTTGCAGTCCCCATTTTCACCCAATGACCCTTTTACATCAGTAGAGAGCCGTTGAGGCCTTCTTGACACGTTCCAGGATATTTAGCCTCCAGCTTAACTTCGTGTCTAGTATAAGGCCTAAGAATTTGGCGCTGTCGCTTAGCACCAAGGGGGTCCCGCATAGTGTCAGGAGGGTCAAAGTTAGGAATTTTATACTTCCTAGTAAAGAGGACTATATCCGTTTTTTGTGGATTGACACCTAGGCCGCATTCACTAGCTTGGATAGGGCAGATTGCATAGTATCTCTGATCGTGGATAAATATTTCCCAGATACAGCTATGGCATTTCTGGCTTCCAAATCCTGTAAAATATCTCATTCTACGTGTTTCCATTTTTTTGTTTCATTATCCTTTTTCCATTTTAAGTAACTCACGGCCCCTCTAAAAATACTGTTATCAATTTTTAGCGGCAAATAATAATACCATATACAAAATTGAAGCCTACACCGAAGTCAACTCTTTCTTCAAAAATTAAACCAACAAGAAATCCTTCAGTTTCAGTTGCAGTATTTCTTCCGTCGCAAATGAAAGTCCGCTGCAAAGTCCGACTATCACTTTGAATGAAGCCAAGGGAGTCGCAACGCAAACACATTTCAACTGAGCCCCCAAGGCAGATCTTGTTTAATTTCATTTTCTTTGGCCAAACCTACACACTCGAAGGTAAATAAAATTCAATTAAACCCATTACTTCCTATTCACACTAATTTTATCTCAGAAAGTCTGTTCATTAAATTACTACAGCTCCCCGTAAAACAGAGAGCCACGGCACACGTACACGTAGCAACTGTCTTACCTGCGAACCAAACTCGAGTAGTAATTACATTCGAAAAATTAACACAAAATTGTTTACATCAGTTTCAGAGCTTCAGCTGGATGCTCTCGTCCTCTCTCACTCTCTCTCTCTCTAGCTCTCTGTTGAACTTAACGAATCATGCTCATATGCAGCAGTAAGTTTCTATTTTGAAAGTCTTTTCCGGTGTCCCTGAAGGGTATACATTTAATTACACTCGAAAAACAAAACAACCGACAACCCCCCAAAACAAGGTTTTCAAACTAAACAGAAAAACAAAACTGGAGCAGAGGATGAGGGGATGATGAGGATGAGGACGATGTGGGCGATGTTGGCGATGAGGTGGTATGAAAGAAAAAAGACAAAAAGAAAACGGAAAAACAAAAGTGCACTCACTTCCGCATCGGGGCAATGCAGCAAACAGCAACAGCAGCCACCCAGGAAAGGCATTTCAGCTTCTCTAACCATCACCACTACCCCCCACCACCATCACCATCAGCAGCGCACCGTTACAACGTCCAGGACGACGACGACGACGATGACGATGACTGCCATCATTGCCACCAACCGACCAACCAACAAACCAACAGCAACTCGGAACGTTTTCAAGAACAACTCCTCGAGCGAATAATTGCTAAAATGTGTTCAACTGCTCCTTCCCCACCCACCCATGGGCAAGAAAAACTTCGAAAAACGAAAAAAAAATTCAAACAAAAGTTTACAAAGAAACATAACCCAAGTGAAATGCATTGTGCAGCAGCAGCAATCATGGCAGAGATGATACTGATAGCAGGATGTGTACGTAGCTTGGCCCCCACAGTGACACCGAACATCGTCAATGTCCTTCGCACAATTGAGTTGGAAAGGGACCAAACCGGGTCAGGAAGAGAGCACGAATGGAGGAAAAAAAGAGGCATCGCCATCCAAAGTAAGGGACACGACAATCGGATTCGGATTCGGATTCGGATTCCACCCCAATCTCGACAAATGGCAGGTGGGCAGGACAATGGACACGAGTGCAGGCAGATGGATACGCACAAAAGCCCAAAGGACACTTGCACCGTTCAGGAGCAGAAGCCCGTGAAATTCCCATGCTACCGTTCTGATTCACCAACGTCACGAAAAGGACATGCAGATTGTGCTTTAAAGAGGTGAGATATCGTCGGCACATCCTCTGCGTGTCGTCCTAGGTCAAGGACATGGGTAAAGGCATACGTCTCCTTTGAGACCGGGGCATGTTCACCTACGAACCGCCACAATGAGTTATCGCCGACAATAGTTTCATTTCTGTGCACAGGAAGCGAGTGACATGGCACAACATTTTCGCACATCATCCTACCTCATCCTGCCTTTTTTTTCTGCCATCCTTTGTACGCATTATGTAAATGAGGTTTCGTCAAGGATACATCTGTAACTCTTCTGCTCGGCTTCGGCTCCGGCTCGGCCTTATTTCCCAGGGGACGGGCGGCGCGGTAATAATCATAATGAAACCATGCTCCAAATGGCAGATGGCGATGAAAATTAACATTGACACATTTCCTGTTCTCCCTCGTCCGACTGGGCTCCGAGTGCGCTTTCCCTTTAGGCCGCTCTCGCACTAGCGGCAAGGACAACAATCAATGCCCTACTGACTTTCTTTGCCGTTCAAAAAAAAAAATTATGCGATTCCTGAGGTTTTTCTTTTTTCTTGTTGCCGTGCCTCCGAGGAGCTTTTGCATTTCTCCGCCATTTCCAGGCTTCCACGTTTTGGGACAGAGGAACAAACCGAAGCGGACTGGGTCCCTGCGCATGACCTGGAAGGCAGTCGGCTCAGAAATGCCACTGGAAGTCCTTGTCGTGCGCTTAGAATGCATATGGTTACTTGCTTGTGCCCACTTCATTATTGTGTCGAAAACAATTTATGTCGCCGTGGGAGTGCACGGCACGAGGTTGGATCGGCGGCGGTGCAATGACATGATGCGATACGAGTTTTCCCTTGTTTCAAATTCGATATGCCTCGGGGAATGAGTGGGATGAGATGTAACAAGACGATCTGTCGGATTTGTATTATTTGCTTGTCGTTTGTTTTTGTTTTCGACTTTTGTAATGTTTGACAGAGTGTGTCTGCATTTTGACATGATGTGAATCAGATGTCGGTGGGCGCAATCGTTTTGCGGTTGATTGCTTTATCTGGATTGTCTACTGACTGCGTCAGAGACCAAAACAGAGAGCGAAGATGTTATCAGGGCTTTAGTCAATTTTTGACAGTTGACCCAGGTGGTCGAGGTGAGGAAAACAAAATTAGAATATTAAGTTTAGCACTGCTGCCTGTCAATGGAATCCTAAGAGGAATACCAAATCATAAGTAGAAAAATGTAAAGTTAGTCGAGATCAGTGATTGGTCGTGTCCATGCACTTAACCTCAAAAATCGTTTCAATAGTTTATTTTGGTACGTTGATACTTTGGAGGCTTTGAAGTCAGTCAAATGTGCCCCGGGGGCAGTCCACTTGCAAACATATTCTTGACGTTGGCTGACCAATATCAGCTGACTTTGCGGCAATGAATGCACGAAGGATACAAGTAACCCGTGTTGCGAGGAAGAAAAATTCGTCAGATGTCAATCTCCTGTTCCTCGCAACTTTATATATTAGGTTAGGTTAGGTAGAGGGACTGCCAATTAGTTCATCGTGATACCCACAGTCAGACTACAACCACTGTTGGCCACTCCAGTGACAGTGTCGTTAATTTGATCCCAACAGCAAATGGTGGAATTCGAACCGGGGACTCCTAACCCGGGGCAGGCACTCAACCAGCTGCGCCTTCCAGTCGTCTTGTCTATATACTAAACCACAACGCCGTCGTCGTCAACCACTCTCTCTGCGGAATTGCCTCTAGGTATACATACTCTAGGTTACTCACGCGGCTGATTAGCAACTATGGTACATTCAGGGAGGCAACCTGGGCCTAGAAGTGGAAAACTGTCTATAGCTCCATCGATTATTATCAATAGTTTTCAATATCGAAAACTATATTACTATCGATAGTTTGTCCAAAAACCTGAAAATGAAATATTTCTCATCTCCAACTGTCAACAGTTGAGTTAAAATAGGGAAAGGTTTTCAACAGAAATGAAGTATTACAGAGATATAGGACTTCTACCTCTCTTGCCCCTTAACATTTTTGACAACTGTTTCTTATAACGTTTTCTAAAACCAGGTATAGAGGGACATATGAGGTGGTCCGCAAATGAATATTTGTCTAGGCCAACCAAAGAAAGGGTCCCCGTGGCGGAGAGTGTTGGCGCTCCCACTCAGAATTAAGCAACTTACATAATTCACAACTTCACTTCTTTCGAGTCTCTTACAATGCTTGAAAAGTAACACAAAAATCTTCTAAAACGTCGCCGTTCGGAGTCAGCATTAAATTGTTAGCCCCATCCACTCGCGAGATAACGGACACCTCATGTGGTTGAGGTAGAACCTATTCCCAGGTTCACCTAGGACTGTCGAGCCACCTGTATTATAGTTAATAATTGTTCAAACGCTGCAGAGCCTGTGCAGGTGGACATGCTTTGACACGATATATGGGCAAAGACGAGGCAGAGACTCCTAGACCCAATTCAGATGTCTTGCAGATATAAATTCTGGCGTGGTAGCTCCCTCAACTTTTCCAGCGATCGAAGCATCCTCAGCCCCGAATGGTTCCCCAAAAGTAGTTAATTCGTATCACATCAAAACGTGCACCAGCCAACGTATGCTGCCTTGCCTACTGTCCTTGTGACCTTGTGACAACCCTAAGTCACTAGCAAGTCGATGTGTTTAAAATAAATTCATTAATAATAATATTCCACATACGCCTCAGTTACCCTACTTTAAAGTGTGCAATCTTATAGATTTTTCTTCTCATTTTCATTATAGGTGTGTTTTTTTGCAAGCGTATATACGCTTAAATATGTAAAATACACTAACAGCAAATCCTACAGTGGATTCCCCCTGAGTCGAATTGTCACGGGATTCCATAATTTGTTGGAGTTAGAGAGAGTTTGACTTAGAGAGAGGTTTTTGTATGGCAAATTGAGGAAAGTATATGTAAAATATTGCGAAAGAGTTTGAGATAGAGAGAGTTTCGACTTAGAGAGACTTCACTGTATATCCGCTACAGTTACTCATCATATCTATCGCCGCTTATGAAATAAGTGCGGAAAGAAACAATGCTTCCAATCATTATTTTCTGTGTGTTCATTTCTCATTCTTCATTGTTTAGATTGCTGTATGTGGCTTACGATATTAGCCCCTGATCGCTTTTGTTCACGCATTTGTAGTTGATGTATTAGATCATTGTTAATTGTTTTGGCATCCATAAGTATGCAACTTATTTTTATACCCAGAGTGTCTCTGCTATACATTCCGTTTAGGTTCCATCATCGATTCCTTACATGTGATGAAAATTGTTTTATTTGTTTAATAATTAAGTGTTTTTGCTTTTAATGTGATGGTCAAGATCGACGATCAACTATCAGCTTACACGATTCCACCCCCTGACTAACACAATTGCCATAAATATCGTCGGTGCTGCCAAGATTTTATGATGAATTATTAAGCGCAGAAGATCGTTTTTTGTGCACTTATAATTTAAGCGTATACACGCTTGCAAAAAAGCACACTTAATTTATGCGTATGTGTGGCGCTACAGCCCGTAGAGAGTTAGGGCCTAGATTCTCAGCAACCACCCGTGTTGTGCGTGCTATTGTTCTCTCACGCGTCGAAGGGACCTACAGTTTAATGCCGACTCCGAACGGCCAAGTTTGATGAGCTTTTTCTAGACAATTACTACTTTTGAGTCACTGGCAATGACTAACTCGAAAGAGGTGGTGCAGTGGAAATTATTTTTTCTTTGTTATGTCTTACGGATACATAGGAATCGAACCCAGGCAGAGAGGGTCAGTTGAAAAGTCGACTCACAAGCCCACAACGCCTCGGCCGCCACAACATAATATACATGCAATATATGAAATATCGGCTTAATGTCTGCCGCTTAAGATGTGGGCGAAAGGAAGGTACGGAGGCTGCTAGTGAGAAGACTACTACCACTGATTGGCCACTTCAGTGAAAATGTCTTAAATAAATGCCAACGGCAAATATTGCTTTCAAGCTGATTCCAACCGGGGACCACACTAACCTGGGGCAGGCACTTAACCTACTTCCCCATCCAGTCAGATTATGAAAACATTTTCTATTGAGGGAGATGCAGATGTGTTTAAGAAGTCTTATCTAAAGCCTGTGTCAACGTAGACCTTAACAGATAGGCGCAGTGGGGATTTGCTAAAGGAGATAGTTCAATCAGAACAAGTGCTCAGAACACCATTTCATTGTCAGTCTATCACGTGTCCCAAGATAAAGATAAATACAGATATTCGCCATCAACTTATCATGATTGGCTTGTTACATTCTATGTAATTGCGAAGCGTATAAACTCACTAGTCGTTCTACCTCTAATAGAGACATGCCTTCTAAACCTTTTACTACACCTAAGACTGGAACAAAAGTACTAATCGAAAGTGAGACTATACATCACCTCCTCTGTTCGTGCTATGCTCTTGGTATTTGTAGAAAAACTCTCCTTGGTGCGTTGCAACGATTCGGGCGAACATAAACATAAACTTCGCCAAAACTAAATTGCTTCAGTTTCATAGTCCGGTTTTAGGACTAGGAATTCGCGCGGTATCTCAATGCGTGTGAAATCAAACGCTACATCGAAGAAATTCAAAGTCATCTATGCAGAATGGTCATGTGTTTGTGTCATGGAGGCCATTTGCCCTAATTTTATTATTTATTAAAAAAAAATAAAATAACAATCTAAATAGTCTAAAATGGTCTCTATTTAATTCAAATCTTGCATTAATTTCGCCACACCCTTTATGAACTATTGTTGCGTATCATCAGCCGCTAGTACGTGACGATGTGGTGTGTCAAATCTCAGTGTCATTCCCAATACCGAAATTGGGAGATATTAGCCTTTTTTTTTCCAAAAATCTATAAATAGTGAAGTAGAATTTTGCACGTAAAGCACATACAACAACCTACTGTCTATAACTGCCTATAATATCGGCAGTGAAAAGTGGCTGCCGATAAAAATTAGAGTTCGATTTTTTTTCACATATTTCGACAGAGATTCGAACATATAAATTGTTTTCTTCATATATTTTGACAGATAAAAATCAAAGCGTTTTTTCGCATCTTACTTCACTTCACTATGGATAGCGATGAAAAAAACACGGCTATTATGTGAAGTAAGTCAACAAAGACAGACCTACTCCTTGTCAAAGGTTCATCGACCTGTCGCCGAAGCAGCGAAACGGGACCGAAATAGAAGGAAAACAAAACAAATTTCCATCACAAGTAATATCATTGACCACAAAAGCAGCAGCTGCGGGAAATTATGTCAATCCTACAGCCAAAATCAAACGTCTATTTTGAAAACACAGTTATCCATTTTCACTTCACTCTGCAGAAATCATAATTCCCAGATTAGAGGCAAAACCAATTGTCCATTCGACTGTAAAATACACACACATGTAGAGCCAATTTTGGAACCGGCTTCATCCCGAACTCGCAGAATCTGTCAAAGTTTAAAGCAATAGCCCATTTCGAAAGGAACCATTTCACAGATGGTTGCATTTGAAATTCGAATCCCAGTTCGTGGGTAAATTTATCGGTCAGCTCTGCGAAATGATACATTTAATGGCAAATTTAATGTGTTTTAAGGGAGATGAAGTATTGCATACATTCGTCTGGTGGAAGTGAAGCATGAATAAGGAATCCAATTCACCATGAGTTGAGAGTCAATCAAATGCAAGAGCCTGCCCTGAGTCTGTCTGCGTCCTTAATCTCTCCTCTTGCCCTCTTGCCAGTGCTCAAAGCCCACATTTCAGGTCAAGGTCGTTCCTCCATTGACGTTGCAAGGAAGGATAAGGATAAGGATAAGGATGATTCTCCCAAGTTTCATCGTGTCGCTTTAATGGCTGACATCGTAAGTAGCCGAGATTAATCCAAAACCGATTTTCTCCTAATACCCAAAATCAGTAATCGAACACACGATGATGGCCAACTCGATTTCAATCACGCACATGACACCTGAAGGCAGGTATCCTCAGTGCCATGCTGCCACCATTAATCACTGCGTTTCAGGGCTTTCTAATTAAATTACTCCAAGAGTAATCGATTCTCGACCAAGGAGATTACGACTAATAAGGACTATCCCGAGGATCTAAATTTATACTTCAATTAAATACATTTACTAATGAAGACCAATAATTGAATCTCTCTCTCTCTCTCTCCTTGCGCCCCTGCCACATTGTAACCAAGTGAGCATGGAGTACATGCACAACAACGTGGTCTTCTTCACTTTCGCCCCGATACGTGACTCGTTAAATTCAGTTTCTCTTCTCGTCCGCCTCCGCAGCAGGAGCACGCAATGATAAATTTTCAAAATATCCCTTTACAGAAATATTACATCAATTTTTGAGATCACATCACATCCGGGAATCTCGCACCATCCGTCTGTCCGGCAGTGGCATCCAGAACTCGTGGCACGCACACAGGAGCGCTCGTATCGATGTCGGCAGCACACAAACGGGGCCTGGTCCGGATGCTGGGTGCGAGAGGGAAAATATTTGCTCACACATGAGCCTAGTGCAGCATCCGGCTCCATGCAGCTGGATTGAATAATCGTTAAATAAAATGAATTTATAATTGACACCTGCTGTGGCGGATGGCGATGTTGGTGGTGTTCGTGGCATCGCGTCGGTCCTGCAGCCGGCCTTACATGGCATGTGCCACGCTGAACGGGGGAAGAAGGGGAAACGCTTAAAATCTAGTCCCGATTCGCTGAGTATGTGACAATATTAATCCCGAAGCATTGGCCTAACGAGAGTGGTCTGTTAGCGGCACACGCATGCATGTCGGAGCAGTTTTCGCTGCCGAAACAATTGGTCGCTCGTATTGATCTGGTTAGATAAAATAATAAATTTGACCGCAATTTGTGTGTTAACGAAATATTAAAATCAAGCACAGAATGTGGACTTAACGGGTTTGTTCAGCAATTTAGGATTCGCACACAAATTGTGCATGTGTTGTCGATTTATCGGTCAATGTGGGGTGCATGTTTGACAGCTGTGTTGTTTCGGAATGACAGATAAATCCGCAAGCAATTTGTGAAAATCGCTTCACATGCCTGAATTTTGCGTGATTCATGGGGATTTGAATCGCGTCGGTTTTGAGCCGGGTTGAAATTGAGGGCTTACAGATTTTATACAAATTTCCGGGACTGTCTTAGAGTGCATCTTCTTTTTACGTGATGGAGATCCATTCATATCTTAGGGAATTGTTTTTACTGTCTATGACTGTTTGTGGATTGCGTTACAACGTTGAATAGTTTGGAAGACGTTGTCAAAGCGAACAAACCTTCAGCGTGAAAATCAGTTAAATTTTTGTCATTTTTGTGCTCATTTTCTCATTTCTCTTCTCTCTCTTTTCTCGTGTTCTTTACACTATTATTCCAACAAACTGTTGTTTTGTCATCCACTTCAAATTGACCGCTTATGACATTTGAACCGCCTATTTAAGTTTCAGTGAAAGCTTGTCCAAACCTCGCGATTTCGTTTGGTGAGAAAATATAATATGTATGTAAATAAAAAGTCCATGGAACACATCAACATCTTGGCAAGTCGTTTAAGTTCATTCTGAGTTGCCCGACTTATATACCTCCTTGATCCATTTGTTAAACTTTTTCTACTGTCTTCCATCGTCAACAGTCCTGTGCACGCTGCCCATTATTAAGACCAAAATGCCTTGCGTCCGCGATGGCTTGGTCTTTATACCGGAGATTCGGTCTTCCTCTCTTTCTCGAACCAGGAGGCTCGGATTCGAAGGCCCTCTTAGCTGGAGCGTTGACATTCATGTGCTAGACTTGGCCGAGAGAATTCAGTCGACGGATTTTTGCTTTCCGCAATACATCCACATCCTGCCACAGCTTGGAGAGTTCGCCCCTCCGCCCCCATGTGCCCAGGGACCCAGCACAGGGAAAGGCTGCATCTTTGCGCTGTGTCCGTCAGAGATAGACGGCAGAGTTCTACCATCTCAGACCTGATCGATGGTGTTTCCAGAGCCTTTATGGCCGCCTGACTGTATATGTAAATAATAATAGATCTTCCGTCTATCGGGGTCTTCGATAGCCAGAGGGCTGCCTCTTGAATTGCTGTTACTTCTGCCTGGAAAATGCTGCAGTGGTTCGGGAGCCGTATGTCTACTGTTAGCTCCAGCGAACTGGCGTATACACTCGAAACTGTGCCTTCTTCCGACTTGGAGCCGTCACCGACTTAGAGTTTCACACCTTTCCTTGATTCCATTCTGTTCTCGAGGGGATTACGGTTTCGTGCTTGACTTCGCAGTCCTCAAATGGTGTTATGTAATCAGATTGTTTAGGAATCTTCGAGTCATTGTATCTCCATGCCCTTTAATTTGGGCGTTTCCTCTGCGCTTACACTCTCTCAGTCTGGCAGTGGCAACAAGCTTCCCAAAAATGTCCAAGGGAAGTAGATTGAGTAAGATTTCAAGGACCGCCGTCAGTTATGTTACAGTGGAAAATGGTTAAAAATCAAAACACCAAATTACGTTAAAAAACCAAAGTTGACTTTATTCTTAGTCGTCCAAAACTCGAGTGAACTATATTTTCTTAAAACATAAACACACGAGTGGTTGCTGAGAAGCTAGGCCCAGGTCCTTCTCGGACTGTCGCGCCACCCATATTATATTATTAATACCGACAAAGAGAGACAAAAAAGGACGCTTTACAAAAAGGGAGCATACAGAAAAGAGACACGTGACAATAGTTCGTAAATAAACAAACATACATGTACGATGTAGAATCACCCTTAAAAATGCACAGCAATTCATTCATTGCTGCTGACTTCAGACACGTGTTTTTGGAATGCTATCGTTTTCGTTTGAAATACCGAACTGACCCTTTTTTTTACTTGAATTGAAGAATGTTAGTTTTCTTTATCTTAAGACAATAAAATCTTTTAATTGTTATTGAAAGATGGAATTTGATTTCAATCCCTACATACATGTTTTTACATACTTGTTGAGGCGGCGTCTTTTGTTTGCAAAGCCTGTTTGGCAACAGGTTGTTTGTGCTTGGGTTTGGGCAGCCTGTACCCGAAATTTGTGGACTAGGAGACACATGCTTGTCTTCTCCATATGATGCATCCATCTAGAGACCTGTGTCTATGTATGCATGTTTATGAACATATTAGAATGATCATATGCTGCTACTGGAGAGCATGTCACTTGTGGGTGTTTATTTGAGTGCACCTGTGATATAGATGAATGCCGATCTTTGTATTCTGCTTATTCTGCTCAAATAAAAAATAAAATAAAAATGACCACTAAGGATGTATGGAACTAAAATTAGATCAAATTTGAACTCAAATTTGAAATACAATACACTCTGAGTGAAAATTAAAATACTTCCTTTTTTCGGAGTAACCCAAATGTCCTTCGAAGGATATTTTTTGTGGCACGACTTGCTATAAACCGATGGTTCTTGTCTATGTCTTCTTATTCAGTGTCTATGTCTTACATCGAAAATCATGAAAATTGTTCGATTGGTTCGAAACTGGCTCCTGAAAACGTAGACATAGATTTTCGTTAACTCTAAGCCGCATACTTTTTTCTCTATTATGGCAACTGGAATTGTTGTTCAATTCGAAAATTTAGGTCACAATGGCATTCGTATAACAGTTAGTTCATCTTCATAAATTAAATACACTGCATGGATTGTGTCTCGGATGCTTTTATTCTCAAAAGCATTTCTAGGAAGCGGGTGTTTTAAATGTAAATTGAAATTCAATTTAAAGTCAATGGCTTTTTTTGCAATTCGCTTATTTAAGGTTATTCATATGTACTCAGCAAATTGGAACTTCTACGTTCTTCTTGAAAAAAAATCATCTGTATGAAGGCGCGTACAGTGGAACATCGCTTTAACACATTGGTTGCCAAGGCCCTAGGAGAAGTATTGAATGAATTACAAAATGTGATACGTGGCAGCCAAAGTGTTGACGGGACAAGAGACTAATTGGGTCATAACAATTCAGCCCGAAGTGTTCCAATAAAGCGAGTAAGGATCCTCTGTTGATATACATATGTGTCAAGATGCGTCATGTGTGAGTCTGTTATCGATTGATAAATGAGCATGAAAGTTGGATGCAATAGTAAGTATACGGAGACCTCAACGCCAAAAAACGGACTGATCAGTATTAGCCTCCACTTGTGCGCCAGCTTGTACTATGGAAGAACGAGATCACCTGCTCTTCATCAATCGCCTTTCGTTAAATGTTCGCAATATCCAGTAAATGGAGGAGCAAACAGCGCCGAACTCAGATGTACAAAGTTGTGAAAATAGCTTGAAGCTGATGAGCGTAGCACGATCAAGAAGTGAAGACGAAAGATTAACGTTTTTGTTGCTTTCGTAAATATTGCTGAACGCTGGTTGGTTTTACAAATCTTACGCAATGTGGGTGCATTGAATTCTTAATCGTTGAGCGAGTGTGTACAGAAAAGAAACGAAGGTTGAACGTTATCAAAAAACCAGATTTGCTGGTTTTTAATCTCACTGACCAACGCGTTAATCTGAAGAAATCTCTCCTTTGGGAGCATGAACCTGGCATTTCGCGGAGCGAACTAAATTTAGCGAGCCTGTTAAATGTGATAGTCGAAAGATTCACGAAGTCAGCAGCTAAAGTCTACGGATTGATACACGAGACATTCATGTAGACTAAATGAGAACTAAAGAGAAGATGTCATCCTGAGCTTATGCGACTACGTCTTAAACCACAGATACTGCGTTCGGATTCTCCTACAACCCCCTTCGACTTCCTCTTCAGGTACTGAGACTTCATCTGCACGTTACGACGGTGTCTACTTCTGCTGCGTCTTCGCCTTCCACTCGAACTGCTTCCCGACCTTCCCCATCATCTCAATCCACTTCTGTTGCCGACCCTCGTTCATAACTCATTTCCGTCCCAGGCCAGACAAATTAACAAGACTCACAAATTTTAAAATTAAGTTTATCTATTTTTATTTAAGTCAAGCAAATTAGAAAGTACCTCGCGGGTAGGGTGAGGAACAGACTTGTCGCCATACATAAACTGTAATATCTCAAGTAACATTCAACTCACTTAACAGTTGTCTAAGCCTATCAAATTATGTTAAATTTTATTTATTCATTTCGATTCTTTTACAGTGCCATCTTCCTTCCCTCGATGGATATCTCGACGGCTCGCCGGGACTCCTTCAGCCGTTTCTGGTCAATGAAGCGTTTCATGTGTTTCTCGTAGCGGTTGGGTTTTCGCTTTGTCGACTGAAATACGATTTTTGATGAGATGACGTGTGTTACGACAGGAGGACATGTGTCACTTACCGAATTCACTTCACCATCGACGGTGGATCGCGGGCGAATGACGTAGTCTTTGTTGGAGGGCAGAGGCACTCGAGCTCGTGCTACCCAGCCCTTGTCGCCGGGTCGAAGGGTTTTCTCATCTGAACCCCCGAAGGCATTGAGTCCACCCTTTTTGGATGCAGATGCCTCAGGTTCGGGGGATTTCCTCCTCCTGGGCATTTGTTCTAAGTCTCGTTGCTGTCGTTCCTCCTTCGACATCGCCTTGAAGTCGGCGCTAAGGTTGAATATTGGACGCGCCCATTCGGAGATGAGCCGACCGGCTCGTTCCCGATTGTACTTTGTTTCCTTGGGATGCTTGTACAAGTACATGATTGCCTTACCGATACCCGATTGCTTGAGGTAGCCCTTGTCGATTGTGGGGAACTGAAAGGGGGAATGATTGTGTGAACGGTGATGAGGGAAACACCAAAGCAACTTACATCGGACAGCAACTTGAGAATGCTCTCCCTGATCTGGAGACAGGGCAGTGCCTTGTTCGGTAGCGGGGCTAGCCAGTCAGTCAAGACATTTAGTATGTTGTGCTCTAGGAAGGCGAGCTGGAGGTCCTTCTTAATCAATTGTGACATCACCTGTTTTAGCATTGAAATCTTCTTCGTCGCCGGTTGGTTCTGTTTGTTTAGGTCGCGGTCCTCCTCGGCGGCGTGCTTCATGTTCTGGATTAACTGATCAATCAGATCGTCATTGTCGTTGATCAACTCAATGTCCCCTCGACGGCGGCGTGTCTTCTTCTCCTCTTTCTTTCGCTGCAGCATGGCGTCGAAATCCGAGACGAAATTGTCGTTCCTAAAATGATGCGAATATTAGAAGGGTTATGGGAATTGATACTGAACTTACTGTTCGCTGGAAATAGGTATGTTTTCGTCGTCTGAGCTGTCCACGATACCTTCCTTGGGAGGTTTCTCGCTCTCGGGTGCGTCTTCGTCTCCTGGTGGTGGAGGGTCTTCGTCCTCATTGTCCGTGTCTGTGATCTTGGGCCGTTTTTTGAAGCTTGCCACCGCGCTCTCATCCTCAGAGTCACTGAGAAGTGCTCTCTTCTTCTTGCTTACGGGTGACTTAGATGGGCTTCTTGACCGCGCACCAGATCCGGTGGGCGACTTGGATACCGAGCGGCTGCTTCGACGAGCCTTGGAACCGCTTCGACTGCGTCTTGAGCCACTACGACTACGTCTAGAACCGCTCCTGCTGCGTTTAGACCCACTTCGACTTCTCCTGGATCCGCTGCGACTACGACTGCGGCTACCGGATCCACTCCGGCTTCTCCTCGATCCACTTCGACTCCGTCTGGACCCGCTGCGGCTTCGGCGAGATCCACTGCGACTACGCCGGGAGCCACTTCTACTGCGGCTTCGACTTCCACTGCCGGATCTTGATCTTGACCTCGATCGACTTCCCGATCTTCTCGAACCACTTCTACTTCGTCTCGATCCGCTTCTGCTGCGTCTTGAACCGCTTCGACTCCTTCGAGAACCACTTCTGCTGCGACGTGAGCCGCTTCTGCTTCGACTCTTTCGAGAACCACTTCTGCTGCGACGCGAGCCGCTTCTGCTTCGACTCTTTCGAGAACCGCTTCTGCTGCGACGTGAGCCGCTCCTACTGCGTTTAGATCCACTTCTACTCCTTCTAGAACCACTGCGGCTGCGACTCCTTGAGCCACTCTTACTCCTTCTCCGACTGTGCCTCGATGCAGAACTGCCTCGCGAATGTTTCGAGGCAGCTGACCCACTCCTCGACCTGGATCTGGATTTCTTTGACACAGCACTTCCACTGCGACTCCTTGACTTTCTTTCCGCACTCAAGTCCGCCGCATTCGAACTGCGTGATCTACTCCTCGATTTCGAATGTGTTTCTCGTGATGCATTCAACGCCGCCACCGATTCCTTCGATCCACTACGACTCCTCCGCGATGCGTTCGATTTCTTCGAATGTACCGAATCCGCTGAGGGCGACCGTGATTTTCCACTCCGAGCCGGTGAAGCATTTCCTAAAAAATTACGTTTTTCTTAATACAAAAGAAGAAAACTAAACAGAGAAGATATCTTTTTTCACAACAAAAAGAAGTATGTATGTGCTGCCAATACATAACCTCAACACTCAGTCACTCCGTAGTTTTTCTTACCATTTGCGCTGTCCATTTTGTAAACCCGCAGCAGCAAGGCGCACGATGCTTGTTCTCTTACCACTTGATTGTTAGGTGATATGTTATTGCTACTTGAACGCTTTGGCGAGGGAGAACGTGTAAATTAATTTTATTTTATGCAATTGTTAACACTTCACTGACTGTTTGCTGAGGGATCGAGTTCAGAACAGAACCAACTAACAAAACAGCATACCTTTTGACAGCCAAAATTATTGTACGTTGCCAGGGATGTTAAATGGGCACGTCTATAGGTATCATATAAAAAACAATACATATGTTCAGGCGCTATGAAATTATTTTTCACTTCATCCACTCTTGGCTGTCGGATCTGTTTGAGTTCAATCGTCGAAAAGGTCACTTAGCAAATTCATAAATTGAAAGCAGAACTATGAGCATTCGCCAGCAATACCCTGCTGACTGCTTGAATATAAAATTTCTATTGTGTATCCACCTTAAGTGGAATCTCATTTTCGTCTAACCACGCAAATGGCAAGAACATACATGACACATGTGTACGTCACAATCAAGAAAATCAAATACCATTTTTTTTTGTATCAAGCGAAGAAAAAATGCACTTGGTGCACAATTGTTTCGCTTAAGTCCTGCTTCAAATTATCACTTTTCTTTTCATTGCGCTTGTGAAATTGAACCTATAATTTTTGCAACCCTTCGAATGTGCTAGACGCAGCAGACTCGCATTACTTCTACACAAAAGAGAACGTCTAACAAACAAAGTAAAAAAAAAAGTACAAATCTGTCTCAGAAAGGAAAAATGTTAAAGTATGAGGGTCGTCGCTGCTATCCAGCTGGCTACGAAGATGACAGCGATATGGTGAGCAACTGTTCTGTGTTTCATTCATAAACAAATCTCTGATTCAACTCACCTCTGAATTTTTAGTCGTCTGATGATATTCTACCTCCCCCAAGTTTAAGGATAACTGTTGTTCCCAATATCACCAAAGGTGCCGGATTGAATTGGGAAGATTTCGATGCGCGACTCACTGAAGAAATGGAGACATGGTTTGTGTCGTTTGAAAAAATGTGGAACATATGTAAGATTTGATCGCAGATGTTTTGAAAACTTGATGAGACAGAGGTCCGCTTTTTAGACAATCGGACACCGAGTATGATTCAAAACCTGAAGATAGTCTATTTGAATGATGAAAATCCCTTGTTGCTTGCGTTGAAATTCTTTTCCCGCTGTCCAGGATGCAATAATTTAAAGAACAAAAACTTGGCTTTGTTCGGTAAGAACACAAATTCATAATCTCGTCAATGTGCACATTTACATTAGCAGACACTTCTTATTTCAGTTCTTGACACGGTGTGCAACCTTTATACGACAAATCCTGAAATAGCCAAGCAGTGCACAGACAACATGCGGATGGTGGCATTTAATTTCGTAAAAACATGCGGTGTCCTGCATCTCTACAAGAGCATCACAGAAGCCTTTGAATTGACCAAGATCAAGGACCTTCTGATGGCCAAAATTCAAGAGCTTATCGACGATAAGCGTTACAAAGATGTAAGGTGTTGGTATAGACATATATCCGCGGGCGTGTTGAGCAGCAGAGATATTTGTTTGTTTCTGTCACTTTCAGGCAGCCTACTGGGCGATCAACCTGCGAGTGACCCAGTGTTTTGATATTTACCAGATCGTCCTGCCACTGATTTTGCAAAATAAGTCTTCTCTTGCTGTTGAGTGCTTGGACCTTGCGAAGGATCAGCAGGAGGAAACTGTGCGGTTCCTTGACTCCCTCCTGGACAAACAGAAGACCGTTTTGGATCATTGCTTCATGATCATCGAGTAAGTCTCAAAACGAGACGCAATCCACTTCATTCTGATTGTCACACGTATGCTTCCTTCCAGAAAACATGGATACATTGATCTTAACCACTCTGTCATAAGTTTCCGACCGATGTCCAAGTTGGTGGCACGTCTTGCTAAGATGTACGACATAGGGCCGCAATGCACGCCGAACTTAAGCTACACGAAGTCGTGGTCGTACATATACTACTTGTACAAGCGGTTCAAGGACGGTGAAATGAGTCGCGATTCGTTTCGAGAGCTGGTCAGAGACGCCGCTACAACACCAGCCCTACGTTGTGGTCTTGTGGCAAACATCTGCTCGCATGGCGACCGCGAGGAAGCACTCTACTGGGTGAAGCTGTACCAGATTCCCACCGAGGAGTGGCCATCGACCCTTCAAGCAGAGATTGTCCATAACACCAGTAATGATACAGTCGACGGCTGGGAGTCCGACCAAAGTCCTTTGAACCAGTCGAATAGCTCGCTAGCAATGTCGGGGAAACACGTAAAAGGCGAGTATCTTCAATTGGAACTGAGAGATGAGTCTGTTATTCTGGTCGATCGCAGATCAGCTTTTATGGGCATGATCAGTACCTTGGAGACCCAGAGTCTGATTGGCTTTGACTCAGAATGGAAGCCCTCAGCTTGTCAAGTGGAGAGTGTTAGCCTGTTGCAATTGGCCACTTATGACAAAGTGTTCCTAATCGATGTGACCTCCGAGGAAATCACCGACGATCTGTGGAAAGTACTTGGAAGGAATATATTCAACAACTTGGAAATCTTAAAAATTGGCTTTGCCCTGCAACAAGATCTCAACATGTTACAGAAGAGTTTGCCACAAATGAATCTCTGTCTAGCCAGTGGATCGTGCTATCTGGATCTGAAGGACTTGTGGAAACGATTGATGTACTTGCAGTGCTTTGCGTTTCCCTACAAAGGAGGTATGCATCGGCGCCTGGGGGGCGGGAGTTCGACGATGTGCAGTGTTGATTGATTTGTGTCCATTTCAGCTTCCAGAGCAGGTACCAGTCTGAGCGCATTGACTGAGATTTGCTTGGGGAAAAAGTTAGACAAGTCAAATCAGCTGTCAAACTGGGCCAAGAGACCGCTGCGTCGAGACCAGATTATTTACGCAGGTGAGTGATGGGAAAGACGATCACAAGATTTGTACTCATAACCTTGCTTATTCCCCTTCTCGCAGCTGTCGATGTCTTCTGCTTGATCCAAATTTACAAAGTCATAGCAGAGTCATTGAATCGTCTAGGTTACGACATCGACCAAATGGTCGACCAAATCACATCGTCTCATAGTACAAAGCCCGATAAAATGGCCACCAAATCGGCAGACTCGAGTACATCATCCAGAATGCCACGGAAGGCCTCTAAAACCACAACCATGGAGAGAATAAGGTAAACAAGGCCGCATGCACTTCCGCGAATCTGCAATGTTCCCCTCTATTCACAGCTCCACTGATATTCAATTCTATTGTGACGGAATGCTTGGGGGTCTTCTACACAACCTCCGCAGGCTGGGTATCGATTGCCTGGAGATAAATAGTCGTGGCAATGTTGAGCAGTACATCCGCAATGCACAGCAGGAGAATCGCTACATTCTAGCACGCGATGGCCGTTTCACGCAAAACGCCAAATCTCAGACCAATGGCCTTTGCATTGAAATACCCGAAGATGCGGCGGATGTCCAAGTTGTCAGTGTGATTCAGTACTTCAACATAGCAATTAATAAGAAAAAAGTCAATCCTCGCTGCCCGACTTGCAATGGGCTTGAGTTCATCTCGGCGACCCGTCATCAAATGCAAATTCTCAAGTTCGGTGTAAGTCCGCAGAATGTAGCCTTCACACCGACACCGAGTGCGGCCACTTACTGGAATAAATCGATCAAATTTATGTTTCTCTCAAGTAAGTGCAGAGCCTTTAGGTTGCCGTCCTGCTAAGTATGCCCTCTCTCTTCGTCCCACAGAGCCAATTACTGAGGAAGTGCTGTGTACAGGGAAGACCTTCTCGTTGGCCCCCATTAAAGTCAGTAAACTTAGCACCAACAATGTTTTCGCCCATAATGTGTTCTTCATATGTGATGTAAGTATACCTCGATGCTGACGGGGCGTGATTAGATCATTTAATTTTTTTCATTTTTAACGGTTCAGAAATGCGGCAGAATCACGTGGCCCAGTGACTACCGATTGAGCAGCAAGATCGAGCGACAAATCTTAGCTGAGAATTAGCCCAACAATGAGCAGCTATTCGGACAAGCACACTTGCAGTGGACATACTGAGTGATAGAAAGTATTGTAATGTAATAGCGGAATATACATATATTGAATTCTATGTGTTATTTTTTATGTAAATTTCATTAATTAATTTTATAATGTAGTACAAAACGAGAATTATACTAAACAGACAATTGATGGAATAAAAGTCGATGTTTTGTGGTCATAGAGGAAAGACGTGTGTTTTTGTTTCATCTCCTCCTGTCCTTTATTTTGTTGGTTTCATGCGTAATCAATCCTAGATCGACATGGTTGCAGACCAGACTTACACCGGCTGTAGTCCACACAAGACTATGGGAAAATGTTAGTGAACCATGCTATCAGTTAGAAGTTTGCCAATTGATTTGCGTACTCAGGGATGGGATTGTAAGGAAAACGAAATCTACCACGATCTTAACGAATATAAAGCCGGGCGTGGATATTCGCTCCTTTTTGTTTTATTCCTTTTCCCAAAACAACAGCTACCACGACAACAGTATTCGTGTACTGAGGCTCTGCGCCTCAAAGGAGGTGCACGCACCTGCTCGTACGCTGACAATCGCCCAGTGACTCTAGTATCAACCCTCTTCTTCTAATGGCGCTACAGTCCGGGGTGGACCTTGGCCAACAAGCCTCTCCAGCTGGCACGATCTTTCTCCATCGGCGTCCTCTATTGCGTTGTCCCACTGGTTCGGAGTCGAAGACCCTTGGAGCTGGAGCAGTGTTTTCCATGCGCTCTAAATGGCCCAGCCATCTTAGATGCCTGGCGAGGTTAATGTCGCTGTATAGCCAGTACAGTTCATGGCTGAATCTTATTTTCCAAGCATCAACGCAAACAGGACCAAATATCGCACGCAGAAAAAACCAAGGCCTTCCTCATCTGCTCTTGGAATTGTCCAGTCTGCCGCGCAATAGAGGACAGGGGTGATCAAGGTGTTATATAATTTTAGCTTGGTCCCCCGAGAGATGGCTCTTTCCCTCTCGACCCCAAATAAACAGTGATTTTCAAGATTTATTTTGCGTTTCTTCTCGGTTCTGATGTTGTTCGTACTGCTTACTTAGGAGCCGTGGTACACGAAGTCTAACACTACCTCAAAGTTATACGTCAGCATTCTGGCCGAGTCGTCGATGTTGTGTGTCCTTTCTAGATGATGGCATTTATGTACATACTTTGTTTCGCCCTCGTTCACCGCTTAACCGATTTTGGCCGACTCCGTATCAATGTTAGTAATCGCTTCATTGACGGCTCACTGTGTTCGACCAATCACATCAATGTCGCCGGCGTGTGCTAGCGGTTGTACGGACTTTTGGAAGATCGTGCCTCTTGTTTTAGCGTGTGAGTTCTGCAATACCTTCTCAAGAATAATGTTGAAAAAGTCACATGACAACGACGTAGTCTGCCTAAAACCTTTTCTGACATTGAAGGTGAGCAGCGAGAAGTCCTCATCATCCTACGCACCCTGTCGAGTTTGGCAGGAATGTCAACACTACACATCGTCTCAAAGCAGAGCTCGTCTCGTGAAGAGAAATTAAGGATTTTCACTACAAGAGTCTTACTATCTTTTATAAGGGAAGTAGTACGTCTTTTGGTTTAACTCCAATCATCCAATACAATAAATCTCTCCTGGTCGTGGTCTCGTTGGCTCCACGGGATGAGCTGTACAACAGGAAAAAGAAACAATCTATAACTAACTATACGTTCAAAAGGAAGAGACAATCACATGGCCAATGATCACTTTTGAGCCCTAAAAATTCCCGGCAGTCGGAATTGAAGTGTCGTATTTGTCTTATTTGATGTGTCATTCATTAGGAACCCAATCAACCCAATGAGCCAATTTAAAGAAACTATATATGCACAGTGTGCATAGTGGGAGAGATAGACAAGTTATTTTCATCCCCAAACTAGGAAATGGGCTCTCGTCCAACAAACCTGACTTCATTTGTCTGACGGTACAAATCAACTGTCAAATTAACCATAATATAATATCCATCACATTGCACGACTAGGTATGTGAAAGAAAATGTTGAAACTGGACCGCACAACGTTCCCTTAGCTTAATCTAAGGAAGAGGCTCTTGTTATTGAAGGGGCCTTTGATCACGTAGAAATGAAATATGCAGAGTATTCTCACAAGTTTGAGCAAGAAATGGTGACCAAATCCTAGGGCAATCTTGTACACAGATGTACACAGGTTGCCGGACGTCAACAGGCAGCTGACAGGCGGTGCTTAAAGAAACTTAAAGAAAAAATAGGTACAAAGAATTGAGGGTTGTTAGTTGTGGGCTTCGGTGGATTTGACAAACCAACCAGAACTGTTTCCTTTCCTTCCACCATGGGTTTCAATTACCTAAGAGGATCCAAGTATTCTAACCAAATAAATGAGATGGAATGCCTTTCTACCATACCTTTTACTGGATGAGAGATTATAGAAAACCCATCAACAAACCATCCATCCATTTTTATACTGATGGATCGAAAATTTGAAAAAGGAGCGGGTATTTTCTTTCAAATTTTAAATATGTACTGCTCAAACAGTCTCCCTGATTAAGGTAGCCTATTAAGGTAGGTATTTTCCAAACGAATGTCCTAGCAGCTGCCTGAATGATATCAATGTTGGAAATAGATGATGTTACCATTTTCATTGACGGTCAACCAGTCATAAAAGCAATGTCGCAAGTCTAAGCTATTCATCTAACGCAGCATTCGACAATGGGTTTCAAGCTGTTGAAAATCTTGTCAGAAAAGGGGCTAATTCATCCCATCCCAGGCGATCCAATGTGTCAAACTAGAGAAAAAGAAAACCTTCATTCGGCGAATTGAAGGTGATACCTCGTTTAGCCTCTTGAGAACACAACCGGAGGTGGCAAGACTATCCTGGAGAGTAGGAAGAGCAAGTCATGCATCCTAACTTCTGTGAGAATTCCGCAGCATGTTTGGTAACTCTTGACAGAAAAGACTGCAGGCGACTTACTCTTTTCTTACCCTGCGACGCCTGTGGAGGAGACGACGACACTGCAGAGTACTTCCTCTGCCACGGTAGCGCCTTTAATCGGATTAGGTGGCAGTTATTCAGTACTTATGAGGTTAGAGGTGATGATGTAGACTACTCATCACAGTAGCGCTTACTGGAGCTCAGAACTTCTGGAGCTAGGGGGAAGACTACAATAAAATACCGGAAATCATCTAGTGGGAGAGAAACCGAATCACGGGTTCAAAGACCAAGTAATCACGGTTATAAGACAGCTTGGTCTTAACCGTCAGTGAAGGATAGCCAGCGTTTGAGCATGCTCTGTAGTGTTTGAGCATGCGCAAAACGCTGGGTTGCCGGCCTACTAAGTAAGTAGGTGGAAAGAGGTGGAGCCGTGAATTATGAAAGTTGGTAAATTGAGGATTCGAACCTGGCACCCTCTGCGTAGGAGTCGACGCATTAACCCACTAAGCCACGGCGACCACGTTGGCTCCTAAGAGAGGACAAAATAAAACAACATTCAACACACGTCGTTATTCAAAACAGCGCCTATTTGACGTCAATCTGATCACAGAATGCAAAAATCCAATTTAACCCTTCAATGGGAGCAGTTCACTTCCAAACAAAAACTTAACTCTTTCCATCTTCGCGCATTTATTTACCAAACCAAAAACACATCATTCACGCACTATCCATACTTTTCGTTTTTCGAACACAATCCATGATAACGGCTATTCCTCCCAGTCACACAGCCCGACGCTGCCTGCCCCGAATGGTACATCTTCTTCCTCCTCATGTTGGTCCAGGCGTAGTTACAAGTGAACACCGTTTTCTGTCCTTTCAAATGCATGGCGGCACATCCCACGTGGGTATTCTGCTCGGCAATCATAATGGTAAAGTGCCCACAGTCCTTCATTCGACTGCTGTAGACCATTGATTTGTCTATGGGACAGAAGCTGTGCTCCCTGAACCATCTGTCGATACCGTGGTAAATATTGTATTCCAATTGCCTGTTCGTTATTGAGCTTGAGTTCGTTGTCCTTCTGGCGATGTTCTGTCCGGAGTGTCGGAAGTTGAAGGTATTCCTGCAGCTGTCGTGTGTTCCGGTGCAGGTCTTCACATTCAGGTCAGCCATCTTGGCCAGCTCATCATTCCATTGCATGGTTGCCATGCGTTTGGCTGGACGATAGAACGGCACCCTGCCCAGTGCGATTTGATTTCGGTATTCATTGTGTTTCCGGAGGATGTTCGCCTTGATTTCCGGAGTTAGTTTGATAATTTCACTATATGCAGCACATGTCCTGTTTATTTCCTAAGAAGCACGAGTCATTGCAGAGGGTTCCATGAGGGAATTCATTCTAGACTTACCCCACTGTGGCCACAAGTGATATGAGTGAGGTTTGGTTTGCAGAGTTTCTTGTTGCAGTAGTCCACATGCTCGCCGAATGTAAAGTACACTGAACTGAGTAAAAGCAGTGAGCTGGGAAGGGATAGTGTCCTCTTCATAGTCCAGTGGCGTGTCTGTGAAGAGAGCCACAGTTTGAATTTTTAATTGAAGCACCAAACACGATCGATAAGCGACTGATTTTGGAATTGCATCTTTCGAAAGAGTCATGTCGCGAACGTGTTTCAATTCGATTTCCGGCTTTTCTTCAATAAGTGAAAATATCACGTTCTTGTCTGGAAAATGATTACGAGAGTCGCGTGTGTGCATTAAGAGTTGAGAGGCTTTGGTACTTCTGTTGCAGCCATTTGACTAAAGAATCTTTTCTTCTCTTGAGTGAATTTCAGGTGACTTGAGTCACTAGACAATTTTGCTCTCTCTCTCTCTCTCTCTCTCTCTCTCTCTCTCTCTCTCTCTATGGTTTCTTATAGGATTCAATCTTATCGCATTACTCAGCTTTAGCTGATAATTAATGAACTTCCACTGATAATCGTAGAAATCCAGTTAAAGCGAGTAAGCTTCAACAATATACTCATCTAACACCGCGAAGATTATCTGCAACGTATAAGGAGAAATTGCTTCCAACTGCAGCAAAGGAGCTTCAAGGCGGTCAAGGATGACTCTTATAGAATCCTTGACTGCTCGCCGGGTAAATCTTTACGTTTGAGTTCGGCGAGGGCGTAAAATAAGATAGCTGTCATTTAAACGATCTCTAATGCTTACAAAAATGAATGGAGGCAAAACTTCTCGATCTGCACTCTTATTCCAGGAAAAATATTGTTGGCGCTGGCGTTTGCGTGACTTACAGTCCAAACAACCCTCATACGACCACTACTGTTCTCTAATTATGTAAACTATTGGTTGAGATTATTTTTCAATTTGGGATAACCATCTCAACCTTTAACTTTGTCGGCGCCGTTGTTCCGCAGGCTCACAGTCGACTACTTCCAGAGACCGGAGCTGATTGGTCCATATGCTGTACATGGCCTACTCACTTTATGCGTTAACCACGCCTGGGTAGGCTCATGTCGCTACTTAGCGGGTACAGTTCGTGGTTGAGTCTTTTTCAGGAGTGAAGACCCTAGTATCATCTTTCTCTCCAAGAGACCACCAAGCATTCCTTCATCCGCTCAGTTGGTTAAGCAGGCAGCTTCAGTGCCTCGGGGATTGACGGCCGCACGCTTGTGTTTTGCAGTTGCAAGGCTCTACTTGTCGGCTCATACACCATCTTTTTGCAAAGTCCGCTTTTACACAGTAAAACCTCGTCGCATCAAATGCGAAAGTTTTTTCGGCAAGGGAGGCTCTCGCGTCGCATGGGTGGAGACTTATACTATACCAGCTTTCGAATGAGATTTCTCTCTTATTCTCTATTTTTTGTGTTTTAATTCTCATCCTTGGGTAATGCATGTGTGCGTAAGAGACAACAGAAAAAATCATATGCTACCAAAATTAATTAAATGATTACTTCCGATAAATGCCGGCATTTGTTGCGAAAAAATGTGAGTATATAGCTTTTAGCTAAAAATGAAGACGAGAGGAAAAAAAGAGAGAGGAAGACCTACGACTGCAGACAGACATCTGAAGACAGGAAAGAGAAGAAAAAGAGGAGACAGGAAGGTAGAAGGGAAGAACTGGTGATACATTTAGAAACATTAGTCAGCTCTAAACCTTGCAGCAACTCACACGTTAACACAAGAGCACGATTTTCCAAAACGCGGATGACATTGACGTGATTGGTCGAACACAGCGAGCTGTCAATGAAGCATTTGCTGGTATTGAAGCGGAGGCGGCAAAAATGGGTTTAGCGGTGAACGAGGGCAAAACAAAGTATATGCTGTCATCAAGAAAGGACGCACAACATCGACGACTCGGCCAAAACGTCACCATAGGCAGCTATAACTTCGAGGTAGTTAAGGACTTCGTCTACCTAGGCTCGCAAGTAAACAGTACGAACAAAATCAGTACCGAGATTAAACGGAGAATTACTCTTGCCAATCGCTGTTTCTTTGGGCTCAGGAAGCAATTGAGTAGTAGAGTCCTCTCTCGAAGGACCAAACTAACATTGTATAACACCTTGATCACCCCTGTCCTGCTATATGGTGCGGAAGCATGGACAATCTCAAAAGCGGATGAAGAAGCACTTGGTCTTTTCGAGAGAAAAGTTCTGCGTTCTATCTTTGGTCATGTCTGCGTTGATGGTTATTGGAGAAGAAGATTCATCCACGAACTTTACGGGCTGTTCAGCGGCATGAGTCTAGCTAGGCGTCTACGGATTCAACGCCTAAGATGGCTGGGCCATGTAGAGCGCATGGACAACACTGCTCCAGCCCGAAGAGTCTTCGACTCCGAACCATTAGGACAACTCAATAGAGGACGCCCACGGAACCTGGCGCACCCAGGTGGAGGAGGACCTCAATCGACTTGGTGTACGCAGTTGGAGACAGCTGGCTAAATATCGTGCCGGGTGAGGAGGCTTACTGGTTGATGCCCAGGTCCACCCTGGACTGTAGACAGAAGAAGAATAAGAAGAAACCTTGCAGCTTGACGGTTAATGGTCGCTTAGAGCCGAGGCTGTACGTGGTTCTGCGCAGGATTTAAACGATTTACGTTTTGCATAAAGTCAGCTCTATTATTCAGTTTCCTCTTGAATCCAAAGAAACAGCGTTTGGCAAGATTTCCTCTGCGTTTGTGTTACGCACTGATGTTGTCTATACTGTTCTCTGCGAAGCCGAGGTAGACAAATTCGCTGACTACCTCTAACAGCTATGTCCCTGACTCCTGATTACCATTGTGACGCTATGCTCAAGATGTCTATGTCCTTTCACGGCATGTGACGTTATCCATGTATGCCAACAGCAAAACTGACTTCTGAAAAATTGTGGTTCAGTTTCCATGTGGATATCTTTGCCTCGTCTAAGTCACCTGCGTCTCTAATCGATTTTTAGAGGCGTTCTTAGATTGTTTATGCAGAAGGACGTCGAGTTTACAGAGAGCTTCTGCGAGACTCGATCGGATAACATAGACTACGTTTTGTACGGGAGACGGTCTGTAGATCAGGACATGTCAGTTCAATTTTGTTTCCCAAAAATATTTAATTCCTCTGTTCTTTCACTTATCTTTGTTCTCATCGATCTGCTTTTTTCCGGATGTTCTGATAAGTTTCAGTCAGTTTCTTATTCGTTGCCTCTGTTTCTCTACATTATTAACGCCGCCGCAGTGGAAAGTATCGTAAATAAAAATCGTGCGAAACCGGGTAAACCCCCAACAGACAAAAAGTCTTATAGACCGATTTCACTTCTTCCGACAATTTCTAAAGTGTTCGAACGAATATTACTTAGACGTTTAAGCCCCGTTGTAGAAGAAAGACGACTTATTCCTAACCACCAGTTCGATTTTAGAATCAAACATTCAACTATTGGCCAAGTACATCGCATAACTGATGTTATAGAAAAATCGTTTGAACAAAAGCAAGTCTGCTCAGCTGTATTTCTCGACGTTTCTCAAGCCTTTGACAAGGTTTGGCACGAAGGCTTGAACCACAAGCTTCAACAATTCCTCCCGAGAAAACTTTGCATAATTTTATCGAATAATCTATCGGATAGAATCTTCCGTGTGAAAAATGGGAATGAAAACTCCCTATTTAAATCTATACAAGCTGGAGTACCACAAGGAAGTGTTATTGGTCCCCTCCTTTACTTATTGTATAGCAGCGATATACTGCAGGACGTAGGCGCAGTGCTAGGCATATTTGCCATTTTGGTAACTGCCAAAACGGTCGAAGAATAAACTAGAAAATTGCAATGTACTTTAGACCGGATACACGAATGGACGAACACTCAGCGAATTGAGCTTAACGAAACTAAATCCGTTCATATACAATTTACGTATGAGAACGTGAATAACTTGATCGTTTTTACAAATAATGTTCAAATACCCTTCGGCAATGAAGCCAAATACCTCGGAATGACTCTCAATGTAAAGCTTAAATGGAAGGAGAACGTCAAAAAGAAACGTGAGGAGCTCCAATTAAGATACAAAGATATATACTGGCTTATTGGAAAATAGTTAAGTGCTGACAACAAATTTCTTATATACAAGCAAGTGCTAAAACCCATCTGGACGGATGGCATACAACTATGGGGTTGTACCAAAGAAAGTAATAGAAACATGCTACAAATTTTTCAAAATAAAGTGCTAAGGGCCATCGTCAACGTACCCTGGTATATACGAAACAACGATATCCATAGAAATCTGGGAAATTCACCAGTCCAAGATGAAGATACGAATTTTGATCATAAGCATAAGCGTCGCCTAGAAGAGCACATAAACTCAGTTGTCCTTCCAATTCTCGACGAAAGAAACTCTTTTCGCCGTCCTTAAAGGACTAAACCCTTTGACGAAGCACGGTGAATTCAACCCGCGCTTAGCTGCGGTGTAAGCAAGAACTCTCAATGGAGAATCTCTTGCCAAATGCATCTAAACCATGAAAGAAAAACCGCTGGATAAGAGTAAAACTTAGTTGCAGTGGAAATATATTTTATTTGAAGGGAGGTGTTTTTACTGGGTAATAATCCCTTTCGCTATGTGGGAACGGTCCCCATAGTGTCTTTTGAATATTTTCATCTACCCTCGCAAAAAAAAATCGATGCCTCTACTTTTATTCCTTGGGTGCAGGTTGTTTTTACAAACAGTTCACGATGTGATTGGTGTTCAGATTGACAACACAACTCAACGCTTTACTCGGAAGTCGTTTCCATTCGTTCAATACTTGTTAAACAATCGACGTCGATAAAACTCCACAATCTGCTGACACTTATGAATATGGTTAACAACAAATCAGCAATTGTTAGTTTATCACGTGTCGTTTACGTACATAAAATGCATATGAAGGGCGTTAGCAAATTACTTGAATTGTTTGTCGGTCCGCTGCCAATGTAGACAATAACAACCGCAGTCACAGACTCTAAAGTACGTGATTTTTGTCAAAAACTAGAACAACATCCATTTTCTTCCACACCTCATTACGTTTGAATTCTCAAGAAAAATCAAAACAAACGCAATCATAATTCATTTCTGCGTCATATCCGAAAGTCTTGACAAAACGTGTGAAGTGTATCCATTCACTGTGAAGCGTCACCTCATCATTTGTCGCAGAGATTTGTTTTACGAGCGTACATTTTCGAATGGCCTTGGTCGCCACACGCATTGTTTCAATTTCAGAGATCATCCACTGTCACCGTAGGTTTTTGCCAAATTATCAATGAAAATGTTCGACGCCACTGTTGCGATCACAATTCTAATGAATTCAAGTCTCCGGTACGTCCCTGTGTGAGGGTATCTGTGAGCTTTTCAAAGAATAACTTGTATTTTTTTAACGTTCTTTAATGAGGCTGTTCTACCCGCAAATTTGGATTCATTAATCCGAGTTGACGAGATGTTGTAGCTTATCATGTTTCATGGAGAGGCGAATCCATGAAAGCTTAGGGAGCAAGCGGTTCACATTAAAGATACGGTAAGACGCGTGCGAGATTCATCAAAACTAGTTTAGTACGTCAAGGCATATATGGCTTCGGTGTTTGATTATTAAAATGTATTTCGTGAAAGGAAACCCTCGTCGGTTTGTCTACAAATCTTGATTGATGACGTCTGTGTAACCTCTTGACTTTCACTATATTGGGTGTTATCAAGTCAGATTGTTTTTGAAAGGGGTAAATTTGAGGTTGCTCAGTTGGATAGGCGTGGATTAGGGTTCAATTGGGCTTTTCATCCATTATCTACTATGATGAGGGTCTAGACTGCTGCAAGTCATCACCTCTGTCTGGGAATATGTGAGGACTTAACGAATGTGTAGAATAATCATTATCAACATCTTCTGACAATCCTCTTCGATCGACTATAGACAGAAGTTATGCCCAAGCGTATATAGGTGATTTCATGAACTTGGTCCAATCACCTTGTCTTTGGTCTGCCGAGCGGTATATTTTGTATAATTTTATAAGCCTTTCTTATAACTTAAACCACAATAATGGATTACATATAGTTCCTTAGAAGCCTTTTTACTTCTGTTAGGTCTACATGGTTATCTACACCCAGTCCACTTAACCGAGTATATCTTGTCCAAGTCTCCGCCATATAAGGGGATCAGCTTCAAATGAAGAAAAAGAGAGAATATAGTTAAGGGGTACACAGAAAATGCCATAATAACCACTTCGTTCAGTTTCGTTAATTTTCGATCAATTCTGGTTGCTTACGAGAATAATTTCTGACGGATGGCTATGTGCGCTGCTGCAGATGCTCATATGGCTAGTCAGGTGTTTTGAGCAATCGTAACGAAATATTTCGCTAAAATTTGACATTAGCTTAAGCTCGCTGATGCTGATTATAGTTAATCCTTTAGGTTGCAGCTTGAATAGCAGTTGCTCACATTTTGGGAACGTTTCTAGAACAGATTTGAGGCACTCTGAAATCTGACGATGCTTCTTGCGGCTTTACATTCTTATTAAGTCTTATCTTCTTAAGTCAGTTATGTATTGGCCTTTACTCGTTTAGCTGCCAATATATCCTTATATGAGTCTTTCACAATATTTGTTTCTACATGAAGAAGATTTTCCAGACGTTTCTTAGTCACAATTTTTTGAACAATAACCGGCCGGAGTATTCTTTCTGTGATACTACAAAGACATCAAGAGGCAAGACCAAAAAACAGTGGAAGGCCTAAAGACTTCTTCACTTAAACCTGACACAACACTTGATTAAAGCTTTTATAAGGACGGCGTAGAAAAATGTGCTGCCATCCTCAAGTCTCACCGCAACGTTAACCAAACTTGTTTGGCCTCAAATAGAAGGTGGGTGAATGGGGGAGATATGTGGTGTCAACAAGACATTCGTTTAGGCTAAATTCAATCAAAAAAAATTTCCTGGACGATTTATTTCGCATTTTTGTGATTTGAACTAGTCCCAGGCATCATCATACAATCTGCACTTAGAAAACGAATATTCGTTAAGTTGTTGCCCGGTATGTTCCGAAGATGGTCTTGTCGTAATCGAATCCTGCAAGAGCTCACACGGAATATATTTGAATAAAGTTACATTTCACCCACATACAGGGTGTATCATCTACTGTGAATTATGATTTTTAAATCATAGCTTATTTTGACACTGACAGCTGTTTCCCGCTCGAAATCTTTGAAGAAAGTTAGAATCATACCTCCGCGGAACGAAATGAACCGCCTTACGCTTGAGGAAAGCTGAGAAACATTGAAAACTTATTTCCAAAGTGAGTGCTGTGTAGCAGAAACTGTTGCTGTTTGAGCACTTATCGCGACAGCTGTACGCAATTTTGTGCAAAAAATTCGTGGGACTTGTTCGCTAGTGGATAGCAGTCGAGGTCCCCGTCATCGTACGGACGATGAGAATGTGGCTGCTGTGGACGAGAGCAATATTGGACCATGTTTCGGCGTTACAGAGTTATGTTAACCGACCGTTTTTTTTTTCCTGAAATTGAAGGCATGGTCTTGGAAGACCTCTGGTTCATGAAGAATGGTGTGCCAAGCCACAAAGCCCATGCCACAATCGATCATTGCCTCACCAAATTCCCAAACCGTGTTATCAGCCGTCTTGGCGATGTCAATTGGGAGCCTCGGAGCTGCGATTTAAACCGTGAAGGACAAATGTTACGCCAACAATCCGGCAACGATTTAGGAACTTTAAGCCAATATCATCCAAGAAATCCCTAAGCCCGAAACTTTCAACAAGGTCTTGGAAAATTGGGGTGACGGAATGGGCTACTGAAAAGCCAGTCGAGGAAGCCATTTGAACGACGTTGTTTTCATAATTAATGGAAATGTTTATTCTTATTAATGTGGATCGCCGTGACGTACTAGCTTAGTGCATCGACTCCTGCGCAGAGGGTGCCAGGTTCGAATTCCCAATTTACAAACTTTCATAATTCACGGCTCCGCCTCTTTCGACTCATTGACAATATTCAAAGAAAATCGTTTCTTAGCTAAGCCCGACTGAGATATTTACGAGCAAAGCAGAATAGGTAAAGTCGAACTTAAGGTTTAAGTGTAACTTGGCTATGAAGTAGATTTAAGTACAGTATCAGCAAACGGCCCTTAGTCACCTTTAATAAAGACGTTCCCCATTCCAGCCCACTGTCGGGAAAGATACTCGCTTTCTCGTTGGAGATTACCAGTAGCCGTCCAAGCACTTAAGCCAGATCTGTATCGTAGAAATGATTGCCCTTAGAAAAGGTTCTTCTGCTTAGTCTATTTTTTCCCGTATTCACTTCCCCGTATTCACTGACGAACTTTACTTCAGCATCAAGTACCGAATCGAACCCCTCCACGGCACTCAAACTATTTTTATTCCTCTCCGTCCAACAACCAACGCCTCTCCTCATCTTTATCGAAATTTTAATCTTAAATGGGAATCGTAATCTTTGTGATTCCCGAAATTCAATGCCATTTTGTGAGGCTCATACAATCGTTTAGACAAAGAGACTAAGTTGCTTTAGTTGTCTGAGGTAAAGGTATCTCAGTTAACCCAGCACAGCCTTCATATTCCATAAATTGCCCCTTTGCGTGGAAAAACGTGCCAGTGAACCAGATAACCGCCAAATACACTGTAACCCTCATCAGCGCTGATTCAATTCAACTCTGCTCAGCAACTTCTTTTGTTTGCCCTAGAAACGTCATCACCATCATCAATCGGAAACAAACTTGATGGAGTGATGTAAGTGGTCTCAACAAACATTACCAAGCATTGAGAGTTCAACACCTGTGAACAACCTTAAAACTTCATTCACGGCTATCAATTACCCGTACGACCATTTCAGATCTCGATTAAATCATGATCTCCCACGTGTCGTGAAAGCAATCAAACAACTTGACAGATCTGTCCATCAACTAATTTCGAGTGTTGTCTGGTGTGAAACGATGCGCAGAGCGATCGTGTTTGGGTGATGAACACACCTCTTCCAGGCAAACGTTTGCCACGGTTATCCTAACAACAGACTGCCAGATTAATCACCTCTACAAGACAACCTGTTCTGTCCACTCCGACGCCCTTCGCGTGAAGTTCAGAGATCAAGTGGCTTGGGAAAGATCAAAGGTTCTGTCTGCTGCCTGCGCCCATCCTAGACCAAGCTTAATCTCTCGTAGCAGTGCTGAGCGAGCTTCCGACCCCCAAAACTCCTCACACACAACATCTTGATCCGCCAAGAACGGCAGCATTGATTGTTGTACATTGTTGTGATTAGTTGCGCCAATTAGAAAACCATAAAAAGCGCGCACTCCCTGGCCATTTATTGAACGTGCGAGAATTACAGATAATAATTAGCTGGGAGCTCTCCTTCGAAGTTCTCGAGCGGCCGAGCTCAGAGACAGTCAGAGCCAGCCAGAGCCAGCATCAAATGCAAATCTCTTAAAAAGCACATTCAATCGATTCACCCGCCTCAGTATCGATTCGCGAGCAGTTCTGATCGGAAGCAGCCGCGTCCGAATCGAAACGGAAAAACGACGAGAAAAAATATGTTCACGGCGAAAACACAGGTTTTGCTAGTTCTTATCGCGGCGTGCTTAGCGGTGTCCGGTCAATTCGTGTACAACTCCGGGGAGGCGGGCTATTGCGACCAGAATCTGTGCCGGATTTACAATGGGACACACTTCCTGATAGCCCAGCACATCGCGTGCGGAAATAATGGAAGCTTAGATCCTGGCTGTGGAGATGCGCACGTCGTCGAGATGAACCAACGGCGAATCAATTTACTCCTTGACCTGCACAATGCGGCGCGAAATCGAATCGCAATCGGGAAGCTGCCGGGATACAAGTCTGCCGCATCAATGCCTGTGATCAAGTGGGACAAGGAGCTGGAGTACCTGGCTAGTTTGAATGTTCGGACGTGCCGGTTCGCGCACGATTCCTGCCGCAATACATACCGATTCTCGTACAGTGGCCAGAACATCGGGATCATCTGGCAGACGCGTCCGATTCGGTCCATCTCGCGCAGGATTAAGTACCTCGTGGGGAAGTGGTTCTACGAGTACCCAGACGCTAACCAGGCCTTCATTGACTCCTACCAGAATCATCCAGAGGGGTAAGCACTTCAAGTGGAACCGTTGACAAAGACCAAGTGTAAGCGGATTGGCGTTGTTTGCCAGACGCGGAGTTTCCGCGTCACTAATCCAATTTGTCTGCGGCAGCATTAGCTTTGTCAACAGGTTTCCCATAGTCTAGCGGCCGATTGTTAATTGGTTTCCTCGCGATCGAATAAAATGTGGTTCACCTTCTAACTGCGCGGTGTTTGGATTCGTTTCAGAAAGAAGATCGGCCATTTCACATTAATGGTTGGGGATAAAGTACAAAGGGTTGGCTGCGCAGCGATTCGATTCACGTCTGAGCCGCTGCTGGGCTACAGATTCTTGCTGACGTGCAACTACGACTACACCAACATATCCAATGGACGGGTGTACGCCCCGGGACAGCCGGCGTCGAATTGCACGGGCCGCCCAAGTGGTCGGTATCAGGGACTCTGCGATTGGGACGAGGACTACGACGACAGTGAGGAGAGCGACGAGATCGATTCGAATTTCTTGGATATTCCAACGCTCCTGTGAAAGTAGCTCCCACCCCCGTTGTGTTCTGTTTAAGTATTTTGTTTCGGTGTTACACACTGAGTTTTATTGTTGTTGTTAGCTTTAGAATTTTACCTGATAAGACCAAAAAATATACAATTTTAGTGAAAAAGTGCGTTTTTTCTTTTTTTTTTTGTGGTCTGGTAGCTTTCCTCAAATTCAATGTGACGTCAGCTTTAAATTGAACAGGCTACGTTTTCAACTTTCATTGACAATTGGAGAATACGCAGGAGTAGTAGCGGGCACCATCACTTTTTAAGATTCGATCATAACGGACATACGTAAATTTAGGCTTACGTCAAAACTGAACGAAAATTGCCCAGAAGCTTCGTCAAAAATTGCTTGGGACAACTTAATTGAATTACATATGAAGTCCAACTGTCCTTTATGTGCGTAGAGGTTTCAAGTCAAATAGGCAAACAAAAGTTAACGAACTTAACGAAAGTCCGCGAAGAAGCCATTATAGTAGCAATATATAAATTGCCCGTATTCAACGGTCCACTATAATTGTTCCTTAAGATCTGATCAGCTGAAAAAATGTGCAGTTTTTGTTTGTTTCCTTAATGAGCCATAAGTATATTCTTTCCGAAGATGTTTGTTCTGGGAATGAGTTCGATCGGTTGACATGTGGTTCTGAAACAGATGTCTCAAATCGTTCATCATAAATTGCAGATGTGGACTAAGCAACAAAAGCTCTAGAGTATAAGTCATCTGAAAATTGTCTCCGTCCTTGAAAAGTCCAATGCGCCTGCTGAGTATCTTGTGCCGTTGAACAAGCCAAGAGCACTATAGTGAATCGAGCAAAACCACATCACCGGAACTAGATCATGTATCTACAAACTTAAACGGCGTTAATCTCCAATTCAAATCATGGTTGGTTTGGTTCCGAGCCGAGATTACAATCTGTGTTTAATGAGCTCACGGACAACGGATTGACCTTGAAGCCAAATGCCGCTGCACAAAGATACCGCTAAACAAAGACGGCGGACAAGCAAACAAATCAAGCAAGCGCATCATCTGACGAACATGTATTCGGGTAATTCTTTCACATTTTAAGGGCTAAACACAAATTTAAGGCAATTTGGAACTGCGAAGTCTTGAAAAGCCCTTTCTGCCTGACCATTGCCAGTGAGTCAAGAGAATTGTTCGTGTTGTCGAGGGTATTTAGGAAGACATACATACTGACATCTGACCCACTTAACCTGGAACTGCATGGCCTACGAATGGAAATGGGTGCAGACTGTGTACTTGGCAGTGTTTGCTATTATCCAAACATACGCCCAAGTCTATGAATTCGCGAGATGTTGCTGTGCATTAAACGAAGGACGCCATAGCCAAGCTTCAAAGGAAGCAATCGATTATGTTGTATGTTGGTATACATTACTCTCTCTCTCTTTTCTTCACATTACTCTCTCCCGCAGCCCTTGGTGCTCTGGCTACAAAAGCTACTCTACAATTTTAATTTTATTGTAACTATCTAATAAATAAATAAATACTCTCTCTCGTCTACTACTTCTGTTTTGTTCTCTTTCTACTTTTATTGTCGATTTTGTCTTAAGTTAAGTCCTGTTAGTTTTCTCAGTAAAATGTTTTGGATTTCGACAGAAACAGATTGTAAAAAAAAAAAAATTAAAATAAATAAAAGAAGTAAGAAAGTAAATAAATCAAGAAAACAAAGTGTTTTTTTTTTTGACCAACCAAATACTGTGGACTCTCCCTAAGTCGAACTCTGCCTAAATCGAAGTCGCCCTAAGTCAAAACTCTCTTTAACTCGAACTTTTTCGCAATATTTTACATATATGTCCCTCAATCTTCCATTCAAAAAACTTTCTCTAAGCATAAAAGTCGCCCTAACCTCTCCTGTAACTCGAACAAATTATGGTATCCCGTGACTATTCGACTTAGGGGGAGTCCATTGTATAAAGGGGCCTTCATATTATCTCACTGCGAATCGCGAACTTTGCAAACTGTGAGACTTCATTCATATTGGGCAGAAATGAAATATTACAGAGACACCCGAATTCTACCTCTCTTGCCCCCTAAAATTTTTGACAACCGTTTTTTATAACGGCATTAAGCCAAATTGACCAAATTGACATTCTCGTTATTTCGCGAATAACAGTCAAAAATGCATGAATATCTGTCAAAAAAGCAATCAAATTCGTCGAAGGACTAGGGGGCAATCAGCTGTGAAGTCGGCTATCTCTGTAATAATTCATTTCTGATATGGAATTTTCTCATTCGCAGAGCTCAATGGATACAATTTGAGCAAACACACATTTCATCGCGAACTTTTTGGTCGTGAATGTGGATCGCGTTTGCCTCTCTTGTGTATTGCGAGGTCATGTTGACAATTCGCAAAGAGAATGAGTGATTCTTGGATAAAAAATTTAAAATCGTATGTGCTGATTCTGGGATGAAGGTTAACGTTGACTAATTGGAATTTATGGTCATTTTCAGAACTGGTCCATTGTGTTGTCGCGTTCTGCTTAGTTACCCATTTACTCCTTTGAACTAGCTGTGTTCCTGCTTGAGAACGAATGGTTGTGTGAGATTTCTTCTGATCTCTTTCATAACCATTTGGTGGCTTTGAGATATTGCAGAATGTCATTCAGATCTTCTAGGTAGTTGAAGCCTAACAGTTTTCTTCTGGATTCTGTGAGGGCAGGGCATGCTCCGATGTAATGTAGTACTGTTTCCTCTTCATCATGTATACCTATGGGACAGTGGCCAGTTAATACCTCTATTATTTTACTGATCTCCTTCCTGTCTAACTCCAGGAGGAGTTTAGTCCTTCTTTGGCTTAGTGCAGGCCGATTTCTATGAAATAGGGAATGGAAATACCAAGTCGTTATGCGAACCTTCTTCTTCTTCTGATGTCACTGCAGTCCGGGATAGATCTAGGTCTCTTATAACCAGCCTCTCCTGCTGGCTTCAAACTCGCACGGCAAGATCGCTGAGGTCCTTCTCTACCTGTGTGCATCATCGGTTTCGTCAGAGATCTCTATTGAGTTATTCCACAGGCTTGCAGTTGAATAATTGTTGGGCTAGAAGATGTACAAGCCATCTTAGGCCTTGGATCCGTAGACGACTGGCTACATGCACTTCGCTGTACAGTCCATACAGTTAGTGGTTGAATTTGTTTCAAATGCCATCAACACAGACAGGACCAAAGATTGAACGTAAAAATGTTATTTCGAAAAGAACAAGGACAAATTCTTTGGCGTAGACAGAATATAAAAGTATATTTCAGGAACGCTTGAGTTGCCTTGTTTCTTGTGCAGGAAGGCCTTTGAACCTGATTTGGAATGGTACACTGATATGAAAATCTGTACATAGCTAAAATTTGTAAAGCCGAAGCCCGTAGGCTTTACAGATTTTAGCCCGTCTTCAGCAAATATCGGTTAGATGGAAACTCATCCTACTCAGCTACCGCGGTATAACGCAAAATAGCCGACTAATTGCCTAAAATCGGAGCTGACATGCTATAGCTATGCACTTTGACCATGTTGGTCCATTGTCGTACCCACAGTGCCACTAATTTGATCCCAACGGATAATGGTGACTGGACTAGATTTGAAATCCAGAATAAAGCGTATTAACTTTGCTTTCACTGCGATTCGAACCAGGGACCCCGCTAACCTCCAATTGCGCCATACAGTCGCTTAGAAAACCCTTTACATCAAACAATCATGAGCTTACTACTAACAGATGGCTACGTAACTGTCAATCGAAGATGCAAATTATTGGAGAACTTCAAAACGGCGTCCATAGACATAGTAGGCAGTGATTTTAGTGCACTTAAGCCAAAATATGTCCACTGTACAGCCACATTGGTGTTTCAATTACAGAGGGTTTACCGTGATTATGACAGCCAGCCAGGTTTGTTAACGAATTTTACAAGTGACCGGTTGTCCGGTATTTTATGGAGATCGTTTAGAAAGAATCCTATAGAGACTTTCCTAGATGTGGCAAGTGAAGGATAGTTGCAGAGAAGGTGCTGGGTACTTTCCTACACATCCTCGTCTAAGCAGCTTCTACAGAACACGTTGGAGAATAGACCTAGGCTTTTTGTGTGAAGGCCTTATAGACAGTCGCCGGTACTTATTCCCACTGCAGTATTCATTTTAGATCTCTTTAGGGAGATGAGGCTACTTGATCATTTTGGATTGAGATGAGGCCAGACTTGTTTTATGGGTCGACAAGTGATGACTGCCAAAGTGGTCTAGACATAGTCTGGAAATAATCAAAAGGAAATTCTCCACTACGATTGCTGTGGATGATGTAGGATCGAAGAGAGAGCTATCCATCATTTAGGTTAGATCTGCCACATCACATCACATCAATTTTGACTATTCGTTAGAGGTTAAGGTTTCTTGTAAATAGTGAAGGGAATTTCCGATTTAGAACCTGCTAGAGGTCGTAGTCGTTGACCGCGGACGTCATGGAAGTCATACGTACCTACCTTGGTCCCTGGCCAGAACTGTAATCGAGGGAGTGAAAGAGCTGATGAGCAAGCAATAAAGGGGACAGGTATGTCAACGGCGCTAGATCAGGAGAATCCCCATTGCGACTGATGACGATCGCAATTAATGATACATGTCACAGATGGACAGAATTTGGACGTATGCACTACTTTCGGCGAATTGATATCTTGTGGAACGTACATCATAATGAGTGTAATCTATAAATTACGAGTGAGTTTCAAGGGGTTTGAAGTTTTAGTCCAAGCCAAAACAGAAATCGATCATAACGAAAATAACGTGGCACCAATCAACCGCACCTGCAAGGCTGTCGATAGTCAGGGTCTATGATACGATACAATTGTACGCAGCGTAGCACTACTTCCTCGAAATCAAACCCTTCAAGAACTAAAGTAGAACGCAACTACAATAAGTGCGGCCTCAGAAGCGGAAGATGTTTTTCCACCAATTAAGTATACAAGCAAGCAATTAACCTTTCTGGCTGGGAATGGAATTGAAAGAATGACGGCTCATTAATCTGAAACAAATGCGTTTCATACAAAGCGACATGACCATCAATCACAATATTATCATTTCTCGTCTGTTATGGCTTCCGCGACGTATTTTGAATCGTTACACTCTCGTGGATGGAAAGGAGACGAAACAGGTCGATTTGGGTTATTCTACAAAGGAGGAGTTGTTTCTGTGGCTTGGACGTGTCTACATAAAGGTAGACTCGGAGGAATTCAACCGATATTTGCTGAAAATCGTGCTGGTTTATGTTAACTCGGAGTATAGGCATTTGCAACGAACTCCTTACATAGCACACATAACACAGGATGACGGACTAGAATGACTGCTGCGTTGGTTATTGAAGATTGCGAACAAACGCACTTAGCTGCGAAGTGCAGGTGATGAAGAGTATAAGCTAATCGTTGCCAAGTTCTAGATGACGCCGTCTAGCAACCGAAGCAAACCAACGCTTCATAATCCAGCGACGGAAGCAATCCAACCATCGGAGGAGAGAGGAGGTACAGCGATATACATAGCTAAAGTAGCATCCCACGACGGAATCAGATTCTGTTTTAAAATCAAGTGAAACGACTCTGTCTGAACGTGTACACGATACATGAACAGATTATTTTGTGCATTATATATAGGCTGTAAAGGTTTGGGACATACCATCTCTAATGGATGTGATGAACACAAGTGTATCCCGGAGCCGATGACCTAGCTAGAACGGAGACGTCAGGGAGCAAATTTCCCCACTTAATGTATTCGAACCAAGGTTACCAGCAGCTTGTCACAAATTTCAGATGTAAATTGCACAGACTTCATTTACTCCTAGGGTAAATAGAAAAGAAATGAGTAAATTCATATGCTTCCTTACTGGTTATTGGCTTACAGACAGGAAGACGAATTGGAGTGCCTTACAATGACAAAGTTGGTGCGATGAAAAAGAAAAGGAGACGATCCTCCCTTATTGCGGCACCAGGATAGCACTTCAACTATCTAGGAAGAGAACGCTATGCAATTGTCCATTCAAAGGAGAACTGAGGCTAAGAAGCCTTGACATAATAAGGTCCCTAGAAGCACTAATTGTCTGTAGCACAGGAGAAGCAACTAATGGAAAACTACATCACAGCCAAATTGAGTCACTGTGAATTGTTTAAGCTTGAGTGTGTGATTGCAGACTTCCATTGTTGGACCGCGTGCCACAACGATGCAATCTCCATAACAATCATAAACATACCTCCCCCACTTTCGGACGATATAATGAATCACCAAATGCAATGGTGATGCACAAACCAAAACAAAACACGTCCATCGCAAAGCCCTACAATAATCTTGCAATCATTCGAGAGCAACTGATGCTTTAAAGGGCGTGCTTGTAAGCAGGACTTTGACCGAATCGTTGAGATTCCCACTAAGCTGACCGATTAGTATTTGCTATTATAGTTCCGGCGCTGCAACGTTTCTATCACATTTGTTGACATGATCGCTGTTCGCACAATCTGTCAAAAGGTCACATCACATTTGATTAGTTGATCAGTTGAACGACCGCAATCATTAGAAAAAAATAGTAACTGTTATTGATCTACTCATATCCGACACACATATCAAATCAAAGCTATTCATTGAAAGCCAAGAGTCTTGGAATGAGCATGAACATGTTGAATATCTGCGTCCCAAGCGCTCTTCTCTGGTTAGAGCTAGACCTCTGGAAATCCCAATAATCTCTTATCATTCTTGGCAAATTTTGTCATGCTGTACGCGTATTTTCAAACAGTTCTAGGTGTATTCCTACGAATACACTAAATACCACGTTTGCATGTACTTATGCATGCGCTTTCGGCTCTTTGCGAAACCAATTAAAAAAGAAGGCGTGTGTTCACACATATGCATGGCATTGAATGTGTATATGCTTAATTAGTCAAATTTATTATTCCCCGCTGAGAGATGAATAATGATTTATAGACCTTCTAGTTATCACAGAAGCTTTAAAGATTTTTCGCTAACGATAATGACAGTGAGACGAGTCGCAAGCAGTCCGGTCGTCTCCCGGTAAATGTTGTCAGATACAAATCGGCTACGTGCTGGAATGAATACATGGTTATTCATGTAAGATGAATTGCGGTTCACATGCGACATTTGACCTCCAGCAGATATCTATCGGGTGCCATAAGTGGCATTTTTTCTATTCATCCATCAATGCAAATTAATTACTTGTCCATTTTCACGCCACAAACAATCAATGATCGATGGACATGATGATTGCAATTCACTCGTCGTCGATTGGTCGAGATGCATTCGCCAATTGTCGCCTGTCCTGTGATAAATGAAAACTGATTTACAACATAGATGCCAATTAATTCATGCTACGCGAAATGAATCTCTCACGTTTTCGTGATGTAACTTAATTGAGTGATAAGTTCCTTGTTGGATGGCATTTATTAGTCATAATGAGTGTTGAGTACAGTTGAGTGTTTGATCCCAAGTACGGGGATCACTTAATTGCCAAGCATTAATTTCCACTGCTACCAGAACTTGTTCTCTGACGTCGTCGGTATGCTAAGCAGCCCCTCCATCGGATTCAATGTTTACTTATCATTCCTACTTGACGATCAAGTGTTTTCATAGTAGCTTAGAGCAAGCAACAAACTCTTGAGATTAATTCTGTCGGCCTCAGTGGTATCTTCAACTTACAGAAAAAATTTTTTTTGTAGTTCAGCAAACAAACTTCCGGGGAATTCTGACGTCGTTTGTGAGTTAATGTGGAACATATTTGCTGATAAAGGAATTTGAGTACAACACCACCATTATTGAAGTCAAGAATGTATTTTATTAAAAGAAAAAAAAAGTGATACAAATTGAAAAAAAGAAATAATCGAATAGGTGACGCAACAACGGCGTGGTAAACCAATCGAACTGACTGAGCAGCCAAATGTCGAAGACATGAAAATTCAGTGCTGCTCCCCTCATCAGGATGAGTTTACGAACAGCTCGTCATGCGGGCACACCTTCCATAGGAGAAGGTTGCCAAATGTCTCGACATTTGGCCAGTCAGCAGTGAAGTGCTATAGAAGCACGGATGTTTTCTGCCCGATCAGCGTCCACAGCCACCACCTGGGCAGGTGGATGTTGTGTGAACGATACGTCCAATTCTTCGATCAGGTCTTAAGCCGTCATATTTGGGACGGAATGGTCCACCACCACCACCACCACCACCGCCGCCGCCTCCACCGCCTCCGCCGCCACCGCCACCACCACTACCACCACTTCCCCAACCACTTCCACGGTTGCTGCGACTTCCACTGTTCTCTGCTCCCATTAGAGGAGCCAACAAAGTCCGAAAGAATGTCATGACGAGTGCAAGAAATCCAGTAAACAATCCGAAGAATCTCTCGATCGACCACGGCTTGTGGTCAAGGATTTGACCATCTGCAAAAAACAAAATGCGGTCAAGAAACTTTGTTGAAAAGATGTAATTTCATATTACAACCTTTTCCAATGTAGACCATTTCGATCAGCTGCTCAGAACCAGGGGTTTAATTTAATATTTATTCCTGCTGTGAACACAAATCGATTCTATTTATTTAAGCTTCAAGAACAATTTTATTTTGCCTAATTAAATTTGTTGAATAAAAATATCAACAACTGACGTGTTTCTAAAAATGTCAGTAAACGTCAGATTATGCGCTGGCGCTGAGATGCGTTCAGTTGGGAAATTGTTGTAGCGCATGTGTTCCGATATGAAATCGTCTTATTTTACTGGTGTTTTAAGAATTTAATTAAATTAAAAAAATTTTAATTAAAATGAATGACATGTATAGCCATGTTCAACGAGAGCTGCTTACTTTTCGGCTGCTCATATCAAGGGCATAGGCTAGGTAGGTTAGGTTGAGGGCTGACTGCCACGCATACGGACAGCAGACATACTTACGCCAAACATAGGCCCATTGTGTTACCACGCGGATCTTAGGCTACCTATTCCGCAAACCAATTTGTGCTTTTGATAAAGCGAAGAAAAGGGTTGATATGGATGCTGCTCAGTTCAGCCACATTAACAAAGAAATGGGCCCCCAGAAGTCTGAATCTGCGGGATGAGAGAGCACTGCAATTACATAGCATTCTTCCTCATCCTCGTCCATGCAGCTTCTACAGACGTCAGTATAGGGAAGGCCTAATCTAGAGGCGTGAGTTCCAATGCCCAAATTCATCAAACATACTCTTTTTCAATTGCAACTATTAAATTTCAACGCAGACTGCAGTTTGAATGTGCAGATAATGAACAGTTTGTTGGAACCATGGTGTAATGGTTAGGAGCGTCGATTCGCTGGTAATGTAGGCCCAGTTCCTGCCACTTACAACATTCATATCTCCTACCTCCACCTCTTTCGATTCACCAACAATGGTCAGAGAGTGCAACTGTTTGGGAAAGGCTGCTCAGACTAAAAAACTGTAGATCCCTTCCACTCATCAGACAATAGCACGTTCCACAGAAGTGATGGATGTAGAAGCACAAGTCCATCGGTATCAATATTAGACCAGTCAGATAGATCCCATCCGCCTGAATCGGAATGTACTCGAATCAATCAGTATCATCAGTCCACACGATAATAGGGTCACCAAAAGTCATGGCCACTGACATTGTCCCATATTTTCGTTGAAATCAAAACAAATTTTGAGTTAATGAATTGATATCTTTATACAGAAACCATTAAGAGAGTTCTATTCACAAAAATAGATCGAGTAAGACTTGAGAAAATTTAAAGAAATTAGAAAAAAAAACTTAATCTAAGTCGATGGACAGATGAAACTGTAAAATTCAGGACTGCTCCTCCCACGTATGAGTTTAAGAACAGCCCGTCATACGGACAACAAAGTGTCAAATGTTTCAATCAGCCACCGAATTCAGCAGTGCCCAAGAAGTGCATTTAGCAAGCACCCTTGTTTCTTGGGCACGTTACCGAGATCATCCACCCCCAGGGACTGTACAATCGGGAATTGTCATAATGCGTCCTATTCTTCGATTTGGTCTCGGTCCACCATTGTTTCCACGTCCTGGTCCGCCACCTCCTCCACCGCCACCACCACCTCCGCCGCTACCCCATGAACGCTGTCCACGATTGTTGCCTTGATTGTCCAGCAATGGTGCAAGAAGTGTCCTGAAGCTAAACGAAGAGAAACCCAATGTTGAGACATTCCGTGATCTACTGAAGATCTACTCACAAGGCTAACACAACGGCGAAAAATCCAGTGAACAGCTCAATCACTCGTGCAATTGACCAAGGTCTTTGATCATACACCTGACCATCTGGTAAAATCTCTCATATGTAAACATGATTTACGGGGTATGCGAAATTAATTACCTCTTCCAATGTACACCATTTTGAAATGGTGCTAGTCCTTTAGACTTTCCAGCAGCTTACTTAATTTAATTCAATTTATGCGAAGAGAAAAATCTTAATGTTTACAAAATAGGGAAACGATGATGAATCGAAAAAAAGAAACTGATTAAATTTGACATCTACACTGACGTGTTCTTTCATAATCACTTAGCTGTTATATTTGAGCACATATCCATGTTCTGCGGGTATTCCAGTTGGAAGTAGAAGAGTGGTGAGTGGTGCGGATATTTGATAAATTAAGGTCGCGTGGTAGATGTGGTTGATGAAATGAATTTGGTAGGTTGGTATATATTTTCATTTTAATGAATATTGTTCTACTACCATGAGACCTTCTAAAGATACTAAAATCATCCTGCTGCATTTGAATACTTTAGGAGGCTTTTCAACTCTAGGCCGTGCAAGTCTTCCAGCTCTGCAACGTATTGTTGATCTCGTTTTATTCAGCGTTGGCCCCCTGCTATTGCTCCAATTTCCAAATTTTCATCGATCTGTCTAGTTTTGACTGTAATCAGGACTTCATATTTCAGTTTTTTTTCTTAGGAGCTAAGCGGCGCGGGGTGAGTGCGAAATGGATTGCTTGGCATTCTCCAATCTCAGATCCATTTGTAAAGAGACTGACCACTTTTCCATTTCCTGGGGTCATGCGCTCGGCCCCCCGATGCCATAGGCGTACTGTGTTTACTAAGGATATATCGTTGATGCTTTGTCGAAGTTTCGAAGTCAAGATGTCCGATGCTATGGGTTTTATTGCCGCTTGGCTGCCCAAGGAAATAGACATCATTATTTTGACGACTTTTGACAGAATTACTGTGATAAAAATACCGCTACCTGTGGTTCTTAGTACTGTTTATATTATTTCTTATTGGCTGCTAATATTTATTGGGCTAGTATGTTAATTGTTTAAGACTTCTCTGTGTACTATGTTTGAAGTTGTGCACTTGTCTGCTAGCAGTTTTCTGGAGTTTCAGCTCGAGAAAAGCCAACATATAGATAACCGCCCTTGGGAAAAAACATTCCTTTCACAAGTCAATGCCCACCAGATAGAGATGAAACTTTGACTGGGAATTGCAGCCATTTGAAAGGTATTGGCAAAGCCGTCGGAATGATTGGTATCCACGGAATATAAGCAAGTTGTGCCACTGCTAGGAATGCCGACTTTTAACTTAAGGTCCAGAGGTGACAGGCCAGAAGGGCTCAATGAAGTTGAAAATTCTTGGGAATAGTGCACGCGCGAGTGAGCAACCTACTTCGTGAACGTAAAGAATCGTCTGTCAAATGGGAGGCATTTTCATTGGCTCTTTTCATACGAGCCATACATCTAAATACTTTTACGGCATAATTTTTCTCTTAAACATACTATTGCAACGAAGCAGCTGAGGCCGCTTTTACTCGTTAAATTCGTCGGCAATTTCTTTCAATGTGTGTGTAATTTCCCTTGCTTGATTCCTCTTTCCTTACCTCTCTTGACCAAAACGTGTTGTTGCGTTGTCTCAGCGCTAGGGCTGCTTCGCGTATCGCAGCCACTTCAGTTTGGAGGATACTGCTGTCGTCTCTTAATGCTATGAATTTTCCGAATGGTCACACAAGACAGCAGCGCTTGTACCCGCACTTGTTTTTGAGCCATTCTGCTGCTACCAGGTTGCTCTTCCCACTGTTTCCGATCTGGGAAACATAGCAAACAAGATGTGTGGCAGATAGTCCGTTTGACATACTGTGCTGCTTTTCAACATTGTTTCAATAGAAACCCTTCTCTCTGAGCCCCTGAGCTGATGATGCTGCACCATTGCTGCGGAATAGGTGGAGGGGATGAAGAAATAGGATGACTTCGAGTACTGCCATCGGTGTTGTTCTAAGACAGCCTGTTACTCCTAGGCAGGCCTTAGGAGATATTCCTTATCCTGTGCTTTCCACTATTCCAGAGTAACGTATGTCAGGATAGGCCTTACAACCCGTGACTTGAGACCCCAGATATTTTCAAAGGCAAGTTAGCACGCATAAAAAGATTTCTTTATATGGTCCTCCATAAGCTAATTAAGCCCCATGTGTCACCCAAGGGGGGCAATGGGTTTATGCTACGCATATGTTTTTTTTTACTTCTACATGACATAAAAGAAACACGAATTCAATTTAGTCCAATCACACCTTTATTTAATACCACTGTAATCGGGATGAGGATGAGCTGTCCCGAACATTTTGTGGCGTTGGTTTATGTACCCGTGTACATCTGATGTTACAACTCGTCTTTCCGTCGCCGCTGTCCTTGTCGAACCCTCAGTTCGTTAGCTCGCACCACCGCTTCGTCATGCCCAGTGTTGCCACTTGGTTCCAGCTTCTGCCAATCGCCTTTGGCCGCTGGCTTATTCGCGATCCGCACGAGGTCCATTGGCTGGTACTCCGTTGGCCGTTGGCATCGATCGGGCTTCTCATTCTTCCGAACCTGGATATCCTCGACGTTGGCTAGGGCTGCGCTCACTGGTTTTCCACTTTCTCGGCCTCCACTCGCGTCTTGTCGTTGGAGGAGTATCTTCCGGCACCACCAATACTCACCACCTTCAGGGCTTTGCCATTCGGTCCAAGACCAAGTCCACCTCCTCCAAACCTTTCCGGTAACCTTCAACTCTCGCTCTTGTCGGATATTCGATTCAAACGAAAGGCCATCCTCCAACATCAGACAGTCCACGGCTGTTGCCCTCCTCATCAACGAAGAAGTCTGGGCTCTGATCCCTTCCAGCCAACCTGAAGATTGCTTTGAGTTTTTTCTTTTCGACTTTGTCGTCCAAATCAGTCCCTAGAACTTTATTATGCTTCTGTAATTTTCAGACTCTCCAAGAGCGAAGTTGACGGCCTAGACGAACTATAAGAAACATTAGTACAATCGTTAGGCATCATCTTACGAACGTTACGATTCCACCCAGATAATCGGTTATCCTCGTCGAACCTGTTGACGCTGCGATCCTTGCTATCAGTTCGGCTGCCAGTGATGGATACGCATTTAAGCGTTCCCACCACTTTCACCTGGGTTTTGTCCAGTAGCTTCACACCACGACCGGAGTTGATCCACTGCTACTTCGGCGTACATTCTACCCAAGGACTCTGGCTTCCTCTGAATCCCCCTTTAGTATATATACCCGTGTGCATCTGATGCATCTGATATATACACGCTGTTTTTAAGTTTTGACAGAGACATGAGCGGAAGCCTTGGGTGGTCTACCATAAACGAAGTTTACCAAAATTCCAACACCAACTGCAAGTAACATACGTATTGAGCGCTTCACACCTTTCTTCTTCTCTATTCGGTGCTGCAGTCCGGTGCGGACGTGAGCCTCAACCATCAAGCCTCTCCAACTAACGTGATCTTTGGCTAGTTGTCTCCAGTTTCGCACGCAAAGTTTGTTGATGTCCTTCTTCACTCTTTACAGGGGTGCGCCACCATAAACGTGGGCGTCCTACAGGTGCTGCTTTATCCTACAGGTTCGGAGTCGAAGACTCTTCGGGCTGAGTAGTCCATGAGCTCGACATTTCTCAACCACCTCAGCCTTGAATCCGTAGACGCCTGGCTAGGCTCAAGTCATTGAACCTCCAATGCCGCCAACGCAACGCAAACAGGAGCAAAGTTCGTACCCAAAACTTTTCTCTCGAAGAGGCAATGGACTTCTTCAATCGCTTGTAATATCGTCCATGTCTCTGTGCCGTACAGCAGGATGTTCAGTGTTGAACGAATCTGTTCCTCTATTGCCTCTTGAGTCCGAAGTAACAACGCTTGGCAAGAGTTTCCCCTTTTCATTCTGTTTACCGCGAAGTAGAGGTAGAGAAGTTATAGCTGACTACTGTGACATTCTGGACGACTGACAGACGACTGGATGGCGCAGTTGTAGAGTGCCTGCTCCTGGTTAATGCGGTCTCCGGTTCGAATCCCAGTGAAAGCAAAGTAAATACGCTTCAATCTGGTCCAGTTACCATTTGCCGTTGGCATCAAATTAACGGCACTATCACTGGAGTAGTCAATTAGTGGTAGTAGTCTGACTAGGGGTATCACAAGGGACCAATATGGTCTAAGTGTGCTGCTGAAGGCTAACTAGCAGCCTCTCTACCTAATCTAACCTAACCTTGACATTCTGGCCAAGTCGTCGATGTCGTGCGTGCGTCGTTTCTTGGTGGCAGCACATACTTTGTTTTGCCCTCATTGCCTTCTAGACATTTCAGCCGCTTCTCTCTCAACACCAACCAACACTCTCTCAACACTCTTTGACAGTTCACGTCAACGCCATGCGCGTATGGTAACAGTTGCGCGGACCTCTGGCAGATCGTTAGTCTTGGCCGATCCCCTTCAGGATGATGTTGAAGAAGTTACATGCCTCCAGTTAAGTAAGCAGAAATTAAAGAAACTTAAAGAAATCTGACGAAACTTAACGAAACTCAACGAAACTCAGCGAAATGTTTGTTATGGTGTCATTGCACGATTTCTCTGTATTCGAACGATTGTTTCATTTGACTTACGTCTCTGCTTATGTCCTTGGGAGTTGTTACTCTGGACGAAACGATACACTGCATACCGTTACGAGTCATGACTGTGAGTCATCTGTGCTTCCACAAAGAAATATTTGTCTATTGCATGACTGACACATATCCTTCATTCTCCCCATCATCGCCAGTAATTAGATATGCAGTATCTCTCCTCCAGAATTGCATCTGTAACACTCCCGATACTCCTTGACCGAGAGACGAGTGTGTGTGATAAGCCATACTCCTTCCAGTGATTGACCATTTGGTGCGCACACAACACAACTGACTGGCAGTGTCTAAGGGCATTCGTTCGCCGTGCACATGCACCGCTCAACGAACACGAATTGCCCAAACACTAATTAGTCCTTGAAGACAGGACCTGCATGCGATGTAAGCAGATGCAATTAATTCCCTTCGAATACAAACCAAAGGCCATATTTATGATAATGGAGTGTGGAGAGCCTTCGAGTCCATCTGTCTCGCCCCATTTGGTGGCGTATGGCCGGACGAACAGTTACAATCGTAAACACCATGAACTTACAACCCCCGACCAGGAGGGGGGGCAGCATATGTGGGCCAAAATTTGAAACACAAATATTTCATAGCGTGCTATGGCCATGGTGACACGTTAATGGAGATGCACAAGCATGCTGCTTTGCATGCAGATGATCCTGATAACGTCCCCATCACCGATGCACCTGGGCATTAACCGAAGACAAGGACTTGAAGGATATTTCGTCCTAATTGAGTGTAATTTTATGACTTGCTTCAGATTGATGATGGCTCCGAAGGTCTTGTCGTTTGTGTTCGAAAATGCGGTCGTATCTGGGGCGGGAAGAGGTACTTGACTAAGAGTGGAATCCATTAAAGCCCCTCAAATGGTAGAAAGGCAACGCACATCCATTTAAGTGTCTTCTCTGTTGCACCGCGTCCGGGGGGACGTCCCCGTGGATTCTGCCAGCGTAGCTAATTAATGCAGTTGTTTTCGAAAAGTCAAACCGAGTTCTGGTCTCTAAGTGCCCCGGTCTCGTTTTGGTTCGGTGCGTTAGTCACGCTGAAACTGGTTCGCGAACTAAGTTGGTCGTCTTTAAGTGTGCTCGTTGAAGGACATCGATGAAATGCCAAATCATTGGGGATGCAGATCGACAGACGTATAGTTGAGTATTCAGTTTTTTTTTTTTAATTTTAAAAGTGAGGTTTCAATGACTCGATTTGGGTCAGTTTTTATCTTTAATTTTTCTTCCATCGCTGGTAGGTGATTCTGCATCATTGTTGGGAGCCAAGTTGGTATTCGACTGCGAGTCTCTGGAATGAGAGATGAGAGCAGAGAATGCCTCCGTATAAGGCGGGGCACCCAGGTGGAGAAGGATGACAACGAACATGGTGAGTGCAACCGGTGGCACCTAGTCAGAGCATATTCGGTTGAGGGTCAGGACACAAACAAGAACAATAAGCAAGTTGGTTGGCTTCGGACATGTTACAACGTCGTAATCTACTTGTGGCATGCTGCATCCAGCGATGACTTAAAATAAAGTCGAACGAAATAAAAACGAATTTGAAAAGTGTATTCTTTTTCAAGATTGTTCGTCTTCTCTTTTATTAACAATTCATTCACGATTCGGTTGGGTTAGAGTAGCTGACTGTAACCATGCACCAGTTACACCAGAAGTACACCCGCGGATCTATTCGAACCTACTTCGCAAACAAGTTAACGAGTGCCATCGAACAAGTTTATCCACCGAAATTTGATTGCAAAAATGTTGGTCGTTGTTTCGCATCCAATTTTTTTTTTTGCTTTGCGATCTGGAACCTTATATGTTTTCAAGCCAGTCTCTTCACTTTATGAACTAACAAATTTGAACATTCCACTTCGATTGAAGTTCAGAAATTTACGAATTTTTTTTTAAGAAGGCTCAAAATCTTAGTGACTTTTTTCGGTTGAATAATGAAGACGCCCGGCTTCCACCTCTCCTGCCCCTTAAAACTTTTGACAACTGTTTTTTATAACGTGTTCATAAAACAAATTGACCAATCAGAGCGTTATTTCAGATTTACGTTATTTCGTGAATAACCGTCAAAAATGGATGAATATCTGTCAAAAAGGCACTCAAATTCTTCGATAGACTAGGGGGCAATCAGCTGTGAAGTCGGCTATCTCTGTAATACATCATTTCTGAAATTGCGGGTATTTCTGTCAACTGTCATTTGAGGAATGAAAACAGCTGATTAAAACTAATTCAACGACAAAAGTCATTTCAAATGAGTGCGTGCAGAAAGGCGGAAATTTTTTTCATCTGGTAGATGAGAGAGAGAGAGAGAACAGCTTATAAATTGAGTAATCATTTCAACGCAGTGCGTCATCGAACTCCCTTCCTAACGTGAAGTCGGCTGGCACAACGCACTCTTGTGTTTCAGGCTAACGCGCGTGTAGAACGAGCTAAGAAGGCTCAATAGAGAAAGATAAGCCGAATTGGCGAATGTGGATCACATAGCGTGATTTGCCAACCTGCTCCGCGAAGCAATACCCCGGGGAGAGTGGTAGAAGCAGTGCAGAGGTATGGTTTAGGACGCAGGTGCGAGGAAAACGAAGAACGGGTTACCAGTATCTTGAAGAAGACTCCACATTCAAACCATAAAAAAATAGGACCCAACCAACATTTTCTAACGTCGACGATGTCAAAGAACTTACAATTCATCGAATCACTGGTTCGTTAACAACTCCACAGTTCCCACAATCCATAGACAATCCCACCGCCTACTTCCTATGCGACATGTCTCAAGGGGCGATTTTCAGTTCTTGAATATTGCTCCGAGAATTGATGAGTCCTCGAGCACCATTCTCGCATCCATTAGCCACCCAAAAAGTATGTGGAGCCGGAGCAGTGAGGGACAGATCATTGTTTTAGGATCCATTTCCCTGGAAAACATTTTACTTAAAGTACCTCGAATCCCAGCGGGTCACTTGAATAGCCTGCGACTGTGAAAACATCTTAACCAACCCCACACTGAGTGCCCTCAGAGATTTCCGCTCTGCTGCCACAGTTCCCTCCTAAATCAGGCGACAGGATGGGCAGAGCTTCATCACAACAAACACACACACACACACACAGGCACATACCCAAGGGAATACAATTTACCAGCAATGGATAAATATTTCCTCTTGTCTAGCGTCGAATTCAATCGATTTGCATCATCACCAGCGGCATCAGCCCTTCCTGCTGTCATGTGCATCCCCGCTCTCGTCCTCTCGGCAGCAGCCGCAACTTGTAGTTCACTGGCAAGTGGAGTGGCGACGAGCGAAGAAAAAAGAAATATTATCCTGGGACAGGACACATCACATTTCCGCGCACAGAAATTCACTTGACGATGCAGAGCGCGGCATGCCGGATGTCGCTGCATAATGCATCGATGAGAGAATCTCCTGTTTACGTGCGGCCTTCTTATTTATCTGTCATCTGTCATCTGACGTGCGTCTGCTTTGCATACACTCGGCTCCACGCTACACCACAACGTCGAGCACAAAGGATTCCCCCATAGGCACTTGAAATAATATTTGCATAACAATCTGTTGAATATGATTTTAACGTCTCAATGAAAAATTCGCAGGCACTCTGACTCGGTGGTGGCTTTGAATGACGGATGGACGAACGGACGAGTGGTCCTTCGGTGCGCTGAGAATGAGGAAATCAGTTAAATGATGGCCTCATTGTTGCATTTCGCGATTGTAATGCGTGTGCGTGTGAGTGGAATCCTGTGTCGATTCGGGAGTCTGTTTGGTTACGCGCACTGCCTTTGCTCAATGGAATTTCATGGGATTTAATTATGAAATTGATAAGGATTCGTTGCGAGACAAATGACACGCAATGGTCCGGGGGCTTTGTTTGCGAGGAATACACTGCTTTAAAGTGCTATCAGTTCGGCTGCCTTCGATGCGTCGTGGACGGGAGGTTCATTAAAAACCGAACGGATTGATTACCTTCGTTTTCGAGATGACAATGACTGACTTGCGTGCGTATTTATTGCGCTGGTTTCAATAACTCTTCAGCAAACATAAAGCAGGCCGATATTTCCTTAATTGCGACCGACAGTGAAAGAGTATAAAGTATTCCTTTTGAATTTTCAATCTCTGATTGCACTCATATTGATCACTTACAGTGAATGCGGGAAACAGTATCGCAGGCCTTGCGAGGGACCCACCTTGCTGTGGGCAGTCTCATTATGCGCGGTGGCTCGGGCATATACTTAATAAAGTATACAAGTCGCTGCAATGAAGCCTTCTTTGTCCTCTGTAAAAGAATTCATCGAATGCTGACGTCAGTCCAACGCATTTTTGATTTCAATTCGACTAAATTTTTATTTTATTGTACCAGGTCGGCTGAAAAGTTCGTGTAGTTCGTATGGGAGGGTGCCACCTAGGAGCTAGGAGCTTGGATCCTCACAATGCGTAGATGATGGCGTTTCAGCGCAATGTGGGTTGAGGGTTGGTCACACTCCTCAGTCTACCTCTCTATTTTCGTTTATTCAGTCCGAAGTCGGATAGTTAACGATGAACAGGCAAGTAGGCAAGTAATGCCTGAAACACAAGAGTGCGTTGTGCCAGCCGACTTCACGTTAGGAAGGGAGTAAGATGACGCACTGCGTTGAAATGATTACTCAATTTATCAGCTGTTCTCTCTCTCTCATCTACCAGATGAAAAATATGGCGCCTTCCTGCATACACTCATTTGAAATGACTTTTGTAGTTAAATTATGTTTGATCAGCTGTTTTCATTTCTCAAATGACAGTTGACAGAAATACCCGCAATTTCAGAAATGAAGTATTACAGAGATAGCCGACTTCACAGCTGATTGCCCCCTAGTCTATCGAAGAATTTGAGTGCCTTTTTGACAGATATTCATGCATTTGTGACGATTATTCACGAAATAACGTAAATGACGGCTCTGATTGGTCAATGAACATGTTATAAAAAACAGTTGTCAAAAATCTTAAGGGGAAAGAGAGGTAGAAGTCATTTCCAGTTCATTTCTGCCTCAATTTGGAAGAAAACTTTAATTTTGGAAGAAAATCTCTCACAGGGCACCTCTCTGTCAAAAAATATCCAACATGTTCGATAATGACGTGCCATGGACTTAAGGCTCCGGCACATAGAATACTTTACATGAGTGAGCGTCAGCAATACTTTGACAGATACATAAAATACATATGTTCTTATGTGAGGTGACACATAGACCAACGCTGACGCTCACGTGACGGATATAGTTACTCAACTATTAACTTTTCTCTCTCCTTCAGCGTTGACAATCCTCACACTGTGACATTATAAGAGAATTCGAAGTTTATGTTGAAGTTTGGGAGTTGGTTCTCGTTGAAGCAACGTTCAAAATAGATAAAAATATAAACGAATGTTTATATTTGAGTATTTATATTAAAATACATACTTTAATTGTGCATAAATAAGCAAAACAACTTGAATTTTTAATTCAAACTAGAAACTGTCAAATGAAATCAGTTGTGCGTTGAAGTATTCATTGTGTCATTCCCTTGCGTCAGATACTTCAGCGTGAACGTATGCTCTGACGCTACGCAAGTAAAGTATTCTACGTGCCGATGCCTTTACGTTTTATATTTTATTACGATCCTCTCATCTCTCCCATTTTTCAGTAACGCAGGACGACGCTGTATTTTGGGCCATTGAATTGTGTGCGTTGAAAGGCAACGCCCGCGCAAACGCACAATTGTGTTTCAGGCATTATAAGGGAGCTGATCTTCAGCCATTTGTCAGCTGACTCCGTCATATGGCTAATTAGGAGCTCGGGAGTTGTTTATTGTTTATTATCATTAATTAGCTTACACAGTAAAATATAAAATCTTATGGGCGTGCAGGTTTTATAGGTAAATCACTTTAACGCAATTTAATTCAAAAATATAATTATAAAAATATGTCAAAAATTACTCTCCGGGAGGATGAGAAACACTACAGTGTGTGAGGAACTCAACGCTGAGCAGCTGCTTCGCCGAATGGAAAGAGCTATGCTTCGGATGAGAAACACGACAGTGTGTGAGGAAATCAACGCTGAGCAGCTGCTTCGCCGAATGGAAAGAGCTAAGCTTCGCTGGTTTGGTCACGTAGCACGCATGTCCCCACCATCACGACTGCCGAGGCAGGCCTTGAATACGATTCCATCGACCACTTGGCAGACCCAGGATGAGATGGTTGGACCAAGTCCATAAGCTCGCCTGGTTATGCTTAGGCATAACCCCTGATAAGTTAGAGTCGATGGCCGATGATCGAGTTGCCTGGGGATCTCTCGTGCGAGGTTTACATCCGCGACCTCTTTAGTGGATCATGCGGATCAGACGATGATGATGATCATGAAGTCAAAAATACAGGGAACAAAAGGAGAGAAAAACAAAGACAAGAGAATAAGAGAAAGATAAAGAGAACAAGAGAGATTTAAAATGTAATTTGATTATGCAAAGTGGACAGGATCTAAAAAGAAGTTGTTTTAATAGTTTTGTGTTTCTGATTCTTCGCAGTTTAATCGGCAGAGAATTCCACAGGCGGGTGGCGTGAACGAAAAAATGTTCGTTCTGAAGTTAGGCATGCACATCTTGGATGAATTAGAACGAACGATCTAGGAGATCCAGAGAACTGTAGTCTGGAAAGGAGATAATCATGTTGTATTGTTAACGAAATTCTATTTAAAAGGATCGATTTGTAACGAGGTCATCCAACATGAGAATTGGGAAGCATGATCGTAACTTTCTTCTTCTATTTGGCGCTACAGTCCGGGTTGACCTGGGCCTAAACCAACAAGCCATTCCAGCTAGCACGGTCTCTGGCTAGCTGTCTCCAGTGTCGCACGCCAAGTTGGTTGAGGTCCTTCTCCACCTGGGTGCGCCACCTTAAACGCGTGCGTCCTCTGTTGCGTTATCCCACGGGTTCGGAGTCGAAGACTCTCCGGGCCGGAGCTGAGTTGTCCATACGCTCTACATGCCTAGCCATCTTAGGCGTTGGATCCGAAGACGCCTGACTAGACTCATGTCGGTGTACATCCCGTACAGTTCGTGGTTGAATCCTCTCCTCCAGAAACCGTCAACGCAAACAGGACCAAAGATCGTACGCAGAGCTTATCTCTCGAAGAGACCAAGGACTTCCTCATCCGCTTTTGAGTCAGGCTGTATGTTTAGGTGTAAACGTAGCTTTACATCGGTCTGATTGCTAAAAAGCTTTGTATTTTTAAGTTCAACAACTAGAGGTCTCTCTTGTCGCTTAATTGCTAAAATCGGCACCCACTCAGTCATTTTTATAACCCTCATGTTTTCTTGGTCCTTCTTCTGGAACCAGACTTCATAGAGGTAAGACGTGGAAACCAAAATATAACTCCGTTAACCCACACAACGTGTTTTTTATACTTCACTGCACGAGACAAATTCACAACCAGCGCCTGGGTCTCCCACACCCCATCATTTGGTCCAAACGAGCCAGATCAATAAATATTGTTGTTATTATCGTCAAGCAAAGTGTGGCGTCCGCCAGATTTCCTATCATCAAGCAGCGCGAGGCGTCCACCTGATTCACCAACGAGCTGGATCAGATCGCACCATCAAGATCCCCAAATCTTGCCCTATCTATCACGAGATCATCAACATCATCATCATCAACATTATCATCATCATCCTCATCATCATCACATCATCACCATCGTCAGCATCATAATCAGCGTACGAAGACCAACAATCACCCGAAACAGGAGCAGCAGTATACCAGCACACCAATTCAATTGGCTTTCAGGTGCGTGCCTAGCTTTAAGATCAGTGCATTAGTTTTGCTTCCTATTTGTACCCTCTTATGTATACGCTACATTTGTAATAATTAGTACCGAAAGTGATTAAGTATTGCAAAGTTTATGGTTTCATTCAATTTCAAGTAGAAGGATATACGGTTTATCGTGAAAGTACCTAATCAGTTCTTCCTTTGGGGTAATTCTTCAAGTGTTCCTAGTGGTTTTCAATATCGAAATGAGTGCGTTGGATGATTTCATTATCGCTGCCGATCAGCTGATAGAATTTTATACACATTTTCAAGAAATTCCTATAGTAGATCAAACTTCTAGTTCATTGGAAGCGTCCAAAATAGAAGTAAAAAATCTGTGGTGTAATATTAAAAGGTGTTATTCTCTCTGTGTGCGCGCGGATGATGCTTCTGCTCAAGAAGACCTAGATGCTATAAAAACGAAATATAGGTTATCCTCTAACACTTATATCAACTGCCTCAGTGAAATTATAGACCGTGCTAAGAAATTAAAGTCTATTGAACAGGATGAGGTTCAGAACACTCCATGCGGCATTTCTTCTCCGGGTCCTCCAAAGGGTTCGATGCATACACCAGGTATCGCTCACTCCACTCTGGTTGAGATACCCAGTTCTGCTGTAGGTATAAAAGTTCCACCGTGTGACACAGAAACCTTTCATGGCGATTATTTAACATGGCCGTCATTTCGGGATATGTTCACAGCAGTTTATATAAACCACCCGAAGTTGTGTTCCGTGCAAAAGTTGTTTCATCTACGTGCGAAAACGAAGGAAGAAGCGAACAACATAGTTGCCAAGTTTCCCCTAACTGCTGCGAATTTTGAGTTAGCGTGGAAAGCACTGTCAGAGCAATATGAGAACAAGAGAATTTTAGTTAACAATCAGTTAAAGAATCTTTTTAACCTGTCGTTGGTTTCATTTGAGTCCGGAAAAAATATCAAAGAACTCCAACGGGAGATCAATGACTGCTTATCCATTTTAAAGGCTCATAACGTGGATACCAACTCTTGGGATCCCATCCTTATATACTTGTGTTCAAACCGATTACCTGAACGAACTCTCTCTTTATGGGAACAATCAATTAAAAGCCCTCGCGATATTCCATCATGGACAGAAATGGATCTGTTCTTAAGCGAAAGATACAGACTCCTAGAAACCGTCTCAGATATAAAGTATTCTTCCAAACAAAAGGGTCAGTCATCAAAAAACTTAGGTCACAGCTCTAAAAGGGAAAACCAACATAAAGCTTTCCATGCAAAACCCAACACATTCAGTTGTAAACTTTGCAAAAGTTACCACCCACTCCGACTTTGTCCAAAGTTTGTCCAAATGTCGGTCCGTGAGAGAATTGCAAAAGTGAATTCTTTCAAATATTGCACGAATTGTCTATCTTCTACTCATTTATTGCCAGATTGCCAAAGTACCCATACGTGCATGCAATGTAATCAGAGACATCATTCGCTGCTACACAAGTCCGATAATTCTGAAACTCGCAACGCCCCTTATATTCCGAGTCAAAGAGTGTCCCAATCCATTTCAAGCCCCAACTCCAAGAACGATCAAAACATACAGTCCGCTGAAAATCCAGATCCTTTACAAGTTCAATCATACTTCTCTAGAAACAACAACCGAGTTCTTTTAGCTACGGCCTTGATAGATGTCCATCACCAAGGAAATACTTTTACACTTCGAGCATTATTAGACCCGGGATCGGAGGTTACCTTCATTTCGGAAGTTTTGCAGAAAAAGTTGAACCTTCCTGTGAAACCAATTCAGGCTCAGATATGTGGTATGAGTTCGGTAGTAACAGCAACTGCCTCAAAACTATGTACTTTAACCCTGGGCTCGAAATACATTCCAACCTTCTCAATTGTAGCTACCGCAATTGTTTTAAAGCGTCTCACCAGCGATTTGCCATCATGCACTATACGGCAGAATGAGATCTCACAACCAATAGATTTTGAGCTAGCGGATCCCTGCTTCTATGAAACCTCAAAAATAGATCTTGTTATTGGTTCAGATTTATACCCCTCAATCATTAAGGAAGGAATCAAATCGAATGTCTTCGGTTCCCTAGTGGCTCAGAATACAGTGTTTGGCTGGGTATTATCCGGTCCGCTACCTCCAGGTAGTTTTAGCTCATTTTCAACAGTCTTGTCGCACTTTAGTGAAGTCTCATTGGATCAACAAATTGCTAAATTTTGGGAAATTGAGGAGATTGTAGAAACCAAGCCGCTCTCGCATGAAGACGAAGCCTGCGAAGAGCTTTATCAAAAAACAACGTCTCGAGATTCCAATGGTCGTTATGTGGTATGTCTTCCGTTTAAAAATACTATGCCCACTCTGGGCTACTCAAGGGATATAGCACTTAAGCAATTTAACCGTTTAGAAAGATCATTACAGAGAGATCCTGAGTTACATTCTAAGTACACTCAAGTACTTGAAGAGTATTCTGTCCTTGGCCACATGGAGGTAGTTTCACCAAAGGAATTAATCCGAGATCAGAATATATGTTCATACTATCTACCTCACCATGCGGTTACAAAGCCTGATAGTATCACAACCAAAACTCGAGTGGTTTTCAACGCATCCAATCCATCAAGCAATGGAGTCAGTCTAAATGACGTATTATATACTGGTCCCGTTTTACAAACCGACCTAACAACTTTGATTTTAAAATGGCGGTTTTATCGATTCGTGTTTAATGCCGATATCGAAAAAATGTACCGACAAATCTTGGTCCATCCCGATCATGTACCTTATCAGAGGATATTGTACCGTAAACTCGCCAATAGTGATTGTCAAGACTATGAACTACAGACGGTTACATTTGGTGTCAATTGTGCCCCTTATCTGGCTATCCGTACCCTATTACAGTTAGCTGATGATGTCCAGTGCACCTTTCCGTTCGCTGCGGCTATCCTAAAAAACGACTTCTACGTCGATGATGTCCTTTCTGGAGCCCACGATCTTAAAACAGCATTAAGGGCTCAAAAGGAATTGAACGAAGCTTTGAGCTCTGCAGGATTCTCCTTGCGAAAGTGGACGTCCAATTGCTTCGACCTACTTAAAGGATTTTCCCCCTCTCAGCTTTACGATCAAGACTTCTTAAAGATCGAAGATAGAAGTATCACAAAAACACTTGGTATTCAGTGGAATGCAAAGCAAGACTCCTTTCATTTCCTATTTAAGTCCCCGGACGTAGATGCTGTAGTTACCAAGCGAGCGGTCTTATCGATCATATCTCAATTATTTGATCCCACAGGTTGGTTGGCCCCTGTACTTATTACAGCCAAAATCTTAATGCAGCAGATCTGGCGTGATGGGACATCCTGGGACAAACCAATTCACCCCCTAACGTGTCAACGTTGGAAATCTTTCTTTGCTACTCTTCCAGATCTCCAGACGATTAACGTGCACCGATGGGTCCGATATAAACCGCAAAACTCCATACAAATTCATGGGTTTTGCGACGCATCTGAAAGAGCCTACGCGGCTACTTTCTACTTGCGTGTTCAGCACAGTGGAGATGATTGGTCATCGCATCTCCTATGTGCAAAAAGCAAAGTAGCCCCTGTTAAAGTGCTTCCCTTACCGAGGCTTGAACTTTGCGGTGCGTTATTGTTAGCAAGATTATTCCATAAAGTCATCACAAAGCTCCCGTGCTCGAACAAGGAACTCTTTCTTTGGACCGATAGTTCCATAGTTTTGGCTTGGTTAGATAAACCACCATGCACATGGAAAACCTTCGTAGGAAATCGCGTCTCTAAAATACAAACGTACGTGCCCAATACGAAGTGGAGGCACGTTCGATCCGTGGACAACCCAGCCGATTTAGCTACCAGGGGTCTGTCACCAAAGGATCTTCAATCAAATAGTTTGTGGTGGAGTGGTCCTTCCTGGCTTTGTCAAGCTGATTCATCCTGGCCTCAAGCATCGTTACAACCATTTGCTCAAACTGATATGGAACGGAGACCTCTTAAAGCTAATCACACCGCTATACCTCCCAATATTGAGACGGTGATAGAGAGATTTTCGTCCTGGCCAAAAATGTTGCATGTAATTTGCTACATTATGCGGTTTTTTCACAGAACCCATCCCCGTTTTAAAAATCAAGTTTCTTTCCCATCTTGTTCTTTAACTCAGCATGAGGTATCGGATGCTAAACTCTTAGTTATTCGTAAGACTCAATCGCTTCATTTCGCTAACGAATATTTACTCCTATCCAAAAATGAGAATCTTCAAAAAAATAGCCTTTTGTTGAATTTAAATCCAATGATGGATCCCCATCAAATCATTCGCTCTAACGGGAGACTCACGTCTTCTACTCTTTCCTTTAACGAAAGGTATCCCATAATACTACCTTATCGAGCTTATATATCTACCCTTTATGTCAAGTTTGTACACGATATCACACTTCATGGTGGAAACCAATTGGTAATCCGTTTGATTCGGTGCGAATTCTGGATTCCTAAAGTGAAGAATCTGGTGAAAAAATGTAATCGCTTGTGTAAGAAATGTGTGATTTACAAAAAGAAAACACAAACTCAACTTATGGCAGCCTTACCTTTAGAAAGAACTATTATATCCTCACCGTTCACTCATACTGGCCTAGACTTCGCTGGTCCCTTTGCCTTAAAAAGTTTTGCTGGACGAAATTGTCGAATATCAAAGGGATACGTATGTCTCTTTGTATGTTTTGCCACACGGGCGATTCATCTAGAAGCTACCAGTGACTTGACAACACAATCGTTTTTAGCCGCTTTAAGCAGATTTATTGCGCGAAGAGGTATGCCTAAAAAACTGTTTTGTGATAATGGCACTAACTTGGTAGGCGCTAGCAAAGTAATTACCAAAAATTTCCAACAATTTCTAAAAACCTTGTCAGCAGACGTAGCTGAGAGATACAAAGACCATAATCTTGAATGGAAATTTATTCCTCCCGGCGCACCCCATATGGGTGGACTTTGGGAAGCCGGAGTAAGGAGTTTTAAACAGCATTTCCGAAAAGTAGCAAGCACTAATAAGCTTACTTTCGAAGAATTTTCAACGCTCCTCTCCAAAATCGAAGCTTGCCTTAATTCCCGGCCGATTTCTCCCATTTCGGAAAATTCCTCAGACATTCCCCCGTTGACTCCAGGTCACTTCCTCCGAGGTGGGCCTCTGCTCGCACCACTAGAACCCGCCGACGATGAAAAATCTATAAGTTGCATTCAAAGATGGGAACGGGTCAAGATTTTATATCATCAATTTTGTCGCCGATGGAAGGAGGAATATCTGAAGGAATTACACAAACGCTACAAATGGAAACATCCTCAAAGAGATATCGCGCTCAACGATTTGGTAATCATAAAGGAAGAGAACCTCCCCCCAAATGAATGGCGGTTAGGTCGTGTTATCAAAGTCTATCCTGGCCTTGATAGCAGAGTAAGAGTCGTAGACATTAGGACACAAAATGGTGTCGTTACGCGACCAATAGTTAAACTTTGCGTACTAATTCACAATTGAATCCATAATCTTCATTCTAAATAACTTACTTTCACATAGACTGAAAACCGATAAATACAAAAAAAAAAACCCCAACTTATACACTCATTGCACTGTTCTTGAAGTTATGCTCGCTTATTATTTACTGAAGTTTCTATTGTATGAATTTTTATAAAATGATTGTTACATTATTATCATATTGTTATATTATATTATTGTATTCTAGTCACTGAAGTGGGGTGTCCGAAAAGTAAATTCCTTTATTGAGTTTTGTACTTAATGTATCTGAATAATAGATTTGTAACTTTTACAGCCAATGCTGCAAGGCGGCCGGCAATGTTTAGGTGTAAACGTAGCTTTACATCGGTCTGATTGCTAAAAAGCTTTGTATTTTTAAGTTCAACAACTAGAGGTCTCTCTTGTCGCTTAATTGCTAAAATGCACCCACTCAGTCATTTTTATAACCCTCATGTTTTCTTGGTCCTTCTTCTGGAACCAGACTTCATAGAGGTAAGACGTGGAAACCAAAATATAACTCCGTTAACCCACACAACGTGTTTTTTATACTTCACTGCACGAGACAAATTCACAACCAGCGCCTGGGTCTCCCACACCCCATCACTGTATAATAAAGTCAGCTTGGTCCTTCGAGGGATGGCTCTACTACTCAATTGGTTCTTGAGCCCATAAGAACTGCGGTTGGCAAGAGTTACTCTGCGTTTGATCTCGGTACTGATGTGACTGTTTATTGCGGAGCCCAGGTAGACGAAGTCCTTCACAACCTCGAAGTTATAGGTGCCCATTGTGACGTCGATGTTGTGTGTCCTTTCTTGATGACAGCATATACTTCGTTTTTCCCCCATTCACCGCTAGACCCATTTTAGCCAATTCCGCCTCATTGATAGCTCGCTGTGTTCCGCCAATCACGTCAATGTCATCCGCGTATGCACGCAGTTGTACGGACTGTTGGAAGATCGTGCCTCTTGTGTTAGCGTGTGAGCTCTAGATTATCTTCTCAAGAATAATGTTGAAATAGTCACATGACAGAGCGTACCCTTGTGTAAGACCTTTTCTGACACTGAAGGTCTCGCTGAGTTCTTTACCGACCTTGATGGAGCAGCGCACATTTTCCATCGTCTTCCTGCACAACCTGACGAGCAGGAATGTCAAAACTAGGCATCGTCTCAAAGAAGAGCTCATTTCTATGCACGCTGTCATGTGCTGCCTTGAAATTAAGGATTTCCACTACAAAGGACATACTGTCTTTCATCAGGGTACATCATCAAGCAGTACATCTTTTAGTCGTATGCGGCCTTGAAATCGGAGCCTGTATGTTGTCGAAAGCTTCCTTTCTGTCTCCTTGGTCGCGAGAGCTGCTGCCGTAAAAAAGGATTGAGCTGACTACTCTGCAAAGCAGGATGCTTCCCGCATATTTCATTCCGGAAAGGCGCTGCCTACATTCTGGATGCTTTTAATAATACTCAACGTCAGTTTTTAAGTTCAGCCGGTTGTCGAGAATTACATACGACCCCTCCCCCCACGCCTCCTTAAATCAGATTACCTGGGAAGCAACCCGGAAGTTCGCGTATTCCACAGTCTTTCGTTTGGTTATTAAGACAGCCTCGGTCTTGTGGTAAGCTAGTTCTACTTCGAGGGATTCCATCCAATCCTTGATCCTGGCGATAGCTTCGCTTGGCCACAGTTGCTTATACAATATCGTCGGCAAAATCAATGACGTTGACTCCTTGCGTCATATGCAGCACTCCATCGCACGTTAAGTGCCAGGGGAGAGGTCCAAGGACTGATCTTTGGGGGACGCCCGCTGAAACTTCGCAGTACTTTGGGCCCTCGTCAGTCTGGTACCTGAGCTTCCGGTGAGTGGAATTACTGGCGATTATCCTTTTCAGGTATTGTGGCGTACCCATTCTGGTCAAGTCCCTCTATCCTCAGCCACGGTGAGTAGCCGGTCGTATGTGGTGCCTTACACGATCTAGCAGGCATATCACCCGGTACGACGAGGGTTCTTCAGGTGGTTTGTAGTTGGTTGTAGTTTCCGTGATTCCTTCCCTCCTCAAGACACTTTTGCATCGTTGTTAAGAATAACTCTGGTCTCGTCTCGGCCGCTTCTTTGATCGCATATCGCTAGTCTGCCTTGGACTGTGGCACCACGCAAAGAAGCCGGCGCGTTCATGTAGAATTCTAACAAATTCTCAACATCTGCGTTCAATTGAATTTAAAAGCCAATCAACTAACTGCACCTCCCCCCAAACAGTCATCAATTTCAAACACCTTGCACAAACCCTTCTCACATTCTGTGACCACTGCACCCCACCCCCTGCCAAACCCCATCATTTAAAAGCATCACAAAAAAAATCCAAAAAGAAGATCGATACCATCACTCAGCACCGTTTGCAAAGTAGAAAGTTCAATCCATTGGAACCACTGCATTAATTAGCACACATCGGGAATTCAAAATTGGTTCCCAAACTCTGAACTCACTCATCCGAGTAGTGAACGCGATTGCTGGTGTTGGGGGAAAATAAAACTTTTCATCGTTCCCTGCCCCCACGCTCTGCATATCGGCGAATTTCTTTGCAAAGTCTAACGAGGCGCACTGATGGATTGAACAGCGATGAGTCTGAGTGGATATTGTTAAGTAAAATACTTCTCATAGATTCTTCTGCTCACAAATGGGAAAGTTATCTTCGGGGAACCCGTCGAGTTTTCTTCTTCATGAAGTTGAATTATTTTTATTGAACACCTTTTAGTTTCGATAGGACTTTAACGGTATTTCTTGGAGTAAATTGAACTTATAGCTTAGGACCAAGACAAGCTTATAAAGATTTGGTTGATTGAATATTTTCTGTCACTTTATTTCTCGCTGCTCTAGGTGGCCAATATAGAAGACGTTTATCGGAATTATCGTTACATTTACATTTGGCGCAGCCTGATATTCAGATGTTGAGAATGTTGTTGTGTTTCTTGCAGACTGCCTGCAGCCGATGTTGATGATCCTTATTTGGGCGTTTAAATCATTGTTGTGGGAAAACAGGACTATCGAATCGAGGGGCAGAACAAAGCACGATATCTGTCCTTGAAGTCGAATTGATTCTTAGCCAAGACAAAGCTTCTCCGGTCTCTGTAATTTTTGCCGCAAAGGCTCTACAAAAATTCCGCAGTCGAGATGAAGCCCAGGGACAATGTAGCGCCTGGTGCTGAGACATGCAGTACAATTTGCTAGTGACATTGGTTGGGAAGTTTTTCTTGAAGAGGACCTCAATTGTGAGGAGATTGGTGTCTCCAGGCATGGACTCAAATCTACCAAGGATGATGGAGTGTCCAGAACGGAGTTCCTTCACAATATATTTAATAATTTCGGTATAACGGTTTTGGTGACGATACCAGTATCTTAATATGGAGTGCTTTTTCTTAACGCTCTACTGAACTTGTCATTCATTGCACCCGTTTGAGCAGTTTATCCTCGACGTCCTTTTCGATCGCAATCCATCATATTGCACCTTTATAGAGGTATGCGTTTTACTACTGATACGAATAGGCAGTGGACCATGTGAGAGGATGTAGTTGTCAATTACATCCTTTGTTGTAGAATTCAAATGGAATTCAAATGCATGAGCAGAAATGAAGTATTACAGAGATAGCCGACTTCACAGCTGATTGCGCACTAGTCCATCGACGAATTTCAGTGCCTTTTTGACAGATATTCATTCATTTTTGACGGTTATTCACGGAATAACGTAAATGTCCGTCCTCAGATTTGTCGATTTCGTTTATGAACACGTTATAAAAAACAGTTGTCAAAAATCAAAAAAGGCGCCATCTCTGTAATACTTTATTTCGGTGCATGAGTTTAGGAACACAATACTACTTGATCTAACATTTCAAAACAATAAACAAGTTTATAAGTTCTGGGACACAACAACCACATATTGAAAACTACCAAGACTGTCTGACTTTAATGCAATCCCTTTTGGACGTCTACCCTCTTCCGTAGAATTCTACAAAGGTTTAAAAAAAATCATGCAAAACACACTAAAATCCCTCATGCGTAGAAATCTACGCGCACAATTGAGTATGCGATCAAGGTTAAGCTATTTTAGGCGCACAATTCGACTGGATTAATAAAATCATAAAATTTTGCGATATAGCTAATTCCGTATACAGTCTTGTACGTGAAATCTAACCCTAATGCAACTTGTTTTTTTATGTCATTAAAAATTCATCTGAAGATGTACAAGCTTCGCTTGCATAGACTATATACCTTTACAAAAGCAGACTTTCGTGAATTCATGCTTCAATGGTTTAGGTCTTATGTTACAAATAGAACACAAATGGTAAAAATTGATGAAGTAAGGAGTGATCCTCTTCTCCTTAATTTAGGAGTGCCTCAAGGCTCAGTCCTTGGGCCAATTTTATTCCTTATTTATATCAACTTCCTTCTTTCACTTTATTTCAAAGGAACACAACACAGCTTGAGTTGAATTCCGATCTTAGTATTTTGATTTATGCTGTTCACAAATTGGTTATAAGCCCGAAAACAAAGATTACTTGTTTTAGTCTATCTTCTGTTCCTGAGTGTAATGTTGATGTTTTTTTCCATTCAACTGATTGCCAAAAATGCAAGTTTTTATCTTACGACTGCATACTTGCTTCATCTTCAATTACTTTTGATGATAACTTGAAATGCAGTGATAAATGTTTTCCGATTGATGTTGTCGACGAGTTAAAATATTTAGGTCTTACTAAAGAAGTTCTAAGAGTATATTTCCGCTGTACACATTTTTTCATCTTCTTCTGCGCATCATCTACATCTGCGCAATAATTGTTCGATAAGGTCGTCGATATTACAGTATGGAATAGCTTGTTGGGGTGGTATTTACAGGATTAAAGTAGAATTTATTCTAACTCTTCAGAAATATGCTCTTCGAGTAATATGCCGCAAACCTAGAAGACATCCAAGTTATCCTGTACACAGTGACTTAAAAATTCTTCCTGTCAGACATCTGTATTATTATAAAGTGTTAAAGATATTTTTTATGATTTCTGGTAACCGGAATTCCAGACTAAACTCAAGCTACAGTCTACGTAGAAACTTTCTGTACATGGGAACTGTTCCCTCATTCCACACTACTGCTTATGGTAACTTTTATGATATTTCTTCTAACCGACTTTTCAATAAGCTGCCACTATCTTTTAAAACGATCCGAGAGCGCACTAGAACCTGGCTATTTAATTTTAATTTTGAAAGTGTACAACTCCTGGTTTCTGTTAATCTGATGTGATGCATAAATTAAATTAATTTAATTTATATCTTGTTTGTTGGTATTAACTTTGTCCATTCTTGCTATTATGAGAAATTATGCTATGTATGTACCAGTTATTTTTGATTCAGAATATTGAATTATTAATTGTTCTAATGGATCAACCTAATTAAAATTTATTTTATTTTGTTTTCATTTTACTTATTTAGCAACATATGCTAATAACACTATTTTAATATATTATAAATATCGAGTGACTTTAAGACTCCTTATTTTGTTTTTAGCATAAATGTAAAATATTTGAATTCTGTGAATTTATTTACCGATCCACAAGAAAGGGGAAGGATAAGTCTCCTCAACATCGGCTATAAGATCCTCTCTGTGTGTGTGTGAGCGCCTGAAACCATCCGTCAACAACCTGATATGTCCTTATCAGTGCGGTTTCAGGCCGGGGAAGGCCACCATCGACCAAACCTTCACATTACGGCAGATCCTGAAAAAAAAACCCAAGAGATGCAGATCGACACCCACCACCTATTCGTCGATTTCAAGGCCGCATATGACAGCGTGTATACAGACAAGCTATACAGCGCCATATCTGGTTTTGACATTCCTGCCAAACTCGCTAGGTTGTGCAGGATGACGACGGAGAATTCTCGCTGCTCCATCAAGGTCGGTAACGAACTCACCGAGACCTTCAATGTCAAAAAAGGTCTTAGACATGCGACTATTTCAACATTATTCTTGAGAAGATCGTGCAGAACTCACGAGTCAACACAAGAGGCACGATATTAAAAAGTCCGTACAACTGCTAGCATACGCGGATGATATTGACGTGATTGGTCGAGCACAGCGAGCCGTCAATGAAGCGTTTGCTGGTATTGAGGCGGAAGCGGCTGAAATTTATCTAGCGGTGAGAATGAGGAAAAAACGAAGTATTTGCTGTCATCAAGAAAGGACACACAACATCGAGGTCTGGAACAGAGCGTCACAATGGGCAGCTATAACTTCGAGGTAGACAAGAACTTCGTCTACCTCGGCTCGCAAGCAAACAATACGAACAACACCAGTACCGAGATTAAACGCAGAATTACTCTTGCCAATCGCTGTTTCTTTGGACTCAAGAGTTAATTGATTTATAGAGTCATCTCTCAAAGGACCAAGCTGACTTTATATAAGACCTTGGTAATTCCAGTCCAGTTGTACGGCGCGGAGGCAAGGACAACCTCAAAAGTGGATGAGGGATTCCTCTGTCTCTTCGAGAGAAAAGTTCTTAGTGTGATCTTTGGTCCTGTTTACGTTGACGGTTTCTGGAGGACCGTCTATAGATCCAAGGCCTAAGATGGCTGGACCATGTAGAGCGCAAGGACAACACTACTCTATGCCGAAGAGTCTTCGACTCCGAAGCAGTGGGACCACGCAATAAAGGACGCCCACGGAACCACGGCGCACCCAGGGGGAGAAGGACCTCAGTCAAATTGTTGTGCGCATTTGCAGACAGCTGGCTAAAGATCGTGCCGGCTGGAGAGGCTTGCTGGTTGAGACCCATGTCCACCCCGGATTATAGCGCCACCAGAAGAAGAAGAAGAAGTATTTATTTATTGTCACAAACTTTTATATTTTTTTACCTCTTATATGGAATTTTAATAAAAGTCAAATCAATATTATGATACATTTACTCAAACTACTAAATACCAGATACTGTGCCTCAAGGCCGGGAATATATTAGAAACGAGCTGGCCAACCAGAAATCTAACTTCAGCCATGTGCATTGAGTTAACCATTTAATCATGCACAAGCAAACATAAAGTGAACAAAATTGTAAACTTTTCTGCAAAATTTATGAAGTTGACAGATTTATCGCACCAAACCAAATGAAATCTGCACTAGGTCATTTTGCAAAACACGCACATTGGCATGCCAGTTAAAAGGGAATACATTCATGAACCCACACACCTCGAACATCAAATTCCCCCACCACTCTAAACCGTTGTCACCGCCAGCAATAGGATCACCATAACGTTTCGTTACCACGTTCCAACAACTGCAAGCGATATTGTTTGAGTGCACTTGCTATCATGAATGACAAATTCACACACACACACGCACACCCACACCCACCCGTGGACAAAAGCATGCACGTGCTTAGCAAGTGAGGCGGAAAAGGATAACACACAAGCATAAAAATAACGAACGATGACAAAAATCGAAGTACACTTGCATTTCAATGCACATCCTGAATGAGTCCTGGTTCCTCTGCAGCCAAGTAGCCATTGGCTACCGTCGACATCAGGAATCTAAGCCAAACGACACACACTAACCCTCCACCGAGGACCTCAGGGGGGAGGGAGTAACATTTTTATTATTCGAAATTGAACTTTGTTGAATAAATAACTGTAATAAATCTATTTATAAAAATGCAAACAAACAGAGTGAGTCTCACGCTAGTTTACACAGCAGATGCGTTCATTACTCTGCTCCGGTTGATGGGGGTGGCATTGGATGGCGAGAGGGAGGGAGGGAGTTTATGTGTTTGTTTGTTGTTGTTGTTGTTTTGCATTGTGAATGGAAGGCAGTCAGCCACAGAGCATAGCTCCACGCATCGGACTTAGGGACTCCCCGACTCGTTACGAAGCTGAATTTAGTTGTGAATTTTGAAAACGAGCTTCCTGCCAACTCTGGAGAACATGTTGAAGGTTTTGCAATTGTTGTGTGAGTGTGTGTGTGTGGGTGGATCCCGGACTGGATACAGGACTGTTGTGCAGCAGGCACTATTGCCCGAATGCATTTGAATGCAATTCGTGATTTGCATTTTATATAGATTTAGTTGGGATTTTATTATCCTGTCGTAGGATATCAATCGGAATACATTTGCTACATCCCCCTCTCTCTCCCTCTCTTCGAGATATCCGTGTCCAAGATAGAAAGACACCAAACAAAAAGGATTTGCATAGAAAGTTCTGCCGAACAATAGCCAAAGAGAGAGAGAATGATATGAGGAAGAAAGAAAGGGGAAAAAAAACCAAAAGGGGCGGCAGGCAATTGAGGAAGGATTGAATAAAGAAACAAACAAGCACATCGTTATAGAAAGTCCTGTCGTGGCTAACGGTTGTGGGTATCAGTATTGATACCATGATCAGTGCTTAGAAAACGGTCGTAAATCCTTGTTCTTGGGTACTTTATTGCCGCATTTTACATTCGTCCTGTGTAAACACAATTATTCTTCTTCCCTCTAACTGGACTTCGAATGGATACTAATGGCTAAGATGGTATATTGCTCCTTGTTAGGACTTTCACAGCGGACGACCGAGCGACGCCTCTGCATATCCTTGCAAACCACGCAACATCATCGTTTGCATTCGAAAGGGACTTTGAATGCAATAACTTTTGCAGTGATTGTGTGCTTTGCTGAGAATGATTGTAAATGTACAACCGAATCGAAAGTTAGTCCTTTTTATTTGGAGTTCATCTGAAAACAAGCTATGGACGTACGCATATTAAAAGTCGGCAGTTGTACTGCTTTTGGGGGTCTTAGGCTTTCAACCGATACATGGAATGGTCTGATTGCATCCTGCTGGAATTAAGGCATATTGGATTTGAATGCAGATGCAGGACTCTTGTGCTCTGATGCTCAGATTGGCCATGGATTGGTGGGTAATGGGGCAATGGAAGGAATAATTCAGTTCATGTGGAGCTGGAGTAATGCACACCGCCTGACTTTTAAACATTCTCTCTTTTTTGTTGCTCACTTCTTATAGTTCCGGGAATTGAATTGAAATTCGGCGATACCAAGGTCGTAACCAGACAGATATTGGAGGGTGATCTTTGAAAGAAATTCTTTTTATTTTTCAAATTAGTAGCGATTGAGAAAAGAAAAATGTTAAATTTAAAATTTAATTTTTTTATTTAGCGGTAACTATAAAAAAATCCACAAGAAAGGAGACAACATCAACTGCGCCAACTACCGAGGGTTAAGTGTCCTTAACAGTGCCCATAGGATCCTCTCTGCTGTTTTGTGTGAGCGCCTGAAATGACCTTAAACCCTTATTAATGCGGTTTCAGGCCGGGGAAGTCCAGCACCAACCAAATCATCACATTACGGCAGATCCTGGAAAAGACCCAAGAGATGCGGATCGCCAACCACCACATATTCGTCGATTTCAAGGCCGCATATGGATAAAAGATGTACTGCTTGATGATGTACCCTGATGAAAGATAGTATGTCCTTTGTAGTGGAAATCCTTATTTTCAAGGCAGCTTTTCTTTGAGACGATGTCTAGTTTTAACATTCCTGCCAAACTCGTCAGGTTGTGCAGGGTGACGATGCTCGCTGCTCCATCAAGGTCAGTATCGAACTCACGGAGACCTTCAATGTCAAAAAAGATTTTAGACAAGGCGACGCGCTGTCAATTCAACTCTTCAACACCATGTTGTGCCCAACACTGCACCAACTTGAGACCAAACATGTGGCATAACATAATTAGGCCACTAGTGCCAAATCAAGTGTTACTATTCTCAAAGGTGTTACGTATTCTTACAAGAACGTGACTCACAAACGAATGCAAGAATACAGGTCAAATGCAACAATGCAATGGGGCGTCAAATGACTAGCACAGGTTATGTATTCTTGCCCACTGAGCAAAGGCAAGAATACGAATACGATACACTGAATACGGTTAACCGAGGCAACTCGATAACGACGTTGACCTAGGGCAGGAAGTACGATCGGAGGTTACGAGGGAATGCAGAATGGACGGTGGAGGCGCAGACTACCTGATCGCAACAGAAAATAGTTGATTCATTCCTCAAAGATAACAACCATCCTGGAGAATATCGTACAACACAAGAGGCACGATCTGCCAAAAGTCTCTAAAATTGCTGGTATACGCGGTTGACGCGGTTGATTGACGTAATTGGCTGAACATAACGAGCCGTTTATGAGGCGTTTGTTGGCATTGAAACGGAAGCAGCTAAAATGGCTTTGGTGGTGAATGAGGTCAATGTCAAGAAAGGAAATAAAACATCGACGTCTTGGACAGAGCGTCACTATGGGCTGCTATAACTTCGAGGTAGTGAAGGACTTGGGTCTACCTCGGCTCCCAAGTAAACAGTGCTAACAACATCAGTACCGAGATTAAAAGCAGAATAAGTCTTGCCAATCGCTGTTTCTTTGGGCTCAAGAGCCAATTGAGTAATAGAGCCGTCTCTCGAAGGACCAAACCAACACTTTCGTTGTGAGTTTCTTTTTTAGGTGTTGTTTCAGATTCAAGTTATTGGTGATGTTGATGCCGAGATATTTGTACGACTTAACTACTTCTAACTCGAGGCCGGAATAAAGACATTTTTCATTTTTCGCGTGACTATGACCTTGGATTTGTGGGTCGCCGTGGCGTAGTGGTAAGTGTGTCGACTCCTATGCAGAGGGCGCCATGTTAGATACCCGAATTTACCACCTTTGATAATTCACGGCTTCCACCCTTGCTCAAAGAGTATTCCTGTCTAGAAAAAGCTTCTCAACTTCGCCGTTCAGAGTCAGCATAAAACTGTAGGTCCCTTCCACTCGTGAAAGAACAATAGCACGAACAACACGAGTGGTTGCTGAGAAGCTAGGCCCAGGTCCACCTCGGAATGTCGCGCCACCCATATTATTATTATTATTATTATATAAGATTATACCAATGAAAACCCTCAACTCATTTGGAGTTATCTCTGGATTGCAATTTTCCTGAAGAATTCCATATTCATTACTTTTTTCGGCGATCATTTGCAACATCCCTTCGTCGAAAAATCGTTCGAACATATCCCAGGCAGGGAGTCCGCTGGAGCTGGAAATATTAGTCTAGTAGCTCCTTTGGTATCAGCTTCCCATTGAAATGCGTCGCCCAAATGTGATATTTTTTTTTTGGAACTTTGCTTGAAGAATAATCAGTTGACACATTTTCGTTTATTTCACCAATAAATTCTGCAGATGTGCCAGGCTCCGCTCAGACCGACGCAACGCATCCCAACCTATGCATACGCTTGTGTTCAACACTTCCGCTTTCTCTAACATCTTTACCTATAGAACAAGGCCATTTTAATATGAATCATATTTTGAAGAAGTAAGAAGTCAATGGCGTACGTTCAATAAACTGCTCACGTTTGAAATAACATCAGAGATATCCTCATAGGTGCTCAAGGTCCTCAAGGTGAGGGAGGTTATTGTCATCTTCGCATTTCTCATTTTCCATCCGAAGTTCCCATGGCTGTAGTAACAGTGTACGGTGAAGATCATCACCGGTACCTGCGTCATCTTCTTCAGCATCATCTTCTCCAGACAATGTGCGTGAATCCGGCATCTCTATAAAGAGTGTGCTTGGAAAAATATTGTCGAAAACAACCGAATTCACCATATCCTCCAAATACTCCAGAGCATCATTCATCAGTTTTAAATTTGTTATATCTATTAATAATTATAACCTACAGTGCTCCACAAAAGTCTGCGTACACGTACATAAAATTGGAAAAAAAAATGGTTTTTATCCACAGAGTAGAAGTTAAAAATATTTTTGAAAGGTATATTCCAATAAAACAAGATGAAATGCTTCAGTTTTCCTCAAAATAAATTAAATATTGTTATTCGTTAAAAAAATACAATAACGAAACCCAAAAAAGTCGCAATATTAACTCCACAAAAGTTTGCGTACAAGAGAAAATACTCTTTCATTTTACACTGTTAATGCAACTGTAGATAGTTTCTTCACATATGTTGCTAGTTTGTTTGAGCCTTGATATAACTGAGGAACGAAAGATCACTTAAGGTATGATAAACAGTTCGAATCAAAGTTTTGATAGGCCGACCATCGAAACTCATTCCTAGAGATTACCGTGTCATAAAACGAATGGTGGTGCAAAAACTATTTATAATGACCAATAACGAGAGCGTTTAACTTGAATTAGTTAACAACACCTAACGCATCCAGAAAAATAAGGCGAGCAATAGTTCAAAAGCGGTTCAAGTCATGGACACCCAGCAAAAAACTGTTGATCAAAAAGTTCAACCAACAGAAACAGTTCGCATTCGAAAAGGTGTAGGTTAATAAGTCGCCAGACTTCTGGCGTAATGTTATCTTCTCCGACGAAACAAAATAAAGCGTTTTTTGGTATGACGACCGTTTGAGGGCAGGAAGCCGCTAAAACGAAACGAAAACAGTAAAGTACGCTAGTAGAAGTGTTATGGTGTGGGTCTGTATGGCGACATCAAGATTCGGAAATCTGGTACTAATCGAAGGAAATGATGAACCTGTTCGTGAACATTGATATTCTTAAAGGAAATTTTAAAGCAAGTGCTGAAATGTTGGGGATTGCCGTCGATTATTACATCACAGCAAGACAATTACCGCAGTAACACCACACAAAATGCATGTATTTGGCTGTTATATAGCCCTATCAAAATGCCACGATCCCTACAACAGAGCCCAAATCTCATGCCCATTGACCATATGTCAAAACCACTTGACTGAAAGATCCGTACACACGATACCAGTAATAAAGATACCAGATGTTAAAAGAAGAGCTTTATAAGTTGAAGTTGAGTTGAGAGAGACTAATATAAGAATTTTGATACAGCACAAAATTGGTAGCATCCATGTAAAACCGGTTAAAAAGGGTCATAAGGATAAGAGGATACTCTACTTAATAAGTGCACAAAAAGAAGTAAGGTTGATAGATTATTTATCGACTTGTAGTAACTTTCCTTGCATTTATTTTCACCTGTACGCAAACTTTTGTGGTGTTAATTTTGCGTCTTCTTTTGGTTTTTGTTGTTGTATTTTTTGAACGGATAACAATATCTATTAATTTTGTGAAAAATTTAAGCCTTTTACCTCGTTTTATTGGAATATACCCTTCAAAAATATTGAATGAGAGCTCTTCTTATCTAAATTGCATTATCGTACGCAAACTTTTGTGGATCACTGTATACTGTATTATAATTCTCAGACCAAAAAAGGAGATAGTAAATTGTGCATACAAGCCAACGATAAGAAAATATATTTAAAAAAAAAATGCGAAAAAAAGAGGTTATTTGCATGCGGTATGTACGACTGTGACTATATGGTAACAGCTAGATTCAAACCAAGATACCAATGTATCTGACTCATTGAGAAAAGTTATAAAATATGTTTTTTTTTATATTTTGATGTTCTGTGCAAATTACCAAAGTCACGAATCGGAAACAAAATCGTTATCCTGGCACGTATGGACATTCTTGCCTAAAGAGACGCTCCATTTGATCTTTTTTTAATGTTCCTGAAAAATACAAAATTATGCGACCGGCTACTATGTCTAACAACATGCGAATACTTTTTAAATTGCATCTCATCAGAAAGGTCAACGCACGCGGTCAGTTCCACAAACAATAGCAAGTGGCGATATCTCTTTACAACTGGTTAATAAGAAGCGGTAAGTGGAACACTACCAGTGTGACCGTATGGTGACAGTCGTCCTAAATGGGTTAACGGTGGGTAAGGAATATGTGTATATTGGAGAAACATCAATAGGGTCGTTTCCCTGCTGATGACATGCCTCATTTACTCAAAATGTTGATTCCACAGACCGCTTGTCCAGTCGAATGGCTCTTCACATCCGTATATCCAATCAAGACATCACTAATTGCTTCTCGATCGAATAATTTCGATCGACATTGTAAAATGGAGCATTGTCGACAGACGCCACGCCACAGAGTGTCACACGCACAGGCCACACAAATAAGTTCAATCATGTCGAAATGCCACAATTCTAATCGAATATCCAATTGATCCAAGAATGCCCGTAGCCCACCTAGGAGCTTCTTAAACTGCAACATCTAATTCGATTTTGAGGCCTGGGACCTAAGTTAGTCGTGCAACTCCTCGGAGGTCTTGCCCAAGACGAGAATCAGACACAAATCCAACTAAATTCAATCTAAACGGGTCCACCTTCTGTCTCGGCTTCATGTGCCCACTGAATGTGTTTCAACAACGATGAAAATCAATATTTTCAATAGGAATTTGGAAATTACACAAAATCAAATTTCATTCCCATTCCCATTCCCGTTCCCGTTCCGAGGCATGAATTATCCATGGCACCCCCTTTCACAGCCGAAAATAAGCAATCCCAGCGATATTATTCAATCATGTCCAGCAGAATGGGTTCATTACCATAATTTCTCCATCGCATAAGGAGCATCCGCTTCGCATAAAGCACGAGTTTCTGAATTTCAGAAATTCCGAATATCAGGAAACATCAGAGCTTCTGACGTCGTCGTCGTCGTCCCGAGAGGGTGAGGGCAGGCGTATAACCTCAAACAGAACCGAAATAATGTCAAAAACCCTCTCATCATCCCATTGTCCGTATTTGTCCAAACCGAACACTAAATGAATTGTTCAGTCCTCAGTGTGTTGAGCAGCGCCACACCACCGTCCCCATGGAATACAATCAAATTAAACGGTATTTGAATACAAATACCCTCCCGATGGTGTATAGCCCGGCATAATGGACTTATAGTGTGCTGTGCACTTGGAGCTGTGCCGTGCACTGCTCATTTGGACAGATTGCATCCCGGCTGTCGGCACTTGGTTTGACGTCGAGCACGATGCAAATGAAATATTTGCCGGAGTTTTGAAAAAGACCTAAATACCGCACCTCATGTTTGAGATGATGAAGTGCGTAATAACCTCATTTCTGGAGCTGGCGGTGGGCGGTGGGCCTTGGGCGATTGTAATCAATTGATTTACCACCAAGCATTTGACCATTCCGAGCAGCCGATGCGGCACGCCGTGGAACACCTTTGGGAGCTATCCTATCCGACCCACAGTGGCATAATGACTTGTGCATGCACACTGCCCATGCACGTGCTGTTGTGCGAACATAATTTAGGGGCGGCCTGGGTGTGAGCATGCGGCAAGGGAAGGTAATGCCCCTAACCAGAGGCATGTGTACGTCAGATGCCAGGGCTGCCTCGATAGTTTGCCAATCAATTATTAATTAACTGAATGTCTTCAGTGCATCCAATGCTCAGCTGCCCGATCATGAATTCTTTTACAGTGGCACATGATGGAATGCAATCAGAGCAGCGGCTTGCAGAGGGTCCTCCGATTCGTGGTCCGGAATTTGGCATCGCTGTGTGCGGCATCACGCAGGATATCCGTTATGGCCCCTCCGTTGGGTGGAAAACAGGAACATCGGGTTCATGAACACCGCCCACTGGATGTTCACTTCGATAGTCAGCCCGACACTAATGGACGGAGTCTGAGTTTGGTGGACAGCACTGAATAAAGCTGTCAACTGCAATGTAATCCAGGGAATGGGAACGACTGGATAGCACTTGTATTAGTGGAGCTTTAAGAAACACTCCGTCTAATGCACTTGTTCCTGCACTTCCCGTGGCTGCACCTTTTCGACAAACGGGTAGTAGCCAGAACATCTTCGGTGACTCAAAACACTTCCAACTCAGCATCAGCCAACCAACTGTTCTTATTCAAACTTCACAACGACTCTGATAGTCTACAACCTCCAGCCATGTCGGAGGATAACTTCTCTACCAGCATTCCTTCCTGATCGGACTGGAAGACAGGCGATGAGACGAAAGGCAGACGAGTATGTACAGAAATGGATCAAAGACGAATGAAGGGGTGGGCGTATTTAAGCTTACAAGTTATGCCAAAGAATATGCGAGGGACAGAGCTCTTAATGCTACCCTTTCTTTTAGTTTTGAAACGCATGCATTGTCTTGCAATAACTCTTTGGCATGAGTTACTTTAATAAATGCTGTTATTTAAGCTTTCAAAATAAGAAAAAAGACTAAAATTTGGGTATTTTAGACCGAGTGCACTAGAATTAATATTTTATTATTCGTTCCATTGAGCTACAGTTTAGGTCCCATCAAGCTCTAACAAGTGCTTAACATTTTTAGAAGACTGCAGTATTCAGCTAACTATTCTAAAAGACTTGTTTTGTAAGACTTAGTTGGTTTTCGAAAAAAACGGTTTTGATCTTTATAATATTATAGAAGTTATAAATTCTTGGCTAATAATGGTAGGAAATATTGCAGCTAGGATTATAATATACAGTTCAGTACAAAAAAAAATGCAAACGGGTATAAAATCAGAAATAGTTCTGCGTGGCTTCCTGTAACGGTATCCAATTTGGTTCTTCTTTTGTGAAACCATTTGATTTTGAGTATCAGTTTATGATTGGTCTCGTGCAGATGTTAAAATCATTTAAATAAGTGGTATAAGACGAAAATTCGGACGAGCAAAAAAGATTCAAATAGAGAACGTGTCTACTAAGTTAGGTCTATAAAATAGGTTATTCTTATAATAAACATTTGTACTATACAATAATTACCAACTGTCTACTGGATGCAAAGAAGCAATCATTGCAGCTTTTAAAAATGGCACGCTCACGAAGGATATTGCTCTCGAGTTTGGTGTTGCAACTTCAACCATTTCACGAATTGTATCCCGATGCCCTGAAGTTGGCGATGTTAATCGAAAAGTTGGTACTGGGCGTCCTTGCAAAACAACTCCCCGACAAGATCGTGAAATAGTCAAGCAAGTCAAAGTCGATCCCCTGAAGACTGCAGTTGAAGTTACACGCTACGTCAATGGATATCTTGACCTTAGTGTAGCGGTTCACAGTATTAGGCGACGACTAAGGGAGTCAGAACTGCAAAGAATCTATTCATCAGCGTAAATAGAAAGAAACGGCTCGATTTTGCGAAACGCCACATGCATTGGACGAGCGAGCAATGGGCTAAAGTTTTATGTAGTGGCGAGAGCAAATTTAACATCTTCTCGTCAGACGGTAATCGCTATATTCGAAGACCTCCGGGGCAAATAAATGGGGGAGGATCTGTAATAGGATAAGCAATCTAAAAGGTTCTTCAAGTTAGATTTCTAGTAAAACTTTATTTAAGGTTCATTCTCTCGTCAAGGTGGTTGAAATAAACGGTCCGATGAATGCCAAAATGTATCGGGGAATATAAGAAAACCACATGCTTCCACATTTAAGGTCAAATATGCCAGAAGACTGCTCATTTCAACATGACAATGAGCTAAAACATACCACCGTTTGGTCTGAGGGTTTTTGGACAGCGAAAATATTGACGTTCTAGCTTGGCCGACGCATTCCTGGTCTCAATCCAAAAGAACATTTTTGGGATCTTGTAGATCGAGAGATAAGTAAGGGGAGGACATCCAACAGAAATGAGCTATGGGAAAGAATAAGGTCCGAATGGGAAAAGATCTCACCAGACCTGCTGATTTCCCTGGTAGACTTAATGCCCTCAAGATTTCTGGCCGTTATTTCTTACAAAGGTTATGCAACAAAATACTAAGCCTTTAATATTATTTTTACTTATTTATACTTCTTCTTCTTTATTTGGCGTACAGTCCGGGGTGGACTTGGGCCTCAACCAACAAGCCTCTCCAGCCGGCACGACTGACTGAGGTCCTTCTCCACCTGAGTGCGCCATCGGTTCCGTGGGCGTCCTCTATTGCGTTGTCCCACTAGTTCGGAGTCGAAGACTCTTCGGGCTGGAGCAGTGTTGTCCATGCGCTCTACATGGCCCAGCCATCTTAGGCGTTGAATCCGTAGACGCCTGGCTAGGCTCATGCCGCTGTACAGTTCGTGGTTGAATCTTCTTCTCCAAAAACCATCAACGCAGACAGGATCAAATATTGAACACAAACCTTTTCTCTCGAAAAAAACATGTGCTTCTTCATCTGCTTTTGAGATATTCCAAGCCTCCGCACCATAGAGCAGAACAGGGATGATCAAGGTGTTATACAATGTTAGCTTGGTCATTCGAGAAAGGACTCTACTACTCAATTGCCCCTTGAGCCCAAAGAAACAGCGGTTGGCAAGAGTAATTCTCCGTTTAATCTCGGTACTGGTGTTGTTCGTACTGTTTACTTGCGAGCCTAGGTAGACGAAATCCTTCACTACCTCGAAGTTATAGCTGCCTATGGTGACGTTTTGGCCGAGTCGTCGATGTTGTGCGTCCTTTCTTGATGACAGCATATACTTCGTTTTGCCCTCATTCACCGCTAGACCCATTTTAGCCGCATCCTTCTCAGTGCCAGCAAACGCTTCATTGACTGCTCGCTGTGTTCGACCAATCACGCCAATGTCATCCGCATATGCTAGCAGTTGAACGGACTTCTGGAAGATCGTGCCTGTAGTGTTGGTGTGTGAGTCTTGCAAGATCTTCTCCAGGATGATGTTAAAGGAATCACAGGACAGTTCGTAGCTTTGTCTAAGATTTATTTTGACATTGAAGGTCTCGATGAGTTCTTTACCGATCTAGATGGAGCAATAAGAATTCTCTATCGTCATCCTGCACAACCTGCGGAGCTTGGCAGGAATGTCAAAACTAGACATGGCGTTGTGAAGCTCGTCCCTATGCACGCTCCCATATGCGGCCTTGATATCGACGAATAGGTAGTGGGTGTTGATCTGCATCTCCTGGGTCTTTTCCAGGATCTGCCGTAGTGTTAAAATCTGGTCGATGGAGGACTCCCCTGGCCTGAAACCGCACTGATATGGACCTATCAGGTTATTTATAAGCGGCTTGAGGCGAGTACACAAAACGGCAGAGAAGATCTTGTAAGCGATGTTCATTTGTCCAAAAAAATGAATAAATTGGTAACTTTTGTATTTTTTTAAGCATTTGCATTTTTTTTTGCTCGTCCAAATTTTCGGCTTATAACACATATTTAAATGATTTTAACATCTGCACGAGACCAGTCACAAACTGATAATCAAAATCAGAGATAACCTATAATAGAGATATCCAACTTCTACCTCCCTGGCTCCTTGATTTCATCTGACAGCGTTTTTAATACGCTTTGTGTCCCGTGTCTGTGATCATGTGTGAGCTCTTGAGAACAGCTGTGGAACAGCTGATACCCTTCCCCAGCTAAGTAATGGGGTGAATTAGAATTATTATTTGAAAATTCGCTCGTTATTTGAACGTTTTTTTCAAATTTCGGTGTTCAATTTTCAACACAGTATGGAGGGGTAAACGAACGACCAAAGCTTATGTTCATGAAGTCGATTCATTAAGACTTTTAGCAAATTACAATCTGAGATACTAGGACATAATTAATGAATGCACGACATATTGTGAATTTTATGCATATGAATAAAAATGAATAATACATTCATGCGCTTAGGTAACTAATAATAAAAATATTATTAAAGCGCGAATCACTTAAAATAAGAAGATTTGACAACCATTTGTATGCATAAGTAATAGTTGCAATATCTAGCCATTTTTCTTATCAAATTGTTTAAATAGAATTCATGCGTTTTTCAGAATTCATGAATTAATCGTATACAGCGGACTATGGCTTATGAATAAGCTGTATATATACTTTAGAATTAATTTGAGGTGAAATAGTTCCAGTTAAATGTTCATTGCAATACATTTTTTGTTCACGGAAGTCCATATCACAATGTAAGAAGATCCTCTTAAAAAATACGAGTCAACATTTGAACACCCTCCGAGCAACATACCCATGTATTTTTTTTTTTTTTACTTCATTTTTATTTTAGAATTCATAAAAACTTATATACTAGACAAAAATGCTTAAAACTAGTTGAACGAACAGAATTACTATATCTATAACTTACTGGCCCTCGGCGGGCACTCTAAGCTAAGCTTAATCTTAATCTATGTCTTTCGACCTAACCTAACGAATAAAATATAAATGGAAATTTAAAAGGAACACATTACTGTTAAGAAAAAATTGAAAACTTAACTACTGGACGGTTTTTACAAAAACTTACAAGCTAACTTACATTCTACCTTAAAATAAAACTTAATAACTAACTTAAGCTAACCTACGTATATATGCATATACACATGTATATACCCATATGCACATGTTTATACGCATATATCCTTATTATACACAATGTATGCGTGTATCGTCATGTATACACATATACATTTTTTTTTTTTAATTATTTTTTTTTTTTTTTTTTTAATTTACACCTTACTCTACCTTAAAATATACTACCCTATTCTAAGTACGTCGGCCATAGGTTGCAGCTAATAAATATGAATATCTACATTCAATACACTGCAAGACATGAAACCGACTGCTTCCCATGCGGGGCTCTGAACTAAAACCTTTCTAACCGGGGTCTAAAGGATTCGAGGAGGGAGTTCCCTCGCTTCCCAGCCACCAGAACTTTTGGTGCTGCATTGCAACTTCTCGAATGTCCCGCCTGGATACCGCCGTACTGAACCGGAGGAGACCCTCCTCAGCTCGTTGTGCGACGGAACGGTCGTGGTTGAGTCGCCCATCCACGGTTGATCTGGCGACGTGGTAGATGAGCGGCACCGCATTTACGTCTTGTATCAGACTGTGCTTATCTAGATGGAGAAATGCTTCTGGGGGGACGAAGCCGTTGTGACGTACCCTTTCGTGGTATTGGGGATTGGGGTAGTAAGCCCCTGAGATCAAGTTATTGACCGAGTTCATCGCTCTAGCAGTGTGACCTCGAATCAACTTCACAAGGAAATTGTCCACTATGCTACATGGATCGTACATGGATTGTGGGCAAATTAAAAAATCTGCCGCCATTTTTCCCCACTAAACTCACGAATCTGCAGCAATTTCCCACTAAAATGTACGAATCGGCCGCCATTGCTTGGTGGATACATGGTTTGTGTAAGAGTATTTGTGAAATACAAGGGAATACCAATACTTTTGGGTTTTTCTACGGTGTGGACAAGGATATCTCTATTATCCCTTATCTCTGCTCAAAATCAAATGGTTTCACAAAGGAAAGAAACATTTCAAAAGAAGAACCAGATTTGTAACCGTTACAGGAAGCTATGCAGAACTATTTCTGATGTTATACCCGTTTGCATTTTTTTGTTCGGTACTGTATATCTTTCTATTCTATTCTCTATAAAATAAATCTTTCTTTCAAAAAATAAAATAAAAGAATCCACTTCCGAAGGTCTGAGATATTGAATCTCTTAAACTAAAATCTCAATTGACCCTAGAACACTAAGACCTTGTCTTCGAAACGACGCGAGTAGTACCAAAATCCGAATTCAATAAGTTCCACTGAATCTACGTTTCTTAAACTCTATGTACCTTCATTGTGTTACCCAGATCGTTGCATTTGTAGATAGATACTTTCTTTGGATGCTTTTTAAAAATTTAGTTTTTTGTTACATCACTTTTTTTTTTTTTAATTTTAAACAAAAGCAGACTGTTATACTACGCCTTTGTGTTAAGGTTTGGTTTGGTCAAGGCCACCTGCTTGGTGTTCTAGGGTGAATGGGTTATGCTTCCATGGTTTGGTCACGTAGCACGAATGTCCTCACCATCAAGACGATTCCATCAGGTAGGCAACCACTTGGGAGACCCATGATGAGGTGGTTGGACCAAGTCCATAAGCTCGCCTGGTTGCGCTTGAGCATAACATCTGATGAGTTAGAATCGATGGCGGAGGATTGAGTTGCCTGGAGATTTCTCGTGCGAGATTTACACCCGCGACCCCTTTAGTGGATCATGCGGGATCATGCGGGTGATGATGATGATGATGTTCGTCTAACCAGCTTTAAGCATTTTTGTCTAGAACTTAAGCATGCAATGATTTAAACATAAGCTCGCCTGGTTGCGCTTGAGCATAACATCTGATGAGTTAGAATCGATGGCGGAGGATCGAGTTGCCTGGAGATCTCTCGTGCGAGATTTACACCCGCGACCCCTTTAGTGGATCATGCGGGTCCGAAGATGATGATGATGATGATGATGATGATGATGATGTTCGTCTAACCAGCTTTAAGCATTTTTGTCTAGAACTTAAGCATGCAATGATTTAAACAGTAAAAATGAATTGATAAAAAGCCCTTGTTGTTTTTCCTGTACGACAGGAATACCATTTTTTTATTGTTGAATTCCGGATTGTAGTTTTTCAACGCACTCTTGGCGAGGCAGCAACGTTAGGTCATATCTTCATGGAAAGTCGAATTAAAATAAAGAACCCAGTTCCCATTAACCACTGTCGTTTTCCGTTTGTAGTTCAGTGTCTGGCAAAACACATTCGTGCCATCGATAAGGTTGATTCCACTGCCATCCCTCAGAAATTCGCATTTCTAAGAAGGTTGAGCTTCAGAAGTCGGCCAGCCAGATTCTGGAGTCCGACATTATTCCACTTTATCGACCACAAAGCTTTGATTCAGAGAATTCTGTGATTTCACCATTCTACCCTTTTGCGGCCGTCACAGAGTTCACTAAAGTTCTTGTTACTGCCCTCGTCCTCCTCGAGATGATCGACTTTTGAGAGAGAAACATCTTTCAGAATCCATCCTCGAGCAAACATGATATCCATGCTTGTGTCTTGTGTTTGTGTCTCATGTCTGACACGTTACCATCGAACCACCCCCAGCACCATCTATCAGCACATTCCCATCAAAGGACTCCTCCCTGATTACGAATATCTAACTTCATTGACTTGACTTGCTGTTACAGAGCGACACACACTCGCACAAGAGGGGACGAGACTGCATGTGCTGCTGCTTGTCGTTTGCTTTTGGAACAGAAAGTAAACACAAGCATGCCATGATGATAATTCGACAAGGCGATGGTGTACAACTGTGCGGATGGTGCTGATGATGACGACGATGATGTACTCAGATGCTCGTTGTTTCTGCCATAAACGATGAGCGAAGCCAGGAGATCGAGCGGGGATGGGTGGGGCTTAGTGCACACAGACAAAGGACACCGGATGTGCAATGAATGTACATGGGAGCTCGCATTCATTTTGCATAACCCTACACGGAATAGGTTTGACATTTGTTCTCCGCCACGCTAAGATTGACAGCAAACGAAAAGGGAGCGTGGTGGAACATCGTGGTGGTTGTGTTCCTGGTTTGGCAGAGGAATCGAATGACGTACGCCCTTTCGCATCAGATCTTGAGCCGGAGAAATTAGGTCACGTGCTTATGCACCGTTTGCCTTGTATCATGAATGGTGTTTGCTTTTGTCGGGGGTGTCGCTTTGCATTACTTTCCGATTGCCATCGATTTTGGGAGACTGGGACGGAGAGCATTCGGCGATGAACGATGTAATGTGGATGCAATCCTGCTTGTGTCGATGGTCTGCAAATACCTGCAAGGGAATGCCATTGCCGAGTGCAGCAAGGCTTTCGTGGCAGATGTGCCGAATGAAGCCGTTCGAAGGAGATGTTCTCCATCAGCTTAGATGAACGGTGCATGCACCCGACGTGATGTGTTGCCTTGGATGTTCCTGGGCAGGGGCGCCTTCATTAAGCTTTGTGTGGATTATGAGAAGTTGGCGAACCGCAGACTAGTGAGGGACGGGGTCGCACTTTAGCCAACTGGCATACTTCGGTCAGGGGTGGGAGCTGTTCGCAATGTAAAAGTACTCGGTGATTCGAGGGGAGCTAAGACCAGTAGGCACTGTTGAAGGCAGAAAAGGCGGACAGGCATGAAACTGAGGGTACATTCGGACGGTCTGTGCTGAAAATGGCTTTAGTTTTGAGGAAACCCTCAGACACTGATTCAGACTTCGTAGGCTTGATTCACGGATCACATTGTGGAGTGGTTTTCTAGGAACAGTTTGGCAATACAGTTGTGGTCCAGTGTAACGAATGCCTATATAATCAGTGATCGATATAACGTACCCTTTTTTCAAATGCATTAGTGTACGAAAAAAAGAGTTGACATTCGAAACAACGATTGTTGTCGTTACATTGGAGAAGAAGGACACAAGGCAACTCCATTGACTGTGGATGTTTGGATGGCAATGTTAAGATAACTGCGCTAACGAGTCTACAGGAAGGAGCTGCAAATTGCTGCGTTCAAAGCTCTGCTGTTCGCGGTTTATAAAGGGGTTTCCAATAGGGACTTGACAACTTTGAATTTCATTTCTGAACGCACTCTTTCGCTAATCATCAAACTGTCACTGTCAATTTATTCAGTAAACTTAACATTTTCATCATGGTAAAGTACACGAACGAATAGTATCTGCAAATTATATCAATTTTCCACCGATATTCTGAGTCGGTGACCGACTCCAATTTTCGACAAAGCTCATTTTTGGTTAAATAGGTTCGTCAATTAGCAAAATTCGCGTTATTGGTCGGGTGAAAATCCACATGTGCTTCACAAATCACCACTTTATCCACCAAAAATAACAATTTGGTGCGACTTGTATGCCGGGCCATATTTTTTCGTCTACGATAACTATCGTCCCGTTACTGTGAATGGTCAGCGTTATCGCGCCATGATTACCGATTATTTTTTTGGCCCGAATTGGAAGATATGCACTTGGACAACATGCGGTTTCAACAGGATGGTTCCACTGGTCTTATTTGCTACTTCTAATCCAATCCATTTCTTCGCTGATGACAGCACCCTCAGCGTTTCATATTCGTTCCAAAAGACTCACGACCCCGCTCTTCGGCCGTAGAATTGGAACGGCAGCGTATGTTAAGCATTGAATACCCATCTTGACAGCATAATTAACTGGGGAAACACAATAGAGTGGAATTCAATGCTTAAAAAACTCAATGCTGTCTGCTGTCACTCAAGCAAACCCTTGTTAATCAGTCATTATCCATGAATTATCGTTGTAAACAACAAACGTACGTTCGTAAAAGTCTGCTCCACCGCCCTACTTGACGTTTTCCCAGGCCTTCGAAAAAGTCTGGCATGAAGGCCTAAAATACAATCTAAGCAGGCTTCTACCGACACGCTTCTATAAGATGCTAGAATCTTATCTCGATAACAGGATATTTAGAGTTGAACACGGAACTGAGGAGTACCTCAGGGGAGTGTCATTGGCCTTACATTGTACCTGTTGTACACTAGAGATATACCTCAAACTGATGGTACACTTGTGGCTGCATTTGCGGATGACACAGCTATCCTGGCAACGGGAAGCTCAGTTCAGTCCTCAACTGATAAACTCCAACGAGCTCTGGACAAAATAAACGAATGTCAAAACGCTGGCGCATTACTCCCAAAGAGACCTAATCAACGCACATAAATTTTACCTACAAAAATATTGAAAATCGACCAGTTTTCATTAATTCTGTACAAATACCGTACGCTAATGAAGCAAAATATCCTGGTATGACACTCGATGCGAAACTCAAGTGGAAGGCCCACGTGAAAAAGAAACGGGATGAGCTCGAACACCGGTATAGAGAAATGTACTGGTTTCTTGGAAGGCACTCCGAGTTAAGCAACAAACTGCTATTATTCAAGGTCGCCGTGGCGTAGTGAGTTAGTGCGTCGACTCCTACGCAGAGGGTGCCAGGTTCGAATCCCCAATTTACCAACTTTCATAATTCACGGCTTCCACCTCTTTCGAGCCACCGACAAAACTCAAAGAGTATTCCTGTCTAGAAAAAGCTTCTCAAATTCGCCGTTCGGAGTCGGCATAAAACTGTAGGTACCTTCCACTCGTGAAAGAACAATAGCACGCACAACACAAGTGGTTGCTGAGAAGCTAGGCCAAGGTCCACCTCGGACTGTCGCCCCACCCATATTATTATAATTATTAAGTGGTGCTTCGAGTTATCGAAGTTCGACTGTAATCAACAGGGAACTTTTTGTGATTTATTTAAAATCATTTCTGTTTGGGATTTTCAACAATTATCAACTGCTTTAAGCCCATTGTCGAACGCTGCGTTCCAAGAATAGCTTAGACATGTGACATTGCTTTTATGACTGCTTGACCGTGAATGAAAATGGTAACATCAGCTGGTGGCAGCTATTTTCAACATTGATATCATTCAGGCAGCTGCCAGGACGATTCATGCCGCGTCGAAACTGGTGTCGGATATCCAATGGAACAAGAGCCAGAAACAATGTACGGGTGCCTGCTTGATTGACCTGGAGAAGGCCTTCGACACCGTATGGTTAGAAGGACTTTTCTACAAGCTCAATCGGCTAGGCATTAGCAAACCACTGCTGTACCTACTGCAACATGATTACCGGTAGACGGTTCGTCGTCAAAATTGGCAACGTGACCTCCACAGGTATATTTGAGGTAAAAAATGGTCTCCAACAGGGTGCCGTTAATTCGCCGATCCTGTTCAACATTTGCTTGAGCGTATTGCGTATGTCGATGACTTAATCGTGTACAGATCAGGCAAAAAGATCGAGGAAATCACTACTCTCACGCAGGGTGACTTCGATTCTTTCATGAGAAATTGCGATGACTGGAAGTTGAGTATCAACTTCTGGAAGTCGGAAACCATTCTTTTCAGGACTCCGTTGTATAAAGCCTCGGCGGATACAAGAAAGAATTGGCGAAAGTTCTCAATCGTTGGACGACACGGGCAACCACTGGCGCAAGGGACTGTAGTCAGGCACCTCGGGATCTGGCTAGACCAGTATCTATATTTTAATAAACATGTAGATGCTGCTCTGGCCAGGGCCCGAGGCGCGTTTGCCCTTACAAAGAGACTGTTTTACAACAGCCAACTCGATGCGAGGGTGAAGGTTATCTACTACATGGCCCTCATCCGGCCAATGCTCACCTATGGATGTCCCGCGTGGTTCAACGTGAGTGCAAGCTTAATGGAAAAGATTCGGTTGTTCGAGAGGGCTTGTCTTAGGGCTCGCCTTCGTCTTTATCGAACTCCAGAGTCCCAGTACAGAAAATTCTATTCCAATGAGGTCTTATACAACTGGGCAAACCGGATAAGAGTGGACAATTTCCTGTTGAAGTTGATTCGAGGTCACACTGCTAGAGCGATGAACTCGGTCAATAACTTGATCTCGGGGGCTTACTACCCCAATCCCCAATACCACGAAAGGGTACGTCACAACGGCTTCGTCCCCCCAGAAGCCTTTCTCCATTTAGACAAAAACGGGCTGTTACAAAATATAAATGCGGTACCGCTCATCTTACACATAGCCCGTTCAACTGTGGATGGGCGACTCAACCACGACCGCTCCGTCGCACAACGAGCTCCTCCGCTTCAGTACGGCGGTATCAAGGAGAGATGTTCGGGATGTTGCATTGCAACATCGAAAATTCTGGTGGCTGGGGAGAGAGGGAACTCCCTCGTCGAAAACCCTTTAGACCCGGGGTAGAAAGGGTAGGGCGTTCCCCCTTATGGGGAGCAGTCGGTCTCTGTCTTGCAGCGGAATGGATGAAAATCTATAAGCTGTAACCTATGGCCGACCTACATAGCCTAAGGTAGTTTTTAAGGTAGTTGTAAGATGTAAATATATAAAAAAAAAAAAGAAAAAAAGATTTTGTATTCACATGGGTACACCACTGTGTATCTATGTGTATACATTGTATATATTAAGTACATATATATACATATGTTTATATATTCATATATACATATGTATATGTATGTAGTTTAGCTTAAGTTAGTTTAAGTTAATTTTAAGGTAGTGTGTAAGTTAGGTTTTAAATTTTAAGTAAATCCTGTTCAGTCATTAAGTTTTTTTTTCTCAATTTTTCTTAATAATAAGTCGTACAGATCATGAAATTATTCTTTAAATGCATGGATTTTTAGTTTAAGTCGAAAGACATAGGATAAGATTAAGTTTAGCTTAGAGTGCCCGCCGAGGGCCAGTAAGTTATAGATATAGTAATTCTGTTCGTTCAACTAGTTTTGAGCATTTTTGTCTAGTATATAAGTTTTTATGAATTCCAAAATAAAAATGAAGTAAAATGTAAAAATGCAGCTGCCAGGATTTTCTTTTCGAAAATACTGCCATAATCAGGGAGCCTGTTTGAGCAGTCCATATTTAAAATTTCAAAGAAAATACCCGCTCCTTTTTCACATCTTCGATCCATCAGTATAAAAATGGATGTATGGTTTGTTAGTGGGTTTTTTAGGCTAACTAAAATCTCTCATCAAAGGTATGGTAGAAAGGCATTCCATCTCATTTATTTGGTTAGAATACTTGGATCCTCTTAGGTAATTGAAACCCATGGTGGAAAGAAACGAAACTGTTTTGGTTGGTTTGTCAAATCCACCGAAGCCCCCAACTAACGACCCTCAGGCTTTCAACTCTTTGTACCCATTTTGCCTTAAGGTTTCTTTAAGCACCGCCTGTCAGCTGCCAGCTGACAATCTGTGTACATTCACACGATTGCCCTAGGATTTGGTTACTATTTCTTGCTCAACGTTGTGAGAATACTCTGCATATTTCATTTCTATGTTATCAAAGGCCCCTTCACTAACATGAGCCTCTTCCTTGGATTAAGTCAAGGGAACGGTGTGCGGTCCAGTTTCAACACATTTTCTTTCACATACCTAGTCGTGCAATGTCATGGAAATTATATTGTGGTTAATTTGACAGTTGATTTGTACCGTAAGACAAATGAAGTCAGGTTTGTTGGACGAGAGCCCATTTCCTAGTTTGGGGATGAAAATATCTTGTCTATCTCTCCCACTATGCACACTGCGCATATATAGTTTCCTTAAATTGGCTCATTGGGTTGATTGGGTTCCTAATGAATGACACATCAAATAAGACAAATACGACACTTCAATCTCGACTCCCGGGAATTTTTAGGGATCGAAAGTGATCATTGGCCATGTGATTGTCTCTTCCTTTTGAACGTATAGTTAGTTATAGATTGTTTCTTTTTCCTGTTGTACAGCTCATCCCGTGGAGCCAACGAGACCACGACCAGGAGAGATTTATTATATCGGATAATTGGAGTTAAACCAGAATACGTACTACTTCCCTTATGAAGACTCTAAAGATAGTAAGACTCTTGCAGTGAAAATCCCTAATTTCAAGGCCGCGTGAATAGAGACGAGCTCTGCTTTGAGACGATGTCCAGTCTTGACATTCTTGCCAAACTCGACAGGGGGCGTAGGCTGACGACGACTTTTCGCTGCTCACCTCTCAAGCTTACCTTCAATGTCAGAAACGGTTTTAGGTAGACTACGTGCTGTCATGTGACTTTTTCAACATTATTCTTGAGAAGGTATTGCAGAACTCACACGCTAACACAAGAGGCACGATCTTCCAAAAGTCCGCACAACTGCTAGCACACGCCGGCGACATTGATGTGATTGGTCGAACACAGTGAGGCGGCAATGAAGCGATTGCTGACACTTAAACGGAGTCGGCCAAAATTGGTTGAGCGGTGAACGAGAGCGAAACAAAGTATGCACATACATACATGCCATCATCGAGAAAGGACATACAAAATTGACGATCCGGCCAGAATCCTGATGGATAACTTCGAGGTAGTGTAAGACTTCGTGTACCTCGGCTCCTAAGTAAGCAGTACGAACAACATTAGAACCGTGATGAAACGCAAAATAACTCTTGCCAATACAGCTAGAAAAAGCTTCTCAACTTCGCCGTTCGGAGTCGGCATAAAACTGCAGGTCCCTTCCACTCGTGAAAGAACAATAGCACGCACAACACGAGTGGTTGCTGCGAAGCTAGGCCCAGGTCCGCCTCGGATTGTCGCGCTACCAATATATATATATATTATACAAGCAAGTACTGAAGCCTATGTGGACTTACGGCATACAACTATGGGGCTTTGGTGCAGCCAAAGCAAATAACACATGATTTATTCAGTCATCAATGGTAATCAATGTCAATCAATGGTATCTCAGTAACTGTGATATACAAAGGGACCTAGGGATAACAACCGTCGAAGAAGAAATAACAAACTCCGCTCGAAAGCTAAGTATCAGACTTCGTGGTCATACTAAACTCTCACTCTAAACTTTGGGCATGAGACTGTGGATGTTAAGGAATAAAAAGTCAGAAAATGAATTAATATATAAAATCTTTATTCAACTCCTACTTCAAATCTGCCACAGTGGCAGGTTACGTATTGTCGAACGGCGAAAGGAAAAAAAAACAGATTCGTGGAACCTGTCAAACACGAAACCTCGGTTGTTATGCTCTCGAGCTCTTAGCGGACGAGACACGAACTTGTTGACGTTGTGTTGACATGACACTTTTTCCTGGCTGTGTCCACAAGACGTTTAGTACGCCGACTCAAGCGTACGAGACCGCTCGATTTGGCGCAATAGTAATAAACCATCCTAACGATGGTCATGACATGTGATTTTACCGAAGGTCTACCTGCAACACGCGGAAATGTCCTTAAATGTAGGCTACTAGATAAGGAAACTTAGTTGTAGTAAAGAAAAAACCAAAAGGGAAGGGTGTTTTTAGGCAGTAAAAATCTGACACTCCTATCACATAGTGTCTTGTTTAAGTTTTCCAGATGCTCTCTGTTCCTTATTTGACTTAAAATGTATGTACACCGATTTGAAGTAGTGGTTCACACTGAATGAAAGATGTCTCCTTCCTCTTCGCATCTTCGACTCATCCAATAAACCTCCTGACAGTCCACGCCAAGTGGCTCAAGCCCGCACTGTCAGTTTGTTGTGACCACGAGGTGTCACGCCTGAACTTTCAAGTTGATCAATCAACTGCTGACTCCTTAGCGAAACCATATTTTAAAATAACTCCATTATTTCTCCATCATCATCATTTGTGAATAGTGCATCCCGCCCGTTCCCGTTCCCATCAGAAGACGTACATTTCTGTCGTCACTTGACATCCCTGACAGCTGCATTATTTGACAGAGAGGAGAAAAACGAAGTAAAATATATTGAATTCAAGGAGCACAGATATATTATCCTTCTCCCTCGGTCGTCGCTGTCGCTGTCACTGTCTGCAGGCGAAAGCGCAAGCTGCAGAAACAAATATGTATGCATTCCGTATTGAAACGTCAAAACGTGAGCGCTGAACACAACCTCGTTGGGTGCGAATGTGCGCCCTCCGAGTAGCGTGTGTTGACATAATGCATATCTTAACATGGCATGTTGGGTGCGAATGAGCGGGCGAGGACAAAAAGCGCCCGTGGTGGGGGCACGGGCGGGGGTTGGGGTGTTGTGCACAAAATGGAAGATGTTTGGCGTGGCGTAAAATGCAAAAATTCAGCATTATGCATCCGTGAGTGCGTGATGTTTATGTGAGCGGTGAACGGTGAGCAGTGAGCAGCAAACGTGTGCCAGTGTGTCATTTCACTCGGGTCGAGCAGGTCGTTGACAGTGAAATGTCAAATATAAGTAAGCATGTGTGCGTGCACGCCCCAGAAGCCTAGCTTGGATCATTGATATGGAAACGCGCTGAAATGAAGGTCCTCTGAGTTCACTTTCATGCAGTCGTTTTGCGGTGCACGTCCATTGTTGCGGGCGGAACTCAAACTGATGGAAATGAAATGTATGTGTTTCCCATAGCCACCACCCGCTGATCCCAATTTTCGAATGGATGCAGCCTTGATGAATAAACGAAACGCCAACGCTTCGCGTGGAAACCAAGGATCACATCACCCGTGTTTGCAGTTCACGCTCATGTTGATGAACATCGACCACGTGAGTGCTTGCAGCAGAAAGCCATCAATGCCGTCGGCCCATAAAGGTCATCCCCCCCTGGCCGTGTTCGTTACGACAAATCAATGGGAATGAATACAATGGGCGGCCAGGGAGTCGTTATCAACGTCCCATCAGCAGAAACCAATGCCATTGCTCCGCAACACGAAACAAAAAGAAAATATCAAAACAGCCCTTCACTCTGAACACATCCCATGTGCGGCGCAGAGTGTGACGTGATTGACCCAGTTGATGTGAAGATTTCTCAAAATCCGTGTAATCACTTGTAATGCGCTATTTTGTCATTCAAGCACCGAGAGTCCTCCTCCTCGTGTGCGGGTGGATATGCAGAGAATCAGGGATTTTTTTCCGATTCCATGAGAAATCGAATTTTGTTACACTCCGTTTTTTTTTCCTCGTTTCTCGTGCTTGCCAGCCAGCCTGCCAGTCTTTGGTTGCCAAATCCAAACGGGGACATCAAATGTCAATGTGTGTTGTACTTAGTTTTGTTCCTCTTGCTGTGTCGCCCCCTGGTGGGGGCTTCAACATGAGTGATTTGTAAATTTCTCTGCACACTGAATGACACAATTTTTCACTTTGAATTGAGATTCTGTGTTGAGATTTGCATATGATGTGACGACGCTGGTCGATGGGATGGGTGACGATGGTGTGATGGTGCGATGGTAGCGCGCGAGGCAAGTAAACTAGTTACGTTTGCAAATTGACAATATCTACGAAACAATGACATTTAAGCATTTTCTTTTTGTTTTTCTCGCTTTGTTCGCTTCTTGTGTGTGTGGGTGTTCCATCCGAGCGATGGGGTTTCAATGACTCGCGCCTTGGCATGAATTTGAAATTTGCAGAAAAACGATTGCAAATTTGGTTTCGTTCTTTTGTGGAATCAAATTGCTGTGCCGTTGAAGGGTGATCATGTGATTTTGTTAACTTGGCACTTCTAGTTGTCAATGTTATGCCGTGAGTGACGTACATATTTTGATTCGACTTTCGTGCCGAATGTGAGATGAATAAAGTTGGGACAACATCTGACACGTGCCACGGAGGTGGTTTCGAAATGGAGAGCTGTCACTCTGATAGGATTAGCCGCTAATCCTAGTCAATCATTAGCGTCCTATTTCGAGTGTGAGGATGCTAGCCTATCATTTGACTTAGGTGAGACCTTGGAGTAGGTCGCTGACAGATATCTCGCGGGGTGAAGAGAATTGTACAATGAGGAACCCCGAGAAGTGCGTAACAACATGATGTGGTAAAACACAAATAATAACACTTTGCCAAAGGTCCATATATTTCTGGTATACAAAATTAAGGGTGTATTTTTAAGTGCCGTGGAACTCTTTGCGATTTGCGAAGAGTGGTGGAAAATCAAAGATTCGACGAAGGTCAGAACCACAACTAATTCACAATTTGGAAATTCTTATGCGCTTCTACAACGACAATACATCTACAGTGGTGGAAGACTAATTCGAAACAGTGCAAATAATAAAGATACAATTTTCCATCGCTAGCTTAGCCACCTTACCGATCGATCTCCCGACACCTTAGCTTATCTTCGAGAAAAATGTAGCAAATAGCATACCCCGCAGATCTTACTGGTTCTGAATACCACACGCTAGACGGTCCCCTGCGAATCTTCACAAATGGATCGAAGATGAACGAAGGAGTAGATGTGGACATCTACACTTACCACTAGAGAATATTGCGATGAAAGAAGCTCTACCCTGGCTAAAAAATAATATAATATTAAATACAGACATTGTCATCTGTTCGGGAAGCCAGGAAGCGATCAAATGTCTGAGTGCAGTCACATTTGACTTCAAGACATCTCTTAACGAGATGACCAAGTATTTCAGCATTCAACTCATGTGGGTCTCTCCTGAATTGCGAAGCGGACGAACCCGCTAAAAAGGGCACCACCTCAACAATCTTTCCGGCGGGGGAAATGCCGTCCATGCCTATCGCTACCACAAAACATCTACTAAGGATGGAAAGGCTTACTGTCAACAAACGTTGATGGTCCTTAGCATACGATATTTAGCTGTGTTTTTTTGCAAGCGAATATACGCTTGAATTTACAATTTACATGTAAAATACACTAACAACAAATCCTACATCCGCTTAAGTTACTCATCATATCTATTGCCGCTTAAGGAATAAGCGCGGATAAAAACAATGCTTCCAATCATTAATTCCTGTGTGTTCATTCCTGAATTCCTTCATTCATTGTTTAGGCTGTTGTAAGTGGCTTACACCTGCAGGTTTGGTTGATGTATTAGATCATTTTTAATTGTTTTGGCATCCATAAGTATGCAATTTTTGGTATAGTCAGAGTGTCTCTGCTATACATTCCATTTTGGCTTCGTAAACGATTATTTCATTTAATGAACATTTTTTATATTTTATACTTATTAAGTGTTTTTGCTTTTAAATTGATGGTCACGCTACACAATTACAAAATGAAGATTGTGACCATCAAAGATCAACCATCGCCTTCCACGACTACACCCCTGACTGCTTAGCAAATGTCATAAATGTCGTCGGTGCTGCCAAGATTTTATGATGAATCATTAAGCGCCGATGATCGTTTTTTTGTGCACTTATAAATTAAGTGTATATCCGCCCAGCTTTTGTTGACACAACGAACACGTTCTTTGAAGCAACGTACGATTTTGTTGGAAAATTCTTACAGAGAATTTTTAACTTTTAATGAACGCTAGTTCATTGAGTCAACGAATCGTAAATTAAACTACGTTCATCTGTTTGTAAATTTATTCGTAATATTAACGAATAGTTCGTTGAGTCAATGAAAGTGTTAGTTGAGGCAACGAAAGTGACTTTAACGAACGCTGTTTATTAATGTAGGATGTAGAATCACCCTTAAAAATGCACAGCAGTTCACGCAATGCTGCTGACTTCAGACTTTTTTTTGGGAAAGGTGTCGTTTATTTGTTTGAAATACCGGACTGACCCTTTTTTTTACTTGAATTGAAGAATATTAGTTTTCTTTATCTTAAGACAATAAAACCTTTTATTTGTTATTTGAAATACGGAATTTGATTTAAATCCCTACATTAATATTACGAACAATTTTTGGTTCAAAGACGATCTACTTTTTTTTCTTCAATAACTAGACCAAGCCATCGAGATCTCGCTTTTCGAGTCATTCTCCCACTACAGATTACTTTTTCACGAGACTGTCCAATTTTAAGTTTGTGTTTAACAGCAGAATGTATTGAGTGGTGTGAATAATAACTGAAAAAACACTCCGAGTAGGAACACATTAGTCGAGTATTTTCGTTAAAGGAAATACTCAATTTGGTTTGAATAAAAATCGCCTCAAAGTAGGCACCCTCCCTTCAGTTGACGTTTGAAAACTACAGTTTTTGCGTTTAAGGGTGAGTGCAAAGTCGGGTAAAGGTGGGTGCAAGGTATATGCAATAATGTTTTTAAATATAAAAACGCGTTAAGCAAAGAATTATAACTCATGTCCTTTCGGGGACACAGGGGATAATTTCAAGGACGTGTACGTGAAAAAACTGGCGATGGTGCCACACCTTTGATTGATTTTGGTCTTTTAATGTAATGGGAAGATTGCCCGTCTTTTTCTTAGCGCCCTTTGATTTGACGCGGGCCTTCATGTTATCAATTTTTTCTATATTAACCGAGATGTTCAAATTAAACCCATGATTTTTTTTTATTTCTTCTTCCATACCTTTCAGATTGCTTTTTATTTTTTATGTCTGTCAAGAACGGAAAATTGCAAACACTTGATGAAATCGTCATCGTCCATTCCAGATTTTTTTTTGAGGATTAAGGCTTAATCCGTTAAAGTATTTCTCTTCCGAAGTAGTTTTCTTCAAATATTTTATATTGTTTCTATTTTTTTTCTCTTGATGTCACCTCCTATACACGCTCAACTTCTGCAAATGATATCTGATCATATTCCATCTTTATTCACACCAAACCGAGGAAAGACTTAGCGGTCAAAATATGTCAGCGGAGAGCATTCGTTAAACTTAACGAAACGAATTTTTTATTCAGACCAGATGGAAGATTTACTCCAAAATGCAAAGGAAATGCTTACACTCAATTTTTATTCACACCACCAATTTTGTAGATTTACTTTAAGAAAGCCTTTTCAAGAAAATGTGTTTTGTTAAAATTCAAAGTAAGTACTGGACATAGAGAATGTGCCCTTTATTTCCTTGCCAAATTAATCAAAATTCAAATAACTCTTCACGAATCGGCTAATTTTGTTTTGACTTAACATGGACAGTGAGTCGCCGTGGCGTAAAGGGTTAGTGAGTCGACTTCTATGCAGAGGGTGCCAGGTTCGAAACTCGAATTTACAAATTTTCATTTTCACAACAATGCTCAAAGAGCTCGCCGTTCGGAGTCGGCATAAAACTATGGGTTCCTTCCACTCGTGAGAGAACAATAGCACGCACAACAGGAGTGGTTGCTTAGAAGTTCGACCGAAGTCCATCTCGGATTGTAGCGCAACCCATTTTTTTTTTTTTTTTTTAATTTCATTTTTATTTTATTTCTGAGGACAACTTATACTAGACAAAAATGACATAAAAATCTATCTTAATATCTAACAATTCATGTACTTAATTCTATCTTACTGACCCTTCGCGGGTACTCTAAAATATTCTAATCTAACTTACTATTTGCCTTTCGGCATCTAAAGTATTATTTTTTTTTTGTCCTTAGGACAGACTTTTTTGTTTAGGGCTTACTGGCCAAGAAAACTAAGAAACACTTGGCGCTCTATACATTGTTATTATTATTACCTAACCTAAGTCTAAATCTAAAAACCCTAATACCTATTAAAAAACTCTTAATCTAACTTAATCTAGTGCAACCCATATTATTATTCCCATGGACAGGGCCTGTTGGAGTCAAATGAGCTCTCTGTGCAAGCCCTACATTAACCGCCCCATTCTTTAGTTTTGCATTTCCTTTAAGGAATCTAACTATCATCCTGCAAACTTAGTAGGATATTTTATTGTGGCTTTTCTTCTTTTTCGTGTGGTCTCTTGTGTGAGCAGCTCAAATTATGTAAATAAATTATCTATATTAAAACTATTTATAAAGCTGAAGAGTTAATTTGGTTTAACGCGCTAATCTCAGGAGCTTCTGAGTTGAATTTAACAATTGCATTTGTTCTTTTTGTGGATGCGTCATTTATCGAGGAAGGCTTTAGAACATCACGACCAATAGAAGCGTAAAATCAATAAAAGATGTTGCCAAAACGGGACACATTATTCATTTCAAAGAGTTTCCGTGGTGTGCACTGCGTAAACGGTTTAAGTTAAACAAAATCCATGCATGATGGAATTGTTCCTTTTTAAAAGTTCTAAAGAATGTCCGTGACAGCATAAGTCTATCTTTTAAGATTGACCCACTGTAACCTTTTTTACGGTAATCAAATTTGTTCGAAAGGAATATTATTCATCCAACCGCTGATATTCACGTGGACGAAGTCGGGGGGAACAGCTAATAGGAAAATAATTGTCGCTCAGACAGCGCTTGCACATTAATAGGTAGCTGATTGAATGATCTTTTTGACATTCATGCCAAACTCGTCAGGTTGTGCAGAATGACGATGGAGAACTCTCGCTGCTCCATCAAGGTCGGTTACGAACTCACAGAGACCTTCAATGTCAAAAAAGGTTTTAGGCAAGGCGACGCGCTGTCATGTGATTTCTTTAACATCATCCTGAAAAAGATCGTGCAAGACTCACACGCCAACACCAGAGGCACGATCTTCCAGAAGTCTGTTGAATACAACGAGCCGTGTATGAGACGTTTGTTGGCATTGAAACGGAAGCAGCTGATATGGGTTTAGCGGTGAACGATGGAAAAACGAAGTATATGCTGTCATCGAGAAAGGACGCACATCGACGACTTTGCCAAGACATCACCATAGGCAGCTATAACTTCGAGGTAGACAAGGACTTCGTCCACCTCGGCTCACAAGCAAACAGTACGAACAACACCTGCATCGAAATTAAAAGCAGTATAATTCTAGCTAATCGCGGTTTCTTTGGGCTCAAGAGCCAATTGAGTAGTAGACCCCTCTCTCGAAGGACCAAGCTAACATCATATAACACCTTGATCATCCCTGTCCTGCTCTATGGTGCGGAGGCGTCTATGCCTCATCACAAAAGCTGATGAAGAAGCACTTGGTCGTTTCGAGAGAAACGTTTTGCGTTCAATCTTTGGTCCTGTCTGCGTCGATGGTTATTGGAGAAGAAGATTCAACCGCGAACTGTACGGGCTGTAGAGCGGCATGAGGCTAACCAGGCGTCTACGGATTCAACGTCTAAGTTGGCTGGGCCATGTAGAGCGCATGGACAATACTGCTCCAGCCCAAAGAGTCTTCGACGACGAACCAGTGGGATAACGCAACAGAGGACGCCCGCGTTTAAGGTGGCGCACCCAGACACTGGAGACAGCTAGCCAGAGACCGTGCTAGCTGGAGAGGCTTGTTGGTTGAGGCCCAGGTCCACCCCGGACTGTAGCGCCAAATAAAAAAGAAGATCCACACCGGACTGTAGCGCCACCAGAAGAAGAAGATTGCACGATCTTAATTTTAACGGACGGCAGTATATCTATGAATTATTGTTTTATTTTTGAAGAAAAATGCTGGAGACGTGCTGACGTTTAATTTTTATTTGCTTCACAATGCGCCCTGATGCACTTGGCGTCCTGTTTAGTTGGACATCTGGCACACATGGTGGGTTCGGCCCTGAATATAGATCTAAGTAAAATGACTCACCTGTCATAAAAGTCAATTCCGATATTCACTCTGACTGTTGTGTCCCAAAAATTATAAATTTGTGTATTATTTGAAAATTTTAAATCTAGTATTGTTGTAGTATTGTGTTCCGAAAATAATGCATTTGAATGGCATTTGAATTTTAACACAAATTTATATGCTCTTAGTAGGCACATCAGATGAATGAACTGAACGATTATAAATCTAGTAGGCTTTGCGTAGCCATGTAAACTTACTGAATTAGGCGAAATTTATTCTCTCGTGCATTATATACACTTGATGGAGCGTGCTCGTGCCGAAGGGACACAAAATAGTAAATTTACATGTCTCTTGTTTGTAATTCGCACTTTTCACTTTTCAAGATATACGTTTAATAAACGACTTTTTCCTGCATCAAGACCAGAAATGAAGTATCATTGGTGATGAGTATGATTGGCCCCTAGTCCATCGACGAATTTGAGTGCCTTTTTGACAGATATTCATGAACTTTTGACGGTTATTTACGAAATAACGTAAATGCCGTCCTCTGATTGGTCAATTTGGCTTAAGAACACGTTACAAAAAACAGTTGTCAAAAATCATAAGGGGAAAGAGAGGTAGAAGTCGTGCATCTCTGTAATACTTCATTTCTGATCAAGACAGTGACAATTCTCTCTCTCTTTCTATATCTCTCTATCTCTATTTCTCCCTTTCTCTCTCTCTCAGACTACCACCAAACTGACAGCTCCTGTCATGTGGCCCGATTCATTGTCAAATTCGAGTGAAAACACACATACGTCACTTCTGTCATTTATTAATCGTAAAAAAATACAAACAATCTTAAAACATTACACATCTAATGACAACTGATTTTTACTTAACAACTACACTTTAGATTTAGAGCAAACGGACAGAGGACCGGAAAACGGACCGAGGAGGTTCAGAATTGGAATTTTCATTTATTTTCATTTTATTTTATTTTGCTTTTGTTTTTTTTTTATTTAATCTCTGACTCAACCATCCAATGTTGATGGTTCACCTATTTGTCGCCGCCTCCCTCTCAAAAAAAAGCGCAGTCATCTACTTTCTACTCTCTGGTTGGGCGTCACCTTGACTAGTTCCCGTGTAAACGTAGTTGTCGCGTCCCACAATGCCAGTTCCCTCGGCGTCGCCCAACCATGGGTATTTGGCCGGGCATTCCCGGCACGTCTCCATGTATCGGGTATCTGTGATGTTCTTCTCTGGATTCTTGAAGGCCAGTCCGCAGTAATTCGAGGTTGTGCAGGGCTTCACTGCGGTCGGGATACGTTTCTGGCAGTCCCACGAGTCAATGCTGTTCAGCTGGCGCAGCTCCTTGGGATCGGTGATCCATGTGAGTGCCTGGGTTACTGTCACGATGTAGACGTCAGGACTGGAATGGAAAAAAAATAGAAGCGAAAAGGGAAGAGATTAGAAAATGTGTTAAGTGTAACGTGATTGATACTGCTGCTGGTGACGGCCGTGGCGGTGGTCGTCGCCGGCATGTGTCGTGTCCTTCGTGGGCAATTTAAACACTCAAACGCCCACGCCCCGGCCGCTCTGGGGGCGTGGGAGAGAGAACTCAATCGAAACCGAGTGGTTGAAACATGTTACAGCCATTTGGGAACATCGGTGGAAACACCGTTGCTGCTCGGAGCCGAGACCTGAACAGGAGCAGGAGATTCCCTTTGGAAACCTAATCGATTTCCAGCAGCACTAGCAGATTGTAATTTAGAGGGTGTTCTTGGGTCTGATGCAGTGTGCGGAACAACCGAACGGTTCCGCTCCGCCAGATTTATGTCTACGGGGATGCGGGGGGAGGGTTGCGGCCGTGCCTCTGTATTTTGTTTTTTTTTCGCTCGTATTCTTGATAAAAGTGTCATCATCGAAATGTTTATGGCTGTCGTTAAGCTATGTTTGGTCATAAAGTCTATAACGCCGGCATCGGGATCCGGGCCATGGGTCTGCATTAATTTATTCAAACCGTTTGCAAACGCTCGCTTGAGGAACAATGCAAATGAAATAAAGTTTGCACTGGGAACAGCGCCCCTCGGGCGGGGGAGACTCTCCCGTGAAGCGGGTGAACCTGAAATTAAGTCCTATCTCATTTCAGATAGGAATCGCGAGTATTTTCTTTTTTTGAATTTAAGTTTCTTCTCTCTCTGCAGTTCATCGGGCTGTCGGGTGGGATGAGTGGGGGGAGGTCTGAGACATTGGGCTGCATCCCTTTGTGGATGAAGGACTGGCGAGCGGAAGAAAGATTCGACTGATAAATTGGTTTGTGGCTAGTTCGCAGTGCTCTCGAAGTGAAACGGAAATTGAAGCCATTTCGTAATGAAGTTACCTGAGAGTTGATGGACGAAGTTACTGAGTAGTTCGGTTGGCTTGGAATCCTAACTGAGTTTATCATTTTCTGAGAAGTCATGTGATCCTTGGAGATTGATGACGATGATGCACTTCATTGGCAAGGAAGGATGGGGGTTAAAATTCCTTGAAATGGAAATGCTTGTGCTTTGTGCGTGTTCACGGGACGTTCTTGGATTGTTTGGGTAATTCTTCGTCATTTGCAGACCGATTCTTTCATGCCAAGGCGATGAGGAGAACCAGATTGAGTCGTTTGACGGTTGCTTTCTGAAACATCTGTCCTTTGACAGTCATTAACCGGAATCTCTGGCCTTTTTCAGATCCTTAGAAATCATCAGAGTACTAGTGGACGGTCTTTTATGGATTTTGAAAACGGATTGGAGTCCGGACTGGCTACAAAAATCACCAACCTCATTAAAGAATTCTCCAGAAATTGCAAATGACAGAAAGTCTATCATAACCTTTTGAAATCCAAACTGGAGTTAAACAAGGCTGTATTCTGTCACCAATTGTATTCATCATGGTCCTGGATAAAGTAATGAGGGAAAGAACAAGCATACCGAGAGGCTTACAGTGGGGCCTAGTGCAGCGGCCAGAACACATCGATTTTGCTGATGATCTGTGCTGGTTATCTCAGACTCAAGCACGCCAGGAAGGAAAGTTGGCTTCAAAATTAATGTCGGAAAAACAAAAGAGATCAGAATCAACGTAACAATCAACAAGCAAGAAATACAGCAGGTGGATCAATTCGAATACCGGAGGCCAAGAAAGGCTGTCCAGACAAAGATGCAACCAATGCGATAAGAAAGGCCAAATGAGCATTTGCGCAACTGACACTACTGTGGCGGAGAAAAGCAAATAAGGAGAAATCCAAAACTTCGTATATTTGAAGGAAAGAGTAAATCCGTACTTCTTTACGTCAGCCATAAATGGAAAGGGACTAAGACACTAACTAACAAGTTACAGTTGCAGAACATATAGGTATTGGCCACAGAGAATAACAAACGACGATCTACTGAGAAGAGCGAATGAAAACCCTATTGCCGATGCCATCAAGAAAAGGATTGACTGCGTGGATATACTCTGAGAAGACCAAGCAATAGCATCTGTCGTGGAAGCCCAAAGGCAACAGCAAAATAGGGTGGCCTAAAAAAAGAGATAAATGAGTCATGGACTGGGGAGAAATAAGGCAAATGACCCAGAACAGTGTACGGTGAAGACCTCCTGCTGCGACTCTGCGTCCCTTGCATGAATTAAGGAATTAAGTCAAGAAATGGTAGTCGATTTATTTATGAACATCGTTTGCTCCTGAATTTCGAACTATTTGATTGAATTTTCTGTGCTGATAGCCACAAACATACGTTTTTATGCTATGTTCATACAAAACGGAATCGCGAAGTTTAATCAAATATCTCAAGACCTCCGAGGTTTCGCCATACATATTCTGGGTTTCAAAAGCTGCAGCTTTCGGCCTAAGCGATGAAATGAAACCCCCAACAAGGATAGATTGACTTCTGTCGCTCGTCGATACAAATTGGGATCTGGATGAAAAATAAGAGAGCAAGGAGGTATCTGCGACTGCCTGTCCTTCATTCGAGGGATCCGCGGTTCGAATCCCAGTGAAAGTAAAGTGAAATTGCTTTTAACGGGTTTTCAAATTTGGTTCATCATTTGCGGTCGGGAAGAAATTGACGGCACTATGACTGGAGTGGTTGATCAGTGGAAGTAATCTGACTGAGGGTGGCTGTGTGGCAGTGCAATGGAACAGACGTTGTCTATGAGTTCTCCAGTGTGGTGTTTATAATAATCTCTGAAAAAAAGAGATATCAGACTTCGCCCAGGATTAAGTCTTGTCCACGACCATGAAAAATGAGGGAAGTTCTCTTGTATTTCACACAATCTTCTACAAAATCCATGTATACCTGGTCGGAGAAGGGTTTCAGCTCAAATGCATTCCCAGCCACATCCCACAAAAAACGCTGTCAGATGAATTCAAGGGGCAACAAGGGAGCTAGAAGCTGTATACAGTGGACTCCCCCTAAGTCGAATTGTCACGGGATACCAAAATTTGTTCGATTTAGAGAGAGTTTGACTTAGAGAGAGGTTTGTGCATGGAAAGTTGAGGGAAATGTATGTAAAATATGGCGAAAAAGTTCGAGTAAGGGAGAGTTTCGACTTAGGCAGAGTCCACTGTATCTCCTTGCTCTCTTATTTCTAATCCGAATCTTAGCCCTGCTTGGAGCTCAGGAAAACTGTCCCTCAGGTTCAAAGACATGACCAATCTGCTGGAATCGTTCGCCTTCGATTTGCTGGATGTGCACATTATTTTCCCGGCACCATGATCAGCCCCGTCTAATTGACTCAACATTTCTGACCCATTGACGGACAGAACGATGCGATGCGAATAATGGAAGCAATCAACGTACACTTTTGCAATTTTCAAAACAGTGACTTGCTTCTCTGTGGACGCTAATCGAGTTACGTTAATTTATTTGATTTTTTTTGTGGATCGCATTGGATGCATTGGCATAAAGTTGATCCTTCGATGTTTTTATTTGAAATGAATTTTGAAAAACAGCTCCAGGGATAGGGTAAGAAATACGGTGCGAGAGAAACTCAACGTTAAGCAACTTCTCTTCGAACGGAAAGAGCTATGCTTCGATGGAATGGCACGAACGTCCCCACCGTCACGACTTCCGAGGATTGGCCATGAGTGCGATTCCATCAGGTAGGCGACCACTTGGCAGACAAAGGATTATGGACTAGGTCCAATAATATCGCCTGGTTACGCTTAGGCATAACCCCTGATGAGATAGAGTCGATGGTGGAGGATCGAGTTGCCTGGACATCTCTCGTGAGTGGTTTACCCACGCGACCCCTTTTTAGTGGATCATGCGGGAGAGTTCCACTCCCAAGCAGGGCTAAGTTTCGGATTACAAATAAGAGAGCAAGGAGATATAGCTTCTAGCTTAAGTCGTCTATAGTTAAGCTTCTGATGGTTGTTAGCCCACACTAGCAGAGACGGAGCAACCATAGATAGGCCTCGCAGTAGCGCACTCTGTCACCCCAATTTTCCTTGTTGATGCTTCCGGGCCGCAGCTTACGGATTACTTGGATGATATCGGCATAACATTGGTCCTTCACAGTTCTTTAAAAAATAGAAATTCAGAGTAGTCAAAACGCAGCTACGAGGCGGCTAGTTGATATCTCCAAGACGACTGATAGCACGATTTGGGACTTTGGTCCGCAAAATAACGATTGTTCAAAACCGTAAAAACGTCATCGGTGCCGGGCAGATAATGCAATCACTCTTTTTGGAGTGCAAAAAGGGCGCGAATAGAAGAAAACATTCTCACTTGAAAAAAATGTTAATATCTACTTTCCTTGTATTATTTTTGAAACTATGGTGTTATTTCTTTTTCTGTCAGTAGCTCCGAAATCAAATGCCGTTTATTTTGCTGTCACTACTGACGTTTATGAATTATCAGTGACTGACGAGAATTGTGCTAAAGCAGGTTTGCCGACAATGTGCAGCGTGCGTGTTGAAAGAAATGCGAGCAGAAGCGCAACAGACGCCCTGAAGTCAGCTCGGGAACATGCATCAGTGGCGAATAGATTCATTTGGCAACGATCAAGAATCAATCGCATGAAGTGCTCATATCTTTGTTCCCAATCGACATGGTCAAGGCGTCAGCGGCGATCCTTAATCCTTCAGATTTAATCAGCATTAACATGACAGCGGCGCTGCGTGTTAGGCGATCGTATGCACTCTGGCTGAAGTTCAGTTGGGTACTAGTGGGCATTCACTCCATACGGATACAAGTACTTTATTTCGAAAGACTTCGATGCTAGCTCTGCAGACTCGGCAGACATCGAAATAACAAATTTATGTGAAGTATGTCCTCGTAAGTATTTATTGTTTGTGAGTGGATTGAGAATCGTGTAAATCTCTCGAAATCCTTTCTCTTTCGATGGCGCCAAAGCGAGTGTCAAATCCTCCGTCATCCTCGAACCCATTATGAGTCCAAATTCTTCTCGTTTTCAAACTTATTAAGCTTAGCAAGCATGTAATTGTGGTTTCCCCCAACTTTGTATTTGCAGCTTTTTCAACTCTTGCCATGCTGTACTGCAAGACTTTATGGAGATTCTCCTTGCCTGACAGGGCATGGAGCATATGCGGTTGTTGTGTGGGTTTATCAAACTACTTCGTTGACAGTCAAAACGTTAGTCCCTCTCAAAAACGGAGAGAAGTGCCTCAAAGCGTCGCCTCGTAGATCGGGCAGACACACGTCGTGGGAACATCGGAATTCACTTGTCACACGGTCAGTGTGAAACTCGATGCGTACACGGCGTTGCATTTGTCTGCCGACGTAGGCGACACTTTACACCTCATGGTTGTGCAATGGGCACACCTTTTTCTGAGCCCCTCGAACCTCCAAATGGACACAAAGAAATGGTCAACGAAGTCCACTTTATTGTTCTGGACGATAGCCGAGTCAAGAGTGTAGCCATTTCGCTATACGAACCCCTCATGACCATGTGCATTATTTACAAGTTGGGTGTCTTCTCCTTGCTGATGGCTGCTCACAAAAAACGGATGGAGATTCAGGTGAAGATTTAAAAACCCTTTAAGTGTATTTTTACCAAGTTTACGTTTACGAGTACACACCAGAAATGAGAAAGCAATCAAAACAGTGGATTCTGATTAGAAATGTGCTCCACAAAAGTACAGAAATGTTGCCTATTTCTTTTTCTTGGCTAGAACGCTGCCCCTTCGTCGTCCTGCCATCCCCAGACGGGATTAATATTACCGATCACTGCAATCACGAGAGAAGAATAGGAGTCAACAATAAAAGCACTTCAATAACGCACATCAAACGTGAAAGTACAAGAGCCAACAACGAACAGCCGAGACAAGATGTGCACAGAATTATGCGAAACAATATCATCTGTCGTATCAAAATCTGAAGTTGTCGACTTTGCGATGACTTTCGACTCAACAGTCAACCCATGTGTGGCAACTAATTACACAGTACAGCCCCGTCGTTAGGTGTTTGCAATTGTTTCCAGAATTCAAGAAACTCTCCCATATGCATGCCTGCATGCTCTTTTGAAGTCACAGGGCTTTCCGCAGCCCACCGCACCCCAGACGGGGATAATCAACTCCACGTGTGTGACTTCGAATGCAATTAGCCGCCCCGGAAACTTTTGGTTACCGTCACTTTTGATGCGCCCCATCACCGGATGGAATGAAACTAATTAGCTTACCCAAATCTCACCGTGTGTAGTTTGTGCATGTCTCTTTGGCCCCTTACACATTCGCCCGGGGCGTGGCGGGGCGGGGGGCTTGAAAACATTCAAATTCCCTAGTGAGCGGGTGAGACGGTTGCCATCGCAACATGATTTATATCAAAATGTTCATTTGATTTTGGAATAAGTCGTGTTTTGCATGAGACCCGCTCACAGGTTTTCACGCTCACTCGTTGCGTTAATTAAGGTATTTGCGGTGGGAAATGCGCGGTTCGTGGCCCATCACTGGAGTCGGTAGCAGTTGCTGAAAAAATGCCACACCACTCATTTTGTGTGAGTTCACAACACAAGAGGATTGTCAAAAATAAAAGCATGGGATCTAAAGCACAGCCCACGGGCACTCCAGCGGTGAAACAAACAAAAAATGCATTAAGGTGCAAATTTGTAATGAATTCCACATTATGGCAAGCGTTTCGTTTCGAATTCCATTTAATCCGCTCACAATGTGACTATGTGGTGGCGTATGTTCGTGCCGGAGAGCCAATATTTTAATTTTAATTGCAAGAAGAATAGGAAAAAAATGTAATTTAAATGAAAATGAGTTAGAATTAAGCTTGTGAATGATTTAGTTCGAATTCTTTAATCCACCGCCGATGCGAGTGTTTGGTTTTGGATGCATTTGTCGAACATTGAATAATTAATTCGTTGGATGTGTGTGTGTGCGTTTTGTTTTTTTTTGTTTGAGCGCTGGACATGTGATATATGGGTTAGTTTGTTTTGTGTTGCAGGGTGTGTTGCATCATGTCGGTTATGTTGGCGCAAAGAACTGAGACGAAATGACTTTGGCTCAGTTTGATTTGTGACATATTTTTGTTGGTTTGTCGTTGTACACGAAAGGACTTCGGCTTGTTCCGTCCTTTGTTTCGACTTTGGGCTACCTAGCTTTAGTATCATATCGCCGACACACAGTGGTCGAATTAGTACATCGTAGCAGTCAAACATAGAAAAGAGTTCTTGCAAAATTAACTTAGATCTAAATTGGGAATCTTAATAGATTTTCCAAAAGAACGGGGAGGAAATACGGATGACGGCAACACGGCCCGAACATTTTTTAAGGATCCAGCAAAAACAGCTTAAATAGTAGGCTTTGACACAAGACGGGTAGAACGGTTTTCAATTGTGTTGATGACATTAACATCAGGTTTGAAAATCGACACCATAAAACTCCCAACTTATTGTTTGGACATGGCAAAATTATTTGTTTCAAAATATAATTGGTATTGAATGCCAGTAAGGGTCTACAAAGTTCTCTTGCACGGTGCTGACGTCATTGAAAGTTTTCCAATCCCTATCGGGCAGCTTTCGAAAGATGTCTTAGAAGCTCGTCAAAAGGATTACAACATTTTTCGAAGCGGACGGATGTGCCGAAATGCAACATACTGATGTGATTCACAACATGTGGATATCTTCAGATCCAAAATAATTGAAAATTGAAAAGCTAAATCCGATTTAAGTTCAGCTAATGACCCTAAATCGACCACTATGCGACGTTTTGTTTGTCAGTCGGCAGGACGTTAACTATGACAGTAATAGACGCATAAAGGAGAGAAATCAATTAGGCCCTCTGGACACATGCGTCGTTTTAAAGCGCAGTGCCGCAGCGGTCTCGCGGAAAAATGCGAATCTTTTTGCTCCCATGAATGACGCACGATGCCGCTGCATCATCGCGCATGTGTGTGCACCACTCAATTTGCTTTTAAGTACTGCAAGACGCAAATGCGGTGACTCTGCGGCACCGCGCGTTCAAATGACGCGTGTGTGCAGAGGGCCTAATTGATTCCTGTCCCTCGTGCGTCTATTACTGCCGTACTTTACGTCCTGCACAGGACCTTATGGCTGAAAGACAATAGTGCGCTGCGCCAGCCGACTTCATGTTACCATGACGAACTGCGTTGAAATAAATACTCAATTTATCAGCTGTTCTCTCTCTCATCTACTAGAAGAAAAATATTGCCGCCTTTCTGCATACACTCATTTGAAATGACTTTTGTCGTTATATTATTTTTAATCAGCTGTTTTCGTTTCTTAAATGACAGTTGATACAAAATACTCTCAATTTGGAAGAAAACTCTCAATCTGGGAGAAAATTTGTCTCACAGCGCACCCCTCCGTCAAAAAATATCCAACATGTTGAATAATGACGTGCGATGGACTACGTTTTACGTTTTATTACGATCCTCTCAATCTGTCAACGCTGTATTTTGTGCTTGGCCATTGAATTGTATGTGTTGAAAGCCAACGCCAGCGCAAGCGCACTATTGTGTTTCAGGCATAAGTATACAACGTGTACATATCATGACAAGATCTCACGGACCAATGAGAGAAAACAATTTGTATGACTTCGCTTACCAGCTAATGTCAGATGCGAAATTAAATATCTCTATTTGATGTCTAGGAAGAGTATAAAATACCGCGAAAACAATACGAACACAACTGAACGAAGTCGTTATTGAGTTTACAGTCATAAAACGTCTTCGTTCAGTTTCGTTAAGTTTCGTTGAGTTTCGTTAAGTTTTACTTACTTAAATGGGATGAGATTTAATCACTCCCTATGCATGTACACATTTGACATTTTGCGCACGTTTTCTGAAGCATTTATGTGCATTTTGAAATATGACATCCTTTCAGTTAAATTTCCTCCGGTTCTGACATATGTATGTTTTAGAGTAGTTCAGCCAAATTTGGTGTGTAGTCAAATTTCGTCGAAATAAAGATCTGATGAGGTAACATAGGTCGTGTAATTTGAAGCCACTTTTTCTGCTTGATCAAATTGCCATTCACTCAACATGACTAGAACAAGGGGAGATCTGTTGAAACAGCCTTTCATGTTTTGACAGGTCTAATATAAAAATGTCTAGAGTACAAGGAGATCACCCTTACTACATTGTGGACCTCGAGGGAGACTTTAACAATATCGAACCAAAAACAAGACCATCAGCACTCAACAGGCTTGAGATCGAAAAGTCGTTAGATATCGTCATCTGTTCCGATAGCCATCAATCGAATCTCTGAATTCAGTCACCTTCAAATCCAAGACCTCCCTTAATTGCCTCATATCTCTATACAAGATGGCCAAGTATTTTAACATCCAACTTAAGTGGGTGGCGGGACACTGTGACATTGCAGAGAATTGCAAAGCGGATTAACTCGCTAGAAAGGCTATAAGCTCAGTACTCTTTCTAGATGGTGATCCACCATCCATGCCTATCGCTACTGTAAAACATCTAATTAAGCTCGAAACACTTGCTCAAGTATACTGGCATAGGATGCTTTATTACCAAAGAACGCTGGCCTCGCTAGACCATAAGCAATCGCTTAGCTTGGTCGGATTAAGCAGTCCCTATCTTAGAACTCTCGTTGGTGGCATTGAAACTTACGCTTTCTTCCTTACAACAACTTCTGTAGAAGCTACAGAGACGAGGGTGAGGAAAAAACCAACCATTACCCACTTGTTATGCAACTGCAGTGTTCACTCATCCCATTGAAATAGACTTCTGGAGGTCTATTCATTTGAATACCTGGCTGAAGTAAGTAGCATGAGAGTCAGCCTCTTCGATTTACTAAAAGCACTAACTGGTTTATGGAATAAGCACGTATAGATCCGCGTGGCAGCACAAAATACCTATGGTAGCCATTTGTGTGCCAATTTAACTTCACTTTACCTAAAAGCAAGACTGGATGGCGCAGTTGGTAGAGTGCCTGCCCCTTGTTATCAGGGTCCCAGGTTCGAATCCCAGTGAAAGTAATGTTAATACGCTTTTATCTGGTTTTCAAATCTGGTCCAGTCACCATTTGCCGTTGGGATCAAATTGACGGCACTATCACTGGGGTAGTCGATCAGTGCTAGTAGTCTGACACATTGGACCACGGTCTAAGCCTAAGTGTGCTGGTGAATGTACTAACATCCCCCTGCCTAACCTAACATAACCTAAAAGTAACGTGGTGTAGTGGGTTAGTGCGTCGACTCCTACGCAGAAGGTGCCAGGTTCGTTACCCGAATTTACCACATTTCATAATTCACGGTGCCACCTCTTCGACTGACTGACAATGCTCAAAGAGTATTCCTGTCCAGAAAAAAGCTTCTCAATTTCCCCGTCCGGAGTCGGCATAAGACTGTAGGTCCCTTCCATACAACACGAGTGACTGCTGAGAAGCTAGGACCAGGTCCACTCCGGACTGTGGAGTCAACAAATCATAGAGTGCCGCTGCAACTCTGCGTCCGCATTTGAAGTTCATAAATTTTGTTCTAGCCTCTGTTTGCGATTAGATACATACTCGTCAGGTATTTTTTTTTTCTGAGAATTAAAATTCAGTTTAATCAGCGATAATTTCGTTCATTTATCTAATTGCATATCCTGAACCTATTTTTCATTTAATTGCCAGTCGATAATTAATTGAATATGCTTTCGGGGATGGAATGAATATTTTAAAGCAAATAAATAACACCGACATGTGTTGCGTGTTTGCGCGGAATCCTACATCGAACAGGTTGTGCGTACTTAGTTTTTTTTCGTTAATTCCTCTAACAGGCGTTTGAAGGAGTGGACGTCATGCTAGGAGAAAGGAATATACGAGCCAAATAAGGTGCATCTGACGCAGTAATCAAAACAAACAAAGGTTTTCCTGAAGTGGGTGTCTTATGCAGTCTCCTATAGTCAATTCTTGCGGATGAACTTCTCGATGTACTGAATGAATTTGGTTTCACAATCTTTGGACATGCAGGAGATTAAGCTGACATGGTAAGGAGAAGGCATGAAAATGCTGTCGGCAATCTAATACAAAGCGCCATAAACTTAACCCGGAGATGGTGTGATGATGAGGGTCTATCTATAGGTTAGGTTAGATTAGGTAGGGGGGCTGTTAGTACATTCACCAGCACACTTAGACTTAAACCGTGGTCCAATGTGTCAGACTACTAGCACTGATCGACTACCCCAGCGGTAGTGCCGTCAATTTGATCCCAACGGCAAATGGTGACTGGACTAGATTCGAAAACCAGATAAAATCGTATTAACTTTGCTTCTACTGGGATTCGAACCGGAGACAACGCTAACCAGGGATAGGCACTCTACCAAATGCGCCATCCATCCAGAGATAACGTCTTGAGCCCACAGAAACAGCGGTTGGCAAGAGTTGCTCTCCGTTTGATCTCGATACTGATGTTGTTCGTACTATTTACTGCAGAGCCGAGCTAAACGAAGTCCTTGACTACCTCGAATTTATAGCTGCCCATTGCTACGCTTTGTTCAAGACGTCAATGTTGTATGTCCTTTCTTGAGAGACAGCATACACTTCGTTTTACCGTCACTCGCCGCTGGATCCATTTTGGGCGCTTCCGTCTCAATGCAGGCAAACGCCTCATTAACAGCCTGCCTTGTCCTGCAATCACGTCAAAGTCATCCGCATATGGCAGCAAGAGTCTATTTATAAATCTCAAGAAGACCAACGTTATCAGTTCCACCAACAGACGAGTTGCATTAATTACTCCCAGTGCTGTTGGACTCAATATGGATGAAAATTTAAAATTCTGGTACCCCGTCCTCCCGACTTAGATGAGGTCAAGATAGCAGTATCAAGACTGAAGTCTAACAAACCTGCCGGTGAGGAAGGACTAGACTGGAACGGACGGAAGGACGCATGCACCAGCTCATCTGTAAGATATGGTCGAAGGAAAGCATGCCCGATGAGTGGAATCTCAGTATCGCTTGCCCGATCCACAAGAAAGGAGACCCCTTTGACTGCGCCAACTATAGAGGGATAAGTCTCCTGAGCATCGCTTACAAGATCTTCTCTGCCGTTTTGTGTACTCGCCTGAAGCCTTTTATAAATAATCTGATAGGTCCATATCAGTGTGGCTTCAGGCCAGGGAAGTCCACCATCGACCAGATTTTCACACTACGGCAGATCCTGGAAAAGACCCAAGAAATGCAAATCGACACACACCACCTTTTTGTCGATTTCAAGGCCGCATATGACAGCGTGCATAGGGACGAGCTATACAACGCCATGTCTAGTTTTGACATTCCTGCCAAACTCGTCAGGTTGTGCAGGATGACGATGGAAAATGTCTGCTGCTCCATCAAGGTCGGTAACGAACTCACCGAGACCTTCAGTGTCAAAAAAGGTTTTAGACAATGCGACGCGCTGTCATGTTGTGACTTTTTCAACATTATTCTTGAGAAGATCGTGCAGAACTCACACACCAACACTAGAGGCACGATCTTCCAGAAGTCCGTACAACTGCTAGCATACACGAATGACATTGACGTGATTGGTCGAACACAGCGAGCAGTCAATGAAGCGTTTGCTGGCATTGTGACGGAAGCGGCTATAATGGGTCTACGGGTGAATGGAGGCAACACGATACTTCGTGTTGTTGTCATCAAGGAAAGGACACACAACATCGTCGTCTTGGACAGTCAAGGTCTTCCTCTAGCTCGGCTCCCAAGTAAACAGTGCGAACAACATCAGTACCAAACACAGAGTAACTCTGACTAACCCCTGTTTCTTTCGGCTCAAGACTGAATTGAGTTAAAGAGCTATCTCTCGAAGGACCAAGCTGACTTTCTGTAGGACGTTGATCGTCCCAGTCCTGATTTACGGCGCGGAGGCATTGACTCTCTCTAAAGCGAATGAGGGAGTACTTGGTCTCTTCGAGAGGAATGTTCTGCGTGTGATCCTTGGTCCTGTTTGCGTTGACGGTTTCGGGAGGAGAAGATTCGACCACGAACTGTACGGGCTGTGCAGCGACATGAGTCTAGTCAGGCGTCTTCGGATCCAACGCCTAAGAAGGCTAGGCCATGTAGAGCGTATGGACAACTCACCTCCGGCCACAAGAGTTTTCGACTCCGAACTCGTGGGTAACGGATGATGCCCGCGTTTAAGGTGGCGCATCCAGGTGGAGAAGGACCTCAACCAACTTGACGTGCAACACTGGAGGAAGCTAGCCAGAGCCCGTACTAGTTGGACAGGCTTGTTGGTTGAGGTCCAGGTAAAAAATTAATGGAAAAAAGTCCTGCTTGTACATTTAGTTCTGCCAGTGCCTGTGTGATTTCACGAGGGTATATGTTGTTGAAGGCGCCTTTTAAGTCTAGAAAATCAATGGCGTACTCGTTGTGGTTAAGTTATCTCTCAATGTTTCGTATCAGTGTTCGAAGAGCCGTTCCCACGGATCTTCCTTTATTGTACGCATGTTCAAATAGCCAAAGTTTGGCTGGGTCAATCGTTGATCTAAGATGTAAGTCAATAAGACTTTCTTGTGTTTCTAGAAGAAAGGACGAGAGGCTGATGGGTCTAAGGTCCACATGGGAATCACTTGGGAAGTCTGTCCCGCTTTGGATATGAAGACTACCTTGATTCGTTTTTATCTAGGTGGGATGTAACACAAGGATAGGCTGGCTTTAAGAATGATTTCCAGCCGTGGTATAATCTTTTCGGAAGTTTTTTCAAATTCGGCTGGGATAATTCCGTCAAATGTATAGAGGAAGCTTTTAATTGCCCATGTAATCCTTGGACTTGATATCAGAGATTCTGGCTTTTATCCTGTAACTTGTTATCAGAGATTCTGGATTTAGAGTGGAGTGGAGGAGGGAATCAGGAGAGGTGACCCAAATTCCATCCTGATTCCACGGTTACTCTTCATCAAAAAAAGCCACCAGCCCCACGCCGATAACTCTTCCAATTAAGATTCAATGTTTAAATTGTTAATGGACTGGCGTTGTCGAGTGTCCTGGCCAAAGGGGGACTTACAAAAGCTAATAACCAAACAATTTGATGGTATCTCCTAAGTACTACTTTACGGAGGCACACAAAAAAAGATGAGAAAAAAAGACAAAGAGACAAGTTAACAGTGTAAACACAATTTCCACATTAAGATGGCTACTAATGTCCTCAGGCCAAGGGTGTGTACACACCGAGGGCACAAAGAAGCCACTGTCCTTAGGTCACAGTGGCTGTGTGATAATGAAATTATAAGGACACTCATCGTTGGCCAGTCAACCTTAGTATCTACTGTTGAAAAAAAAAACTGCCCACCCCTCCCACCCACACACACACAGAAATGATGGGGTGTGTAGGGGAAAAAATGAATAAAAAAAAAAGAATTACTTCAGGCCGCTATCATCGATGCTAATAGTATACTTGACATCCTTTCCGGCCAGAGCGAGGCTGGTGGGTCTGGTGGGTTGCCTATGCCTGTGCTGCAATCGACATTGACCTCCGTGTCGGAGTTTCAGAGTTTATGAGCCTGTCCTGAGCATCCTTCTCATCTTCAGTTTGCATTTTTTTTTTCTTTTTTCGTTTAATGGCATAATTATTAGTTGAGGCCGTGTTGGTCGTAAAGGAGCTCGCAAAAGGGACTTTAATCGATTGTGATGGCGTTTTGCTGAATGTGATCCAGTGTGCTTGAGTGCGTGTGTGGGTGTGCGTGTGTGTGAGAGAGAGAGAGAGTAATTAATTTTTAATTGGTTCCAGGACCCTCCTGACATACATTCCAATTAATTACAAGTGTGACAGTGATAAAAGCAAAGCGCTGATTGTTATTACCCGTTAAGATCGCCATTTACTTTGAGTGTGTCCTTGCGATTTATTAGACTTCGTTAATTAAACAATTCATCTGGCCATTAAGTGGTCGTCGCAACAGAAACGACATGAAATGAAAAAGGATGATTTGTTGAATGTTGATGGATCCCTAAAAGGAAGCCACCCTCCCCCCAAACCAGCATCACCTAGACTGTCCTGTCCCTGGTCCGCTTTTGATTCCATTGTTGCCCAAAAAGTCTCTCCACCCCACGGACTACATCACTTCTCCTTCTTCGGAGATTGGGCTGATGTCAAAGGGAGTATGCCACTGTTGGCTGCACATTTTTTCTTTTACCACTGCAAAAGCCAGCCGAAGGATAATTAAAACTTTTCCATTGACAACCAAAAAAAAAAAAAAAAAGGCGGACCCACCAGACAATGATGAGGAGGAGGAGGGTGAGGAGTTTTGTGAGTCAAAAGAGAGAATAAACAACCCGGCAGAAACTAGATTTCATTAAAAAAAAAGAAGAAGAACATCATCTCCTTCCTTCTCGGGAGATGAAGAAGGGCTTACTTGAATGTGCTGCCTTGTCCGTTCGGTAAAGGTTTACACCATAATCGACAGCACAAACAATGGATGAAGAAACAAGTGGGAAAGCAAAAAACGATGAACTTCACAGACACCGAACGAAGACGATTACTTTCCCATGCCGCGTCGTTTATCTTTTCTCTCTCTCTCTCTCTCTCACACATTTCCCTGTGTCGCCCTCTGTGTCCTTTGGAGGTGTGAGTGATGGGACAGAAAAGAGGGAGGAATTAATTAAAAGAAAATACAAAACAAGGATGAACCGCAAACAGGCCATCTTAATGGTGTTGTAGATTGGTTTTGGTGCCATGTCATCGAGGCGTGACGAAAGAACGGCTTAAAAGATGCAAGGATCCGGTTGGGTGTGTTTTTTCTGTGTTTCTAGGTTTTTTTTTGCTTTCTTCTCGTTTTTGCGAAAATGAGGTGAGGGATAACTTGAAAGAGATGAGGTCCTTTTTTGGCGACGGGCTCTGGGGACTTTGTTAAACAAATTAAACGGTTGTTTACGGAGCTCTTCGTATATTTGGGGGCTTTCTGTTCACAATTTCATGATGCTAGGGCCTTGTGCATTTGAATTGAGCGTTATTCTGGAGTTTTCAAAAATTACAGAAGGTCCTCAGTTTCATCAATCTTGTATATCTTCAGTCATCCCTCAACTGCCATCTATGTACGTAGTAGACGGGGCTTTCATAGCGCCTTATATTGACACGAGGGGATAGTTCTTTGAGCAGCCAGGTAAGGCCACGGAGGCGTATGCGTAACATTTTGTTAAAAATAGTCTTTGACGTTATTTTGATGAGCTAGATGATTCAAAAATCAAAGAAGGTCCTTAATTTTAATAAGACTGTATCTTTAATCATGCGAAAGTCTTTGACCATGCACCTTACGATAGACGGGAGTAGTAAGAGCTGTCTGGTTGGGCAACGGGGCGTATACGTAACATTTTATTAAATAACAAAAATAGAGTCTCACATGTTGGCTTGGCTTTGGCTTTGGCTTTGGCTTTGGCTTTGGCTTTGGCTTTGGCTTTGGCTTTGGCTCTGGCCTTGGCTTTGGCTTTGGCTTTGGCTTTGGCTTTGGCTTTGGCTTTGGCTTTGGCTTTGGCTTTGGCTTTGGCTTTGGCTTTGGCTTTGGCTTTGGCTTTGGCTTTGGCTTTGGCTTTGGCTTTGGCTTTGGCTTTGGCTTTGGCTTTGGCTTTGGCTTTGGCTTTGGCTTTGGCTTTGGCTTTGGCTTTGGCTTTGGCTTTGGCTTTGGCTTTGGCTTTGGCTTTGGCTTTGGCTTTGGCTTTGGCTTTGGCTTTGGCTTTGGCTTTGGCTTTGGCTTTGGCTTTGGCTTTGGCTTTGGCTTTGGCTTTGGCTTTGGCTTTGGCTTTGGCTTTGAGAACAGAAATTTGTTTCCTAGACATTTTCTTATTATGTTCCATTCGTAAAAAAAACACAATTTAAACGCCTCTCCCATTGTGTCACTCGTAATCAACACATGATGACAGTGAATAAAAATGAAAAAAAAAACTATTCCAATACCCACGTCGACCGACCAAAGTCAAAGTCGGACTCCCACTCCTCTTGCAGAGAAATTGTTCCAAGGACTTTGCTGGACGGTCTTGTTGACACTTGATGTGGCATCAGAGCTGGATGTTTATTTTCTCTTGCAGGTGGGCAGGCAGAGATAAAACGGAAAACAAGCGCCCCGTCAGCTTTTGATTCATTGATTGCTTCTCAATAATTAAGCATCCGTTCCGAGGAAACACCGACACACTGTCATTTCCGCTCCAATTAGGGCAGTTATCTTCCACTCTCCATGTTTGCGGCTCTAATTAAACTCAACTTCAGCCAACACACACGCGAGCGCACTCACCCCGCACTCCTTCGCTGGGGACTGATACAAAACCGTGTGTATGTCCAGTCGAGTCCCACAGCCGGTCTGCAAAACAAAGTCATACGAAAAGTTTTTAATTGGAAACCTATGTCCAGCAGACGACCACACACGCCCACCAATTGCCACCGAGAACTACTTCGTCAGGTGTAAGGTGTAAGGCGAGAACAAAGTTGAGTCCCCCCCGGTCTTCCGGCCCAGACGAGGCACCATAAACAAATTAAATACTTGTCACCTCATTCGCAGGACAACAGGGAACGAGCGAAACGAACTTCTGTCACAATAAATGTTTGCCAATACTTCGTTCGGGAACGGAAACTTTTCTCATGTCAGACAAGCTCTCTCCCGAGGCTATTTCTTGAACTTGCGAGTCAGAGCTCTGTCCTCCCACTGTCCCTGATGTCCCTGATGTCCTTGTTGTTGTCGCCGTCGTCATCGCCGTCGTTTGAAAGTTCAATTGGTATTTTGTGTCGTCAAGTTTTTGTTTTCCGATGACATACGTGTCAGAGCCTCGGTCATTGATTTTGTGTCACATCGCCCCCGGCCCTGAGGGCTCTGTGGTTCGGCCTCGCAGCGGCGGAGCTTCCCTAATTAGTAATTATCTTTGAAGCGGCAACTTTAAATTGAACTGCGGAGGAATTAAAAATTCCTCTGTTTCACGCCCGGCCAAAACTATTTAAACTTTTCTCATCACAGTCGGTCGCTAGCATCGACCGCAACCAGCCGAGATGTATTTAAATATTCTTCCAATTATACTTACAGGGTTAGGGCCCAATCGAGGAACTTGTGCAATCCCAGTTCGAGGTCCTTGGTCTGGAACCAGTTTGTGTGGAACGGCATCATGTAGGGAGCCTTGTTCTGATCGTAGTAGCGGGAGAAGTCCTCCTGCAGCCAGGCGACCACTTCGTCCACGTCCAAGTTGTGCAGGACACACTGATCCAGGTAGGGGCAGTGGCCGCCCTCGTAGCCCTCGACGTAATGCGTGTTCAGGGGCACTTCCCAAACGCCGGGGAAGATCTTCGACGGGCAGGTGCCGCTCTTGCATTCGTGGGAGATCTTGAAGTCCAGGGTGTACGGCCAGATTGGCACGTTGACTGGGGGCACTGTCACCGAACTGTCGTAGATGTAACCAAAGTCCTCGATGACCTGCGGGAGAAATGCAAAACCATGTGATGGCAGAGGACCGCGCTGAGAAGAGATTCCCAAACTCACCTTGTACTGGGTGTTCCTTCCGGGCTTGAGGAACGGTGCTCGCATGCCAACCACATCGGCGACAGTCACATTTGCGAAGTGCCTCAGAATTTCCCGCATGCCAATCATCTCGCCCACCCACTCCTCGTAGCCCTTGTCCTGGAGTCCGGTCTGCAGAGAGATGGTCTCGGTGGCGATTTCGTGTCCCTCATAGGCCAGGGTCTGGATCTGTTGATAGTTGCTGCAAGAGAGATAAGATGAATACAATTGACACAAGAGTTTAGCAACAGAGAGGATGGGGATGGTGGGACGGAGGGAGCGACGTTGAATGTGCAATGTGCAAATGTCCCTTGAGGTCCCGACGATAATGGCTGTGTATCTTTGAGTTTGCCAGTTCGCCACTGTGTGCTGCAGGATGCATAACCCCCACGGTCCATTTTGGCCATTTTGCCACGAATGTCTCAGATGTCTATCTGCAGAGGGATTTGCATACCGGATGTGTTCTGAATGAGTTTGTCCTTCTGTTGTGTGGTGATGCAGCAATCTCTGTCACGGAGGGTGGGCGTTATGCGGATGAAAGTCGTAAAACTGACAACCGCCTCCACTCGTCTGTGTACAGGCGATGAGAATTAGAAAACATTTTAATACGTTTTGCGGACGCTCTGAGTGACGGAGTGAAGCAGGAGGAGGAAAAACTGTGCACACATTGAAGTGAATATGCGCCGTGCGGTGTTGTTCCTGCGGGGAGGAATGTCCTGCCGGGGTGGCACTGCCCCGGCCAACCGTAATGTGTTTTGTGTGCTGAAGTTGATTAAAAATACAATTTTCAATTGGTTGTCCCGCCGGCAGCAGGCATCGCCGAGGGATGGAGGGCTCGTCCTTGCAGGGTGGGTCCCCGTTTAATGGTTCAAAGTTCCATAGGGGGCGAATTTGAAGAGGGCTCGTTGCGTGTTAATTCGCGCCATCTGTCAGTGGGTTCATCATTCCGTTTCTGAGAGACAGGCAGCTCGGGTTGTTGCCGAGCTTCTGACTTGTGTATGCAGATTTTCGAGCAGAATTTAATAGAGAACATGAATTAATTTGCTAACGAGTTGAAAACTAACAGCTAAAGCTGTGGACTTCAATTGTCACGGGAGTGGCATGCGTGGGCCTGCTTTTGTGTCCACGCAAGATGGGCCGAGGCCTTTCGGTGGTGATTTCCATTCCACAGCTTGGAGTGCTAAGCGCTTCTGGCGCAAAGTGGAGACAGACATTTGAAATGCAAGGCATTCAAGTGGACATTGAGCTGAGAGTTTCGACTGTGTTCCGAAGTGGACAGGACACTAAGCGAGGAGGTGGACTGGACATCAGACAAGATTATAATGAATTTTGTTGGTGTTTGGGTTCTCAGTGGTATGCTTTTGACAACTCACGCGAGATTCGTGACATGTGCCAAAGACAATCGTGCTCAGTTGGTTTTGCCATTCCATCTTGGGAAAACGGATCTCCGAACAACGTTCAAAGTTCGAGCTCTGTGAAAGATGTCTTCAGTGACGAAGCTCATTTCTGGTGGGTGGATTTACAGTTCTGCTTTCATCTTTTGCTAGACAGTAATTCCTCTTTAGGCATTGTCACTGACTTGAAAGAGGTGGGACCGTGATCATTTTCTTTGTCGTACTGGCCGGGAATCGAACACAAGGCAGCGAGGCTAAGCTGCATTGGGGTCGACGCACATTCCCACAAGGCCATGGGCACCCACTCATAAATATGAAGCCACTCAAAAACGTCGTTTGTTTTACTTGTTTAACGGTACATTCTTATGAAGTTTTTTTTTATATAGAGTCAAAACAATATCCTTTTTAGAATATTAGGTGCACCCATGTGTTGAATATCCTACGGTTCATATAAAAAATACGTTTTTTTCTGTTTCAAAACTACAAAGCCAATTATTAAAATATGGATTCTTTCAATTTGGCATTCATTTCTGACTGAACCTTCCTTGTAAAAATCTTAAAAAAATATTTGACATTCAATGCCACGCGGAAGCCACTCGTCTGAGCAAGAAAAAGGCAAAGTGTTTGACTTTGAAGACCAAGGTCTCACTTTTTGGGATAATTGGCCTACATTGGTGGCTACTAATTTGTAGCTACAGTCTCGTGCTTGTCAAAGATCCAGCCTTTTGGGGAACCCATAAGACAGGCGAGCAAAAAAAAAAACTGTCGCCCCGACAAGAGAGGCAACTGATTAAAACGGCAAGCAATTCAACGGAAAGCCTTCGTCAGTTAAATTCCATACTTAGCCTAGACGTGTACAGAAGCACTGTGCGTCAGTCAATTGAAAAGTCTAGCAAGTTAAAATATTCCAAATTAAAGTCAAAGGGTTACACAAAGCCACAATATAGGTCGGTGAGAGTTAGCCCGGAGAAACCCATCCCCGGATTGGAACAAGGTATGTAAAAATGTTTAACCATTTTTATTAGTAAATATCTGTAGTTACTTTTTTTTGATTTAAAGTAATTTCTTCCATCCTTATGGTCCGTTTTGTGTACTCGCCTGAAGCCATTTATAAATAACCTGATAGGTCCTTATCAGTGTGGCTTCAGGCCAGGGAAGTCCACCATCGACCAGATTTTCACACTACGGCAGATCCTGGAAAAGACCCAAGAAATGCAAATCGACACCCACCACCTTTTTGTCGATTTCAAGGCCGCATATGACAGCGGACATAGGGACGAGCTATACAACGCCATCACTAATTACGACATTCCTGCCAAACGTGTCAGGTTGTGCAGGACAGCCATGGAGAATTGTCGCTGCGCCATCAAGGTCGGTAACGAACTCACAGAGACCTTCAATGTCAAAAAAGGTTTTAGACAAGGCGACGCGCTGTCATGTGATTTCTTTAACATCATCCTGGAGAAGATTGTGCAAGACTCACACGCCAACACTAGAGGCACGATCTTCCAGAAGTCCGTACAACTGCTAGCATAAGCGGATGACATTGACGTGATTGGCAGAACACAGCGAGCGGTCAATGAGGCGTGTGTTGGCATTGAGGCGGAGGCGGCTAAAATCAGTCTAGCGGTGAATGAGGGCAAAACGAAGTATATGCTGTCATCGAGAAAGGACGCACAAAGAACGTCACAAGGGGCAGCTATAACTTTGACTTAGTCAAGAACTTCGCCTACCTCGGCTCCGCAGTAAACAGTACAAACAACATCAGTACCGAGATCAAACGCAGAGTAACTCTTGCCAACCGCTGTTTCTATGGGCTCAAGAGGCAATTGAGTAGTAGAGCCATCTCTCGCAGGACCAAGCTGACTTTATACAAGACCTTGATCATCCGAGTCCTGCTGTACGGCGCGGAGGCATGGACAATCTCAAAAGCGGATGAGGAAGTCCTTGGTATTTTCGAGAGAAAAGCTCTGCGTGCGAACTTTGGTCCTGTTTGTGTTGACGGTTTCTGGAGGAGAAGATTCAACCACGTACTGTACAGGTCCACCCCGGACTGTAGCGCCAAATAAAGAAGAAGAAGCCTTATGGTATGATCAGCGTGGAGTACATTTTACAAGTAAAAAAAATAAAAAAATACATTTTATTCAAAAAACTTCTTCAGGAAAATCGAACACCATTTTGGGGCACCATCGAGAAGATAAACCTCGTTTTCCAACGCTTGTTGAAAGATCCCAGCCAACGTGGTGATGGAATCAGAGTCCTAGAGATCGTGCTAAACGGAGAGACTATTCGGTTGATGCTCAAGTTCACCTCAGACTACAGCTCCCCAGGGAAACGAAGAAGAAGCTGTTACCAGTTAAGTCCACTCTCGGATTGCGATTTCGTTTGATGCCACCTCAAAATGATCTGTCTTCCACAAGAGTGTCTTTAAACACCTCGGCTCGTCCTCAATTTTATTGATTCCCACTTCGAACGCCCCCAGCCGAAGTCCCAGATGCCGATAACGCCACAATCTGAGTTGCATCCCAAGAACTGTCAACTCTTGCCGTTGGCCGTTGTTGTCTGGGAATTTTCTGCCGGAAATGAGTCTCATTTCAATCCAGACCAAAAAGGCGACCAAATGACAACAGATACATGCACGAACGTAACATCGTGTGCATTGTTCGGATGCACTCTTGCAGCCAGTGCAACTCTGATGACTACTGTGTAGCCAAAAGCATCTCCTTTGTCTTCGCTGAATTGTTGCAGCTTTTTGTTAACCATCCCCGGCCGCGGCACCGTCCACCTCAGCCATCCACCCTCTCATCATTTCATTCTTCAGCCGAACAATAGCGAAACTTTAATTGAAGAAGTTACACTTTTCACTGGAGTGCAACTTGCCAAACAAACGCAGTTTCAGCCTTACACCCGTCCGCAGACACACTCACCCATCCACGCGCACACAAACAGCAGGCAAATAAAAAAAGGCGAGAACACCGATCCTTTCACCATCGCCAACAACAGCGAGCAGAACATTGTGAAGTATCTTAGTAGCTCACCGCCTTTTTAAGTGCGAACCATCTCGTCGAGAATCAGTCCGCTCCTCGTGATCCTCCCCCAGAGAGGGCGGTGCGCGGGGGAAACCAAAGCCGAGACCCAAATGGAGGGGCGGCAGATTCAAAAAGTTTCCCTTCGATAAGATGGAAAGTAATTTTGCATTCTTCGCACTGCGGACTGCTTCGGGCCGAGGGGTCGGGTAGGGCGTGCGGATAGCTCTCTCGTTGCACAACAATTTTAATTGCGTGAAAAGTTAAGTTGCTGATAGGCGGGCGGCGTCGGGTGTCGGGCGTCGAGCGTTGGGCGCCGCCATCTCCCGCTCATGTGTAGCAGGCCACTGAGGATGGCGTGTGCATTGTTTCCGGAATCGGAGCTAGAGTCTGTGTTCTGTGCCGTTTTTTGCTGGTTTTCAGGTGAGTTTTATACACTCCAACTCCCGGCAGTCCTCTCGGCTGGAAATTCCACTGTCTACAGTGGTTTCGTTGGCCCTTTTTTCCGGTTCCAGAAGCTGTGTGTGTGTCTGAGTTGAAATGGCTGTTTTAGATAAATCCCTTCTGTGTTTTTGTGGTTAGCTGTTAGCAGAGTGGGTACTCGCTGTTGTTGCATTCTATTATTTCAGTTAATACACTGTGCAAGTAGGTGCAGCAGCGCCAGGAGTTGTGGACGACCGAGACGGCTGGGTGTGTGCCGTTTTATTGTGAGAACGGAAGTTACGATGCGAATGCATTTGTTGTGAGCACTGTCCGAGGGGGGCAGCGGCGACGGCGGGGGGAGGGGACTGAATTTAGTTGAGGATATTAATTTGAAACAATGTCGGTTGAGCGGGAGTTTTTCTGGTGCGGCTACAGAAGGACGTGGGCATTACAATTGGATTAGGTGTCAGTTGATTGCGGACTGGTGAATGTTAAGCAGTCCGTGAATATTCAGATGGTTATCAGGTGGTGGTTGCAACAAAATTAGACAGTTGTACTTTGATCAAGGGGAGGGGTGGGGGGGATACTGGAGAGATTTCATTAAAAGATCTCAGGGAAATGTGTCTAGACTGTGATAGGCCGTCAAAGAAGGATGGGCCTGCGCCATTTTCAGAACTCCTCTCTTCTTGGAGGTTCTATTTTCTCACGGAGATGACCCGATCGTTGATCAGCCTCTCTTTCACTCAAGAGGATAGTTTATGTTGCTGGTTGAGTCGATTGAGGAAGGGGATGATTTTAATTCATCGTGCAATAGTCCTGTAGACTGGTTTGTAGAAAGGATAAGACAAGCCTCTCCAGAAGAAGAAATTGTGCCCACCACGAAGAGACAGAGGACCCACTGTGAATGGTGCCTTGACAGCCTCGGTACCCCATCACGCACTTGTTACATTCAAATTTCATTTGATCACAAAGCTTAGACATTCTTAAAATATTTTCTGAGACATGCCCGCTTTTTTTTGATGAGGTTAATTGGGAGCATTGGGAAATGGCTTGTGAGGCGTCATCGGAAGGTTTGGCGTTATCAGCCACTTTGAGCCACTTTGTAGAGACCAGGTGGTTCTAAAGCTGCATTTTGACAAGACTCCTTATTTTTTTTTTTGGATTTTTAATAAACTTACATCAAATGCACCGGACGTAGAAAATGATAATTAGTTAAATCGAAGTTCTGGGGTATAAGTAACCACAAACATCAAAAATACTCTTAGGTACAAATTAATCACAGAAGAAGTCCTTAAAGAGTTAGGTTGGGTTACATTAACGAGAATGACTACCGACATGCTGCAGTCACGCTTTGGTCATCGGTTACAATGCTGATCTAGTCTACTCTACTCTGTAACCCAGTTCGCTAGTTCGATCAGATTATCGAAAAAAATAAGCAGCTAGGCGAATTTTCCTTCAGGATGAGATTGAGCTACAAAAAGATATCCTTTAAGAGCTCCTCAGGAATGCTCTCCTTTAGATTCTCAACTCACAAATGCCACCCTTGAGCTTTTGCTTTCGATGGCACTTCTTCGAAATTAATGAAGAATTGACCGTCACTGAGAATTCTGATGACTCAAGAGTGACATAGGGTGACTCTTAAAAATTCAAAAAAAAAAAAAACTTCGGAACATAAATTTGTTGTTATTTGCTGTGGGCTTTCACAGTAGGAAGTATCCAATGTTAGAAGTCCCGTCTTCAAAAAGCTTCTATAGCCAAAGAAAAAGCTCAAGGATATCTAAACGTCTAGGGACAGTAGATACAGACAAACGATAAACGCGGCAAAACAAGGAAAGTATCCAGTGCTAGAATATGGGATCACAAGAAGCTTCTATAGCCAAAGAAAAAGTTTTTCGAAAGCTCAAGGATATCCAAACGTCTAGGGACAACCAAAGTGTGTAAGGCTCATATAACAAAGCCAACATTTTGGTAGCATGCCTTATGAAAGGCTCTCAGGCTCTTCGATATAAGCCGCGCTTCCAATAACTGCTTAACGAACATGACCAGGAGGGAGTCATATGAACCAAGACATTCCAAATGCATTCCAAGCCGATAAATATAATATAATATGGATGGGGCTATAGCCCGTAGGGGGTCAGGGCCTATCATCTCAGCAACCACTCGCATGCTATTGTTCTCCCAGCAGTGGAAGGGACCTACAGTTTTATGCCGACTCCGAATGGCCAAGTTGGAGGAAGCTTTTTCTCGAGAGTTTTTGCTCTTTGAGCATTGTCAGGGAGTCGAAAGAGTTTGGTCGCACCTGCCAAGACTCGAACCCAGGCGGCGAAGTTATGTTGCGTAGGGGTCGACGCACATACCCACAAAGCTACGGCGCCATTAAAAATCTGAAGGAAAGGGAATGCAGCAAACTCAGATGATTTGCTATCAGACCTCTTCAATGCCAGTGGCGATGTTCAAGTCGTAAAGAATCATCTGGGCAAGAAGACTAGAGTATTTACTCCATATGCTTCATCCTATACTATACAGCATATCCTTGTTCAGCTTCTCTGTGCAGCCCACTGGGTGAGAATCCAAAGTTGTTTGGCACCACACTAATTGGCTCGTGTGACTTTCAGCCCGGAAAATCGGCTATATTCGCACTAATTCAAAGATCAAAGGAGACTCTTGAGCTTCAGATAGATACTATCTATCTTTTTGCAGATTTTACGTGAACATCAGCATTCGTAGGCCGCTTTTCCTGGTGATATGTCGTCGCATCAGTAGGTGGCGTGAATAAAAACTGAGAGAGCACTAAGAGCAAAAACAAATGAGCCGAGTATTAGTATATAAAGGAGATACTCAATTCGGCGTGAATAAAAAATTGCCTCAAAGTAGGTACCCTCCCTTCATTGACGTTTGAAAACTAGAGTGAGAAATGTCCCTCGCTATGTGGCAACGGTCCCCATAGTGTTTTTGGAAGGTTTTCACCTAACCTCGCAAAAAAAAAATTGTCAGAAAAAAGCATGCACATGTCGTAGCTTTCACACATCAAATCAACAAATTTCAATAGCAGGTGATTTTTTATGTTTCTCGTTGCCCTTAATTCACACATTCGTTCCTCATGCATCCGATATCCAACGCTGAGAATAAGAATACTTAAAAGAGAGGAAAAGAGCGACAGCTCGCACGAAAACTGATGTAATTTAAGCACACCCGCGACGCGGGAACCTCTCTCTTTTCGCTTCTCTTGCTTACAAACCCCAAAGTTGATGCTACGTAATCCGACAAAATTTGACCATGCAAAAGTGGTATGGTAGGAAATTATTCAAAGGGGTGACATGTGCATTTTCGATGCACCGTGCACCTTGGTTCAAGGACACCCGATTCATGTTCTCACTGAAGTGCTGCGGGCGGGAGACACTACCATTTACAGGCTAATCCACATTTTGGGTCACGCGAATGGCATCGACGTCGTCGGTCGGTTCAAACTTGGTATGGAATTATCTTTCACAACGGTTAAGGAAACGAGCGAATAGCAATGATTTTAACGTCAACCTTTTCGAGCACAAAACCAGAAATGAAGTATTACAGAGACTCCCGACTTCTACCTTCCTTGCCCCTTAAAATGTTTGACGACTGTTTTTTATAACGTGTTCATAAACCAAATTGACCAATCAGAGGACGGCATTTACGTTATTTGACCAATCAGAGGACGGCATTTACGTTATTTCGTGAATAACAGTCAAAAATTCATGAATATATGTCAAAAAGGCACTCAAATTCGTCGATGGACTAGGGGACAATCAGCTGTGAAGTCGGCCATCTCTGTAATACTTCATTTCTGCACAAAACGAAATATATTTATACGTAGCTATCGAACTACAATCGTTTCGTCACACACCACCTAGGACAAAACATCAGAATGGAAATCAGCAATTTTGAGGCTGTAAAGGAGAGTCTGTCGGGAAAAATATGAAATCCTCAAATAAAATCCTAGGGGGGATCCAACGTATAATCGCCTAATCGCCTTTGGAAACCATTACTACTTCATTTTGTAAAAATATCTCGGGTCCGAATTTCTCACTCTAAGGACCAAAACATCCTCTGCAGACTGGTATTTTTTTTTGTATTGAGCCGAATGTTGGGCGATGAGAAAGACAAATGATCTCGATCTTGGTGCATTCAAAAATAAAAGTTTCCATCGAATATCTGGCCCTGTCTGTGGGAAAGGTGAATGGACAAGATACCGCGAACTTTACGAGTGCAGTCCGGAAGGTAAAAAGCCGTCGACTACTCTGGCTCGGTCACATCAAGCGCATGGACACCAATGCTTCAGTTGAGAAGCCCATGGCTCGGGAAGGCGAGAAAGGCCGAAGTACTGTATTAAAGCCCATGTCATCGCGGAAAGCAGCAAAGCAGCGTGTCCAGGACCGCCAACGATGGACCGGGGCTATAGCTCGTGCTCAGATTCTCCATGCGCCGTCGGCCTAAGAAATAAGTAAAACGGAACTCAAGGCATGCCCTTGTTATCAGAAGGGGTGTGAAATGGGTAAAATAAATAGGGCCAGCTTCTACAGCACCCACTCGCGTTGTGCATGCCATTGTTCTTTCACGGATGGGTGAAAGTTACAGTTTAATGCTGCCACCGAACGGAAGTTGAGAAGCTTTTTTAAGGCAGGAATATTCTTTGAGCGTTGTCAGTGACTCGGAAAAGGTGGAGCTGTGAATTATGAAATGTGGTAAATTCATATATCGAACTTGGCACCCTCTGCGAAGGAGTCGATGCAACAACCCTCCACGCCACGGCGACCCACAATATAGTGGAATAGTTACACATTGTTAAATGTTGCCAGGCATATGAGCAGGACTCCCCATCCATTACCTGCCACATGCATTCATTGTTGCCGACAACTGCTTGCCACGCTCTAAATGCATCCCTCGACTACATCCCTCTCCGACAACCAAACACGTTTCGGCGAAAGTTTAAATTGTGCGGCATTAACTTGACAAGCTCTCGTCAAACTAATCCTTATCATCGCGTGCAAGCCAAATTCCCTCACAAAATGGCGTGTTGCCACATCCTTACAAGAGATTACAATTCTGAAATTTCCTAATTCAGATAAATTGCATGCACTCGCACACACAAACGCCCGCAACTTTCGGATGGCAGCCATAAATCCCCGTAAGCATCGCAATGAGAACTCAAGACACGTCGTCACTTTGCCCATTTATACCTTGTCCAACCGCTGCCGCTAGTCAACGTATGCAGCATCATCCCCATCAACCCCCCCAAAGTCACACACGTCATAGGAAACTAAAAATTCGGAAGCACCACCAACCGCGACCACTTTTGAAATTAAGGCTCTAAAACTACTCCTTTCAGCCAAATGGGCATTTTGCTTTCGTCAAGAGTCAAATGGAAAAAACGAAGGAGCAAAAGTCGCACGCCGCCGTCGGCACCGGCACCGGCAACGCCCCAACTACCCGTAATGACCCAAAGTTTAACAGCTGTCAGGGAACTTTACATTCACCGACATTATTGCTAAGCACGCGAAGGACTACGTGATTCCATATGGACTCGTAAAAACTCTCGGTACGAGGCGAGGCGCAGCGCACCGCAGCACACCTATCAACGTAAACCGGCGTCGACACTGTGGAAGGGTTGACGGGATGTAGCTCAAGTCATATTATGGAAATCCCTTTCCGAAAAGAAAGCAAGGAGCAAGAAACAGGAACCAGGAGGGCAGGGACAACGTTTCTTAAGCGGATGTGCACTTTAGTGCTACATGATGATTTGGCGTTGCGTTGCGGTGACGACCAGAGGCCAGAGGAGACGGCAAGGACGCAGTTGGCGAGGCCAAGGTGAATTGGGTTACGTTTGTGACGAGGACGTGCGAGAGATACAGCCCCGTGCGGGGGACGAGCAAGTACTTAACTCGATCTAACTACGTTGGTACTCAATTTGCTACGAGGCCAAGTGGAATGGCGTAACCGGGCTCGTGGAATCCGTCGCTTTTTATTAACTATCACCTGACGTTGTGACACGAATGGGAGGCACGTCTTAAATTGGTTTATTGCGGGTCTTTGTGGACTTAAGAGCTGTCTGGTGGGGAACTGGCTTTTTGCTCGAGTTTTTTTTTTGTTTTTCCGTTTCTCCTTCTCTCTTTTTGTTTGACTTGCTTCTTGGTCATTTCTGGTGGCACGGGCTGGCGAGAAGGTCGAACGAGAAATTCCTTAGATTCGATTAAGGAACTCTTGGTGGTCTTTGATGTTACAGTGGGTGCGGCAAGCGAGGTGACTTGCAAATCTGAGAGTTTGAGAGCTGGGGCTTCGTGAATGAGGCAAGGGCGCGTCATTGAGGCAAGCAGTGACGAGAATTTTGCATAGAAGATGTAGATCTTGAACTTTTAACCAAATCATCGGTATTGATTGGGTTGCAAACCAAGATAATGTTCAATGGAGAGGAAGAGTCTAACAAATGCAGAATGAAATAGATCGGTCAACATCTGAGAATGTTGCGGGAACAAGCCCCCTGTTCCCGGAACATTCTTAACAAAGGTTGCAGAGTATCGGGATACCGAGAAATATACAATTTTTGCTTACCAAATCTGCCCAGAGAATCAGATTTCCACACTGGAAGATGTCAAATGTGAATGTTCGTTTGAACGACAGGATGAGTTATGGCGTCAGCTTAAAGGTCAACAGAAAGGGTTGCAAAGGCAAGCAGAAGGACAAGCATGAGAAAGACAATCTTGGCGCTCACAATACTTGAAGATCAGTCTATTGTCGACGGAGCTTGTAAATATAGATGGAAGTCGATTTTTTCAGTCTCAATTGTCGTATGTTGGTAAGAATTTATACGAGAGAATAAGGAAAATCTCAGAGTTAACAGGGTACCCTTTCGAACCACAGCATAACAAACAATTGAGGCCATTTCGTGCAACGAAAACGCAGACTATAGGTCAGGTAAGTTCTGGAGACACACGAATATGACGGACGCTGTAACAGAAACTTAAAATCGAACTACAGCCGGGTTTCTGCTTGGAAGTAAATATTAGCAGAGAAGTTATAAGAATCGAGTTCCATTGATCAAGGTAAGATGATGAGTCAGATGACAGATTCAAAAACATCGTTCAGTATTGTCGTCCTTTGACGAACCATTTGCTTGAGCTTAATGAGGGAGACGGAAGGTATACGATTATGAACTTTGTTTCATAAGGAAATAATCAGTCTTCACAACGACATCCTTCATTTCATAAGAACCACTTTCAGTGAATCGGAACTTTGAAGCAGAATACCCTTTAGTGGTGTGCTAACCCGAAAGTCTTACAAAACGAGTTAGCCCGGGTTAAAATAGAAACACACCGAGTTGTAACTCGGGTTGACGAACTCGGTTTGATGATAAACCGAAAGCAAAAATATAGAATTTTGAAGTTGTATTATCCAATTCTATTTTGTTTCGGATTGGTTTCAGTGTTCGTTGTGTATCCTAAGACAATTGTGTTGGTAAGGAAAGCGATGGGCGTACGGGGTATCCAAGCCAATATCGGCTTTGTATGAAAATTGTTAAATTTTTCTCTCTTCTTATTTTCTTCTACTAGCACGTCGCAACGTAACTTACTTACTTACTTGCTTTGACACGTCACAAAATACGTGAAAAATCACCGAAATGCTACAGCCTTCTGTGATGGCGACCCGAACCAATATGGAATGGGGCAAATCGATTTGTATTGACTAAGTCGATTTGGGGTTGATTTCGGTTCGGCATCGAACGGAACATATTCACACCGGTTGTCAGTTTTTTTTATCTATTTGGTTCGTTTCATCGGTTTTGCCAAATCGAGTTGAAATAAATGCTACTCGGTTTGAGTCGGTTAAGGTGTAACCCGTGTTAATTCGGTTTCTTAACCCGGGTTGACACACCACTAATACCCATCTTAAGGTTCGGCATTCCAAACAGAAGGTATAACCGTCCGTCAAGTCATTCGATTTAGATTCTTATTTTTCCATAAGCAATGTCTCATGACGAGTCTGAGATGAACGAATGAAATTAAAAGGTTCAAAGCAACGTTTTTTCAAATGGCGACTAACATACATCAATGAGACGCCTGTTGAATTGAGTCTGACAGTGAATGAGGGGTAAACGCGGTATATGCTGCCTCCAGTGAGGGACACATAACATTGACGTTTTGGAAAAAGCGTGCAAAATGTGTAGATACCAGGTCCGCTGACAAGTTCGTATCGATCCTATGCTAGGGCGCCACTAGGACTTAATCCATATCATTTTTTAGCTGTTTGAAATATTTGGTTTGTGAGATACAGCATTTTGATTGAAGTAAATTTTGTAATTTTAAAAAACAAAATGAGAAAAAATCGTGTACAAATGCTCAAACACATGGAATCCGTTACGTGCGTTGCGTTCTGTCAAACTATTCATCATTCATAAGGTCTAATGAAAAAATAAAAGACAGAGACAGCAGATGCAGTCCACAAGTGGAATACGTTGTGATTGAGGATGGGATTGGTCAGCTCTTAACATTTTGTGCGGTTGACAGATGTTTCCATGGAAGTTCATTCCAGCGCTCCTTACGTTTTAACGATTGTAACCAGAAATGAAGTATTACAGAGATAGCCAACTTCACAGCTGATTACCCCCTAGTCCATCGACGAATTTGAGTGCCTTTTTGACGGATATTCATGAATTTTTGACGGTTATTCACGAAATAACGTAAATGCCGTCCTCTGATTGGTCAATTTGGTTTATGAACACGTTATAAAAAACAGTTGTCAAAAATCTTAAGGGGAAAGAGAGGTAGAAGTCGGCCATCTCTGTGATACTTCATTTCTGATTGTAACGCAAGATGAAGCAAGTGGCAACACTGAAGAAGAGAGAGAGAGAAGTGAAGAGAGTAAACGAAGAAGAGCCGGCATTCTGATGGTGACTCTGTATCAGGATAGTTGAAGTGAAGAAGGAGTAATAAAATTTCAAGTAAAACAGTTGGGCTAATTTTAGAGTGAATAAAAGAAAATTTTAAACGATATTTTATGAATGAAAGAATACATTTTGTTTCGTTCAAAAATGTTTTTGAATGATTCCGGAACGTCAAATTTCGAATTTCTTAGATTTATACTAGTGGATTCTGACTTGTTGAACGTATCGTTCAGGAATATTTGAGTATGTGAAAGTTCTGTCCAAAGTGGTTGCCGTGCAAGCTCACAATCAAGACAATGAAGCTTGTCACAAATCAATGAAAATTATGGCAAAATTGTATGAATTGGGCTTCGAATTGCTTCCACATCCACCGTGTTCTCCAGATCTGCCTTCAGTGACTTTTGCCTGTTCTTAGACCTTAAAGGAGTCCTTTCTGGAAAGAACTTTCGCGCCTATGAAGAGGTAAACACTGAGACTGAGACCTATTTTGAAGAAAGTGACAAATCGTACTACAAAAATTATATCGAAAATTTGGATCGAAGATCGCTGCAGTCCCTATGGAATTCGAATTAAAAAAAGCGTTTTTTCTTTAAAATGATACGAACTTTTCAACTGAACTGAAGGTCAGTGATTTCGTCAGCAGTTTCGAGGTTATACGCCAAGTAACTCTACTGTTTATTTGAGCTCAAGTTGCAACTGTACAACACACAGGCGGAATGGCCTGTCGATTGGTACAAAACAGCGATCATCTCTGTCCTGCTTTATAGCAGAAAGGCTTGAAATACTTGAAAAGAGGGTGAAAGAGCCCTTTGTCCGTTTGATAGAAGCGTTCTGGGTGTGGTTTTTGGTCCTGGCAGCTCCATAAAACAAAATCTATATGGATGTACACGTGGTGTACAGCAACATGATTCTAGCCAGTTACGAATCCAACGCCTGAGGCCTGAACCATGTCTGACTTAAAGAAATTTAAGCTCATGTCAAAATCGCATAAAAAGCAGTCACAATTATCGTAAAATTTGAAAGTGCCTATAGAATAATTGTTGCGGGGAACTATCATTTAGAGAGCAAGAAAGAGAGATTTCCCTTCGAACGAAAAATTAACGAAACTTGATGGATGGAAGCTGTAAGAATCTCGGGCGAACCCACACGCACTCTTACCGCTTGGCTCCATAAGCAGAAAACTGTAAGCCTAAGTACGGGATAGAGCCAGAAGTCGTTGGCTTAGTCTGAAATTGAAGCAATAGCATAGGTCTCTGTAGCCGACTCTAAGCAAGAAGAGGTCTCGTAAGAAAGTGCGAAGACTCCATTTACTTAACGAAAGCTAGGAGAAGTCGTTATAATTTCAGTTCTGAAGCTCCTTACGTTCTCTATGGTTGGTCTTCATGTTGGTGAGCCGTTTAGAGGACATGGAGATCTTGTGCCTGGTTCGAAGAGCTGCAAGAGGGGGCACAGCAATAGCTGTCCGTATTTAAGGTGGCACACACAAGTGGACTGGGACCTCAAATAACTTGTAGGAGTTCGTGCTCCCAGGAGTTCGTGCTTCCGGTTGGCTTGCTTGCTTGTTCCCTTTCAGATCAACTACGCCACTTCTCAGACCAGGAATCAGTGGTGTATCTGAGCCTGGTCTTAAGTTGCCATCTTCCCTTGACAATCCCGTGCTCCCCGCTTTCAGTCAGACTAAGTGATAAGTTTCACATATAAGACGCTAAATTGAACACTATCCACAGTTTACCTTTTTAAAAAATACATACTCCAACATACTCCAATCAGGAATAGCAAATCCTCCCTTGTCACCACCACTGTACCCAGTCCTTTCACTTCGTCTCTTCAAATCTGAATCCCCACGTCAAGGATTTTTACTGTTATGGTTGAAGACTTCCCACACTTTTACGATAGCCTGTCTGTATAAAGTTATATCAACTCGCAGCCCCTCCAGTCCAGCCCCCGCACCAATTCAAGCATTATTTCGTTCTCTCTGCTCTGTTTCGGTCGTTTTCAGTTTCAGGTTTTGTTTTCTCATCTGCTCCCTCTCATCTCATCTTGAGCAGCACTTCTTCGCAATTTCACTTTAATTGAAATTTTCAACGTCCCGCCTTAGACGAGGGCGCAACAAGAGCGCCGCGCCAGGCGGTAGCCGGTGGGTGGCACAATGGACGCAGTAAGTGTTGTCCAGATGATGAAATGGTTTTGTCACCATCATCAGTTTTGATGGGAATCATTTACATTTGCTGGCGTGCGGCGGCAATGGCGACGTTGTTGTTTTTTTTCTTATTTTGATTTTTTCATGTTTTGCTGCCACTATTGTTGTGTCGAGGGGGGGAAGTTGAAATGAATTTAAACGTGAAGCACATGGCCAGGCCAAGTGCGAGTTGTTGTGTGGTGGGCGGATACAATGTCAGAATGTCTTGGAATGATGTCAAGAAATATCGTCGGTCCCTTACGGATCGGGGTTTTCACATTCAATAGGTGGTCAGTCATGGGAGAAAAATCTGGAAAAAATCTTTATTTTTTTTCTTGTCTCAGACAATTGAGTAATAAATGTGGAGGGACAAGGCAGGGGGACACCTTGTGTTACGTATCGACGGGACGAGCGATGTTTCCACATGAAGGCATAAAGTGCCCTTTCTTATCCTTTCTCTCTCTCGAGAGAGAGGCACAGGGTAGAATGAAAGGATGATTTGATGTATTTTTTTCATTTTGCCATTACAACAGGCAATTACTCGGATACTGACGACTGGTTTCCTGGCTTTCGGCCAGAGTTTCAGAGATTCACAGGGAAAGGAAACATAAAGGTAAGGGTTGTCATGTTGCATCGCTTAGGCTTACCTGTACTCGTGGGAAATGAAGAAGGTTCCTCGGATTTCGCAGCCGTTGGGATTCTTGCGGTTCTTGGTGAAAATCTTTCGGTAGTGCTCGTAGTTGTTCAGATTCACGGCACCGTCGAAAGTGAGGATGATCATTTGGGGAATCTGAAATGAAAGAAAAGAGAGAATATTGTAAGCAATCCAATTTAAGCGATCAGCTTGAGCAAGGGGTGTGAGTGGAGATGGTTTCAAGGATTTGAATTCATTTTTGCATTTGCACTGGTCAATTGCGGGTGAATTGGAGTTCGCATTTTGGAATATACATCAGCTTTAATGATGGCCATAATCGACTGATTTTAGATCGATCGAGAAATCGCATTCGAGTGGTTATTCGAGTGATAATCGATTCATACAACATGCCGATCCTCAAAATCAGAAATGAAGTATTACAGAGATAATCGACTTCACAGCTGATTGCGAGTCCATTGACAAATTTGACTGTCTTTTGAACGATATTCTTGCATTTTTGAAGAAGAAATAACGGGAATCCCGTCCTCTGATTGGTTGGGATGACAGTTGTCAAAGATTGTAAGGGGCAAGAGGTGAAAGTCTTTCATCTCGGAAATACTTCATTTTTGGTCAGAATCATTCGGAGGACTTCTTACTCATGAATGAATTCTAACACAAGATAACTCGATAAATGTCTCACTTCAGCGAGAGAATAGCTAACAAATGGGTCTCGTCGGGAAATACAAATCCGGAACATACACAGAATGAAAGAATATAAATCATAGTAAAATAGTAATCAATAGTAGTCATTCGAATGATTTTGATAATCGATATGTTGTATTAATCATTAATGGATTATCATTCGAATGCTCGCATCACTTATCAGTATGTCTATTGTGAATGGGTCACAGCGTTGAAGCAGCGTTACCAGATTATTTTATTCAAACCTGCTAAGGCTAGAACGAAAAACTGCTAAATCTCCTGGACAAAAACTAAAATATGAAACGAAAAAAAATGCGAATGATTTCCCCTTGAGAAATACGTTTATTTCATATTTTAGTTTTATTTTAGTAAATTTATACTACATAAGTGGGTCTGTGTGTCTTCTTCTTCGCAACTGAACCTCGCCGCCTGGGTTCGATTCCCGGTACGATAAATTAATGGCCCCACCTCTTATGTCGGGTCATTGACAATTCTCAAAGAGTAGTAACTGTGTAACTCTGTTGGCCGTTTCGAGTCGGCATAAAGCAGTAGGTTACTTCCACTTTTGAGAGGACAATAGCACGCACAAGACGAGTGGTTGCTGAGAAGCTACGCCCTCGCCCTCTACGCGCTATAGCCCCACCCATTTTATTATTATTATGAATTTGTTATTAGTGATAAATAATTATTGTTATAGAAGATCTTAATTAATAACGGATGATAATTTCTAAATTAACATATTTATATAGATATTGAATGAAATTATGCTGAATCTTTATAAGGAAGATTCATTTAAGATAACATTGTTGGAATCTTTTCGTTACTCAAGCGATTACAGTTTTTTATTTCTTACAAAATTACAATTACATGAGAAAATATATTTATTTCATTGTTGTTCAACTGACTGAATCTCATTTTTGTTAAAACCGATGTCAAAAGACCTAATGCATCTTATTTATCAAGTTTTATTTCTGGTATCATTAAAAAAATGCCTTTATTATTCGACGCAGGCATACTTGTAATGTGCCTCGCCACATTAACACATAAATATATTTCATTTAAAATCTGCTGCGTCTGTTTTTTATGGGTAGATTTTCGCAGAATCGCAGAAAACTGCTAAATCTGGTAACGCTGCATTGAAGAACGCATCACTGTGCTAAGTGGCGGTGTTTTAATACATACGGCGAATTGATTTCGCTATGGGAAGCTAGCCCCAGTATAGCTAGATGGTAGCTTTGTTTGAGGTAAAATCACATGTCTGAGTGAGGGATGCAATCAATTGCATCCAGGGTCTGGAGACAGATAGGAATTTTTTGAGCTAAAAAAACTACAAACTTGATGTGCTAAGATTTTGTGAACTGATCGACTTGACCTCGCTTGCTAAGAAGAATGATGATTCTCACTATTCTCTGTATGGCTTAATAATAATAACGTAGTTGTGTGTGCTATTGTTATTTTCGCGAGTGGAATGGACCTAAAGTTTAATGCCGACCCCGAACGGCAAAGTTGAGAAGCGTTTTTCTAGACAGGAATACTCTTTGAGCATTGTCAGTGACTCGAAAGAGGTGGAGCCGTGAATATCGAACCTGGCACCATCTGCGTAGGAGTCGACGCACTTTCTCACTACGACACAGCGATCCACAAGTCATGGCTTACTATCAATTTATTTATGCCAATGTTGGCAATACTCTTAACACTCCAATGCATTATTTTTTGAATCGATTAAGCGTTTTTTCATAAACAAAGAATTTGTAAAAAAAATTTGAGAAAAAATAATTTTGAACCTTTTGCAGATGAAAATAAGTCAAAATCCCAAGACTGCCTTGTGCTGTTATTGGCCAAAACATGTGAACATACACACATGTGTGAACAAAATATTTATTTACTACCACGAGGTGATATTTTTTTCGACACGGCTGTACAAATCCGTAAATCAAGGACACTTCAGTACCTTGGTACTGATACTTTATTTGAACCGCGTACAAGTCCTTTTTATTTAAGTACTCGAGCAGTAGTACTGGAAGTGTATCAATGCTTGGTACTTGTACTTACTATGTACTGAAGTCGGATAATGCTGAAGTACTTTTCAGCCCTGATTTTCGACTTTAAGCGAACTTAGCTTGGAAACAAAACACACTACAGCCATGAAATAAATTGCGACGGAAAGTGATATGTTTAAACTGAATCTACAGCTCTTTTTAAAGAGGTAAGGATTTTCAAATGAGTAATTGATTGCAAGAAAGGATCGGTAAGAGGCAGTGAGTGTACAATATGAAATTGAATAAACAATTTTTATTACATGGGTATCTACTGGTCTTCTTAATTGTCAGATTTACGTGCTATGAAAAATTACAGTTTTCGTTCTAGCAGTGGGAAGGCCCAGAAGGGGCCAAAGTCGTTGCACAAACAGTGTAGGTTTGTAGATCTTCACGTAAGTCCTGGAGAAAACTAAGGAGTCTTAGATCGATAAACATCGGTCTAAATTTTTTTCCGATTCTTAAGCTGCAACACAAAATCATACATAGCAAGGAACTACTCGTTGCGATGGCCTGAAAAATTAATCTGGTAAAGTGGCACCAAGTTAAGACTTAAGACACACGCAACACACCGTACAGCTTGCCCCATTAACTACCGAGGCATTTGAAACTTGCACTGGATTACGTCAAGGAGAAGTGCTGTCGAGTAACTTCTTCAACCTGGGCATGGAAAGCGAAAAGTGCAGGAAGCTCCCGTGTCGCAAGAGTGCAGAAAATGTACTAGCTTACGAGTGGATTTTAGTACTTTTCCTTTCTTTTTGTATAGTGATTTTCAGGGCTGGGTATCAGAAACACTTATACGAAATGAGCAAGCATCGATACATCGCTCACAATTAAGAACAAAACATCACGATCGGCAGCTACAATTTCAAGGTGGAAAAGGAGTCTGCTTACCTCGAAGTAAACGTATATAGTATGTGCGGCAAATATGGCCCACCCACATTGTTCCTAAAAGCGAAAACGCAATGTGTTGAGCTTAATTTCACAACAAACTTATTAGAATCGGTTCTGCCCGAAGCTATCATCGTTGGTCTGGTGCGATAAATGTGCAACATAGGAGTATAATTGTGTGTTTTCTGTTTTCATTGTAATTTCTTCGTATTTTTTTGTGTTTTCACAGTGAAGGCAGGCACATGGGTTAGTACGCCATATTGACTTGCCAGATGCATCCATTGCGCCAGCTTGCTTACAATGTATTGTATGCTCAAAGTGGGTACAAGCAGACTGTTCAGGCAACAAGCAACAATGAGTGAGACCTTTGGTGCAGTTAAACCCAAAAATCACTAGAAACATGCCATATTCAACATTAGGTAGGCCATATCAGCCGCATTTTTTTTTGAAAACACAATATGAGGTTTTTTTAGTTTTTTCAGGCTATATTTTTGTTATATATTTTAAAAACTCTCATGATACTTAAGTGTGAAGGTAAACTGATTTTAATGTTTATAAAAAAAAAAATTAAAAGAATTCCACATAAATTGCTGGTTTTATTTCGAAAAATGTTAAGGGTGGGGCATATTTGCTGAACTTACTCTACCTAAAATAGATTTTGGGAACCGTTGCTATTATATTTTGTGCCACTAAACATGCAGAGCTGTTTCTTGGTGCCTGCGATAGAACAAATTCAGCGTCGGATATAGGGTCCTGTTTGCGAGTAAGGTGAATGGAGACACAAAGCCAAACAGTTTGTCTTGAGCTGTATCATGATGTGAATATAGTCCGGGAGGAAGAAACCCATCGAAGAACGGATGGACACAAATGCTGTTGCTGCGGAAAGAAAGATTTCCAAGTTCTTCTCTCCCAGTCAGAGAAGAACTACATGTCATAGAACTCAAATTTTCTTAGGGTGTCGTCTTTTTTCCTTTCTCAAATCTACACACAGATGAAACACTGCGACTATAGGTTTTTCGTTAAGTTTCGTTCAGTTTTACATATTTAAGTCGGAGTGAATACAAATGATTTCTGCTGATATTGCTGTTTTGCCTATGTTTACAGAAGCAATTATGGGCATTTTGAAATCGAACGATGCTTCTGGATACTTTAAGCTCGCTTCTGACTTAGGGTGAAGTTTACTGTAGTCAATGTGGGTCATTTGATTTAAAATGAAGTTTGGGATCTCATGCGAGAAATATTTGTTTATAATGGCGCCCATTTTTGATTTTTTCTTTTTCGGGCGTAATCCTGGACGAGTACAACTCATTTTCCAGAAATATTCTCCGGTGAGTTGAAGATGTCTTGATCCATTAGCACTGTAGATTTGAGTTATTCCAGTGCCAGTTTAAGAAACGTGTCATGTCTCGTCCTTTTCAGCAAACACTCGAACCACGTGTCATGTCAATGGATGAAATATGCAATCTGCGTCTCAATTCAAGCGACATGGTTCACCTATGAATGTTGCCAATTCATAAAGGTTGCCTCTTGGATGCACTGGACTCATAACGCACGAGCTACCCCTTCGTTTGACTAGAAGCAGAGACAGTCAATGAAATGCCCGCAGCTAGCTGCAACCATGCAGAAATGTTCTGTCAATAAAAATTTCCCAAAAGTCTCTTCCAAAGGAATACAAAGCGCCATCGGATCCGCTCTAATCATTTTTAATGGCGGCCCGGTGAATTGGTAGAAGGAAAAAAAAATCAGGAAGACTACACAATTCCTCCGACTTCTTTCAATCACTAGCAGTTATCCAAATGGAATTGCGTTCAAACGTCGATTCAGCGTCCATTGAGGCATGCCAGGCCTTCGCACTCCACCCCATTAATCCGTCCACCTCGCTGACTGGCGGTTGACGGTCGCTTGGAAAAATAATCAGCAAAAGAGATTCTAATGAACTCGCCCGTGAATGCAGCAACAACATCATCAGTCGCTAGCCAGAGCCAATGGCGCGGGCACACCTCCCCCGCAGACAGGGCCGCACAAATAACGACGACTTCGACTTCGACGACAACGACAACGATACCGATATTGGATTATGCCAATGAGTTAGTAAAACTATTTCAATTTTCAGCGTTCACCGCGGGGAGTGGGGCCAGGCAGGAAGCGAAGACGGAAACGCCATCGACGAGTCGAGTGCCACCAGCACGCCGATGGAACGGAACGAACCACCGATAGGCGGGCGGCAGGGTGATTGGATGAATGCATTCCTAATGCAATCCAATTTCATTTAGTGCCACAAATGTGGGTCATCATCAGCATTCGGAATCAGAAACCGTGGGAGGCAAACAAATCGCGCGCGAAGTTGCACGTTCTCCCTGCATCCGCGACAGCGCGGGCGCCGTTCGGCAATTGCACTAGGGAGTGGTAGATGGCGAATCTGCGTTGATTCCTGGTAAAATTTGCCAAGAATGTCCTACGGCTGTCGTCCGCGGATGTGGCGGGGGCAAGTTTCGGTGGACGGCAGTCGATTTAGAATATCATACGCTCGTTAATCTTGAATCAGATGATGACTATGGGGAATGCCGTCGCTTCCATTCTGACCGACAGCACACTAGCATCAGCAGCCACCACATCAGCCATCGATGGAGTTGCTGTCGTCGTCGTGGGTCGGTGGGTTTCCGTCGGGTCGAGGACAACTCTGATGATGTTCCTGATGCCGACGACAACAGCGACGACAACGACAATGACGATGGTCGTGATGATGATGGTGATGATAACGATGAGGATGAGGATGATGACGATAATGGGGATAGAGCAATGGTTAAGGAATCGGAACTGATTTTGCATTTTGTTTGAGGCGGATCGAATATACAACATCTGGTCAAATTGATGCAGTGACAGCGGCAGCAGCAGTAGCCCGAGTGGTGGTCTACTGCAGCAGGATGCCGCTACGAGTCTGGGGATTATTGAAATTGATTTCGAAATGCGTCACTCCTCGCACTAAGTGATAATGCGAAGTATATCTAGAAGTTTCGAGGATAATGGAATTGATTTAGATGGGCTCCTGAGCGACTCGATGGGAGATTATGCTGATGAAGGACAGTTAATGGCGGCTGTGCCGGTTAGAGGGATGAGCGGCACCGGTTTGCGAGTGAATGAATATTTATTTATCGATGAGTGATAGTCTTGTTTACGAATTGCTTCTGTTTGTTTTTTTTTCCTGTCCGTGCTGACGGAAGAGGAAAAGGAAAACATTCAGTGCTTCCGAGTGATCAGAAGCAGACACATTGTAGTTTTTCTGTGATGATGGTCTTTTGGTCTCGGGAGACGGGCGTGATTTGCGGATCTGAGGATGAAAACTATTCCTAGAGTGAGGCATGGCTAAAAGCGGTCGGTCAGAGGAACGTGGTCTGAGCTTGGGAGTAGACTCATTATGGTGTGGCATCATCATTTTTTTCAGGTGGGTTGAGTTTGAACTGCTTCAACCCTCCGTCGGACACTCATTTCGTAACCTCCCAACGGACACATGGTGACTGGCCAGACCCTTATAAATTTACATTCATTTGTATGGAGATATGTGCTTTTCAGGTGTGTGTAAATTTCTTACAACAATAGCTGTGTTTTTTTGCAAGCGTATATACGCTTAATTTATGAGTGCACAAAAAAACGATCATCGGCGCTTAATGATTCGTCATAAAATCTTGGCAACACCGACGACATTTATGGCATTTGCTAAGCAGTCAGGGGTGTAGTCGTGGAAGGTGATGTTTGATCTTTGATGGTCACAATCTTCGTTTTGTGATTATGTAGCGTGACCATCACTTTAAAAGCAAAAACAAATTAATAATTATAAAATAAAACAAAAATTTCGTGAAAATGGAATGTGTAGCAGAGACACTCTGCGTTTACCAAAAATTGCATACTTATGGATGGCAAAAGAATTAGAAATGATCTAATACATCAACCACACCTGCAAATGTAAGCCACATACAGCAACCTAAACAATGAATGAATAAATTCAGGAATGAACACAGAGAAAATAATGATTGGAGGCATTGTTTTTATCCGCTCTGATTCCTTAAGCCGCGATAGATATGATGAGTAACTTAAGCGGATATAGGACTTGTTGTTAGGGTATTTTACATGCAAATTGAAACATAGTCGTATATACGATTGCAAAAAAACGCAGCTAAAGTAATTCCAAAAGTTTTCCAACAAATGTATCACATCAAATAATTCCACATTCTTGGATTCGGTTTTGTTTCAAATCCATTTTCGTGCATCTCTTGCCTATCGATTTGTTTCCCAAGTTTAACGAATACTCCAGTTTAACGAATACTCGATTTAACGAATTTCCAATATAACGAATGATGCAAACATTTTACGATCGATTTAACGAATGCCTTGTAAATTCTCGCAAATTATGTAAAACCAATTTATGCGATATACATACGTATGTAAGTGCAAATAGATATGCGAACGCAAGTTTACTTTTGTTGGATTTTGACTTTTTTCTTCATTCATCACTATGTCATCTTTTATTGTCTGTTCTGTGTTTCATTCCTTAATTCCCCAAAATGGAAGAAGCGGTTTTTAACTGGTTACTCACGAAGTGTCGAAACAACAATGAGCACGCAAATTTTAAAATCTAATGCAGGCAAATTGTTATAAGAAATTTTAGAAAACGATTTGGAATTCGAAATTCAGGTGAGAACCTTTCTACACAAGTGGAGCTGGTGGACCATCAGTTGTTTAAGGAAGCAGTAAACGACGATGGCAGTGGTCGCCGTGGCGTGGTGGGTAAGTGCGTCGACTCCTACGCAGAGAGTGCCAGGTTCGATACCCGAATTTACCACCTATCACAATTCACGGCTCCACCTCTTTCGAGTCACTGACAATGCTCAAAGAGTATTCCGGTCTAGAAAAAGTTTCTCAAATTCGCCGTTCGGAGTCGGCATTAAACTGTACTTGTGAAAGAACAATAGCACGCACAACACGAATGGTTGCTGAGAAGCTAGGCCCAGGTCCACCTCGGACTGTCGCGCCACCCGTATTATTATTATTATTATTATTATAAACGACGATGGCGCAGTTGGTAGAGTGCGAGTTCGTGGCGTTAACTTCGTAGCCTAGGTAGACAAAGCGTTAACGACTGGATGGCGCAGTTGGTAGAGTGCCTGCTCCTGGTTAGCGGAGTCCCCGTTTCGAATCCCAGTGAAACCAAAGTTAATACGCTTTTATCTGGTTTTCAAATCTGGAACAGTCACCATTTGACGTTGGGATCGATTTAATGGCACTGTCATTGAAGTGGTCAATAAGTCGTAGTAGTCTGACTGTGGGTATCACAATGGACCAATATGGCCTAAGTGTGCTGGTGAATGCACTAGCAGTCCCTCTACCTAACCTAACCTAAGGGAGCAGTACTTAACATTGATGAAACGGGGCTCTTTACTGGTTTCCTGATCAAACTTATGTCCATTCAGGGAAGAACTGTGCACCAGGTCGAAAAATGTCAATAGAAACGCTAACGTTTTTGACGTGTGCACGCTGGGAGGCCATTGGCAATAGTCACAATAACTTCGAGCGTTCCGGAACAAATTGCTACATGTAGACTACTCGAAATCTAAATGTTCCCATTTTAAAAGACAACTTGTTTTTTCATAATTTCGTATCACAGGCTTGTTATGTCTAAAGCGAGAGGGCATAGAGAACTTTCTAGAAACATAGATTTGCGAATCCTATACTCTATCAAAAAAAAAGCATTGTTTATTCTGGATAATACACGTCCAATGGGACAATGTTGACTTGGATTATGTTTTTGGTCAGTAAGCGGAAGCGAGGACGAAAGTAACGTTCTTGAGTACACAAATATTAAACATTTGGAAGCAATCAATTGTTTCAACAAATGCATCGAGGGGTCAGGGCAGTATTATACTGAATATTCGAAGACGATTCGACGACTTCGCCAAAACGTCACCATAGGTATCTATAACTTCGAGATAGTGAAGGACATCGTCTACCTCGGCTCTCAAGTGAACAGTACGAACAACACCAGTACCGAGATTAAACGCAGAATCACTCGTGACAATCGCTGTTCCTTTGCCTCAAGAGCAATTGAGTAGTAGAGTCCTCTCTCGAAGGACCAAGCTAGCATGATATAACACCTTGATCATCCCTGTCCTGCTCTATGGTGCGGAGGCATGGACAATCTCAAAATCGGATGAAGAAGCACTTGGTCGTTTCAAGAGAAAATTTCTGCGTTCAATCTTTGGTCCTGTCTGCGTCGATGGTTATTGGAGAAGAAGATTCAACCACTAACTTTACGGGCTGTACAGCGGCATAAGCCTAGTCAGGCGTCTACGGATTCAACGCCTAAAATGGCTGGGCCATGGACAACTTCAGTCCGAAGACTCGGAATCAGTGCAACGCAATGAAGGACGCCCACGAAACCGATGGCGCACACAGTTTTAGAAGGACCTCAATCAACTTGGTGTGAGCAGTTGGAGATAGCAAAAAGAACGTTCGATTTAACGAAAGGCTGTGCATTATAAAATTCGTTATATTAGACATCCACTGTAAGTGGATTTGTGAAAATACATGATATTCCATTTATTTACATACAAAATAAAATAGAGTCTCGTCAGGCGCCATGTGTCCGTCCGAAGGTGTCTTCTTCTTTTTGATTTGTTTGCCCTCTTCTAGGAATTCATTAGAATGGGGTTTTCCATAAGTCTTATGAAGCTACCTGCAATTTCAAGTCTATGGCTTCATTAGGAATTTTAGTAAATAACGCTTAAAAATGAAATGTGTTTGGTCAGACCCGGGTGTCCGACGAAGGGTTAACCTCGTCGAGATGGATGGCGACAGCGAAGCAACACAAGTCAAATGTTATCATTCACATTTCAGAAAGATGGCGTCCGGCCGATGTTTCCGATTTTTCCGGGTCCTGTCTTTAATGCCTCAAATGAATGGACGAACTATCTGCGATAACACGACGTAACAAAGGCTCACGATTTGAGAGTGTGCTGCTGGAATGTGTAGATATTGTACGCAGCTCAACTTCAAGTGGAAAATGTTCACGTTGTATGCTCAATGGGATGAGGACTGATAAGGAAAGAGTGTGGCACAAAAGGTTGGGCAAGGGCAAGCGAATCTTCGAAAAATGACGGAGATATTCGATTTCAATCCGATAAGTCTACTAGGCTTGTGTAGGTCACTAACGAACTAGTTCAAAAACAGTTCAAACCAGTGAACCAATTGAACTAAAGAGTGGTTCAAACATAATGTTAATTGGGAGTCACTTTCAGTCAACTTAATATGACATTTCTATGTTTTAGGGTTGGACAAATTCAACCATGGAGAGATACACAACTGAGCAACGCATTAAGATTGTTGAAACAACCTCTCACGAAAGTGGGCGTTCAAAGCAAAATGCATTTCGTGCACTTCGTGATTTTTTGTTGGTCTTTTCACAGAAAATCATCTGCAGCGACGAGGCATACTTTCACCTCAGTGGATTCGTTCAGTTTCAGTTTTTTTAGTTTCAAGGATTTTTTATTTTCAGTTTAAATGTGAATACAACAAGCAGTTTCGCCGCATTTGGGCAAATGAGAATCCACGAGAGTAACGTCAACAACGTCAGCACCCCCACAATTCTAGGAAATATTGTAGTGTTGACATTTTTTCCAAGAATATGCATCGCAGAGTCGCCATGTCATTTGATCCCGTCTTGACCGATCGTGAAACTCTGCTGATGCATGCATTTATGTACTACACATAATTTAATTGAGTAATAAATAAGGATTCAGTTTAAAAACTCATCTCAACTCGTCTGGTCTCGTTATTCGAGTGATTGTTGAAAACACGATGCGTCCACAAAGAGTGACTGTTTGGTGCGATTTGTGTGCTGGCGCTGTCATCGGGCCGTACTTCTTGGAAAATGAGGTCGGCCAAGCGGGAGGATATGAACTTAGAAGACATTTGCTTCCAACAGGATGGTGAAACTTGCCACACAGCCAACTAAACAATGGCTCTTTTGAGCGAGAAATTCAATGTCCTATTAGCTCACGTCGTGGTGATGTTAATTGACCGCAACGGTCATGGTATTCGACAGGGTTGGACTTCTTTTACAAAGAGGTCATTGCACAATGATTTGGAAAAGTCGCTTTCAATACGGTAGACCCATCAGATAAATCTACATGCCCGATATTAGTTACAACGACATATCGGTTATAACGACCAAATTCGTCAGTCCCTTGAAGTGTGTTTTAACCAGTTTGAATGTATCATTAAAAAAAAGGTTTTTAAGTTCATGTTACAACATACCCCATATACGGGGCAGGTTGTAACAGCAGGACTTTTATTTTAGAACTGTACCCGGAGAAATATTGACCGTATTTGACTGAGCTTTTTATAATAACTATGTTATTGAAACGTGCAACTGAATTATCTCCAGAATTATAAAATCAGCATCGATGTTAGAAAAAGGTGTTACTTTTTGCCCCACTCTACTGAAATGCTTCATGAACTTATCACCGAAATAGCCATGAGCACAAATAACTGTAGCGAGGATGTTAAAAGACAACTTACGTGGAAATTCAGTCTTCAACGAACATGTTAGACCGCCATTCACATTCTCAGTTAGTCTAACCTTCTCCTAAGCAACGAACCAAAGAAGACACGCACGAGACTCTCGCCTTGATAGAGGCCACAACATCGAAACTGAGCGTGAATTCTGTTCCCCGACTCCTCCGTGATCAAGCTTGATATCATCTCGAAGAGCTTCCTGAGCACTTCTTTGTCGGAATTGGAATCCATACGTGTTCCTGTCAGTTATTAAGACCCTCAAAGAAGCCCACCCAAAGATGTTTCATTCAATTTCTCCAAAGAGTGATTATTGTGAACTCAAAAGTATATGAAAGCTCCGAACAACACAACCACTCTAATCAGTACTTGGAGTTCAAATGAAATCGAGTTATGTACGTTCATTCGCCTTCCTGACTGACATATCTCATTTCGCAGCACAGCCAAGTGAAGGAGGTCATCAACTCAACTCAATTGAAATGAAAGCCTTAATTCTTTCAGCAACACACCGCAATCACTGGTCAAGAGCCACGATGAGAGTATCCTCTGAATGGCCACATAATCAAGGATTGGTCATCCCTTTCGTCAATTGTTCGTCTCTCTCGCTTGGCGTGTTTTTTTTTTTATTTTTCCTCTCTTTTCACTGCCTCGTGCTCAATATCCACGTCTTTCGATCGCCCTTATCCATTCGATTGTTCCTCGGGCTGGAACATGGAAACGAAAGGATAACAAATGAATGAAAAGATCCAGTTATAATCATGTAATATCTCTACCTCCCCCCCACCCACCCCCTGCATTCAGGTAGTTATTCAACATCCCTGAGACCGTCCACTCGACAACTGCTGCCCACATCCGGTTGAGTTGTGAAGAAGAATGACGGAAAAAACCGGCAGCATCCAGACGAGGACAGTCAAGGAAAATCATCAATTACAGGTTTCACATTGTGTGCCGGTCCGTGGGCATAACCCCGTGTCCTTCGACGACGATGATGATCTGGCCCATTTTCACCGTGCTTGTAATTTGATTTTGTTTTCTTCTTCCTTTCATTTATCCAACTCTGGAGCGAGGCGGATATCGCATAGCCCCTTGCCTTTCAATTCGAGATATAATTTTCGATGAAGCGATGTGTAATTGCTCACGAGGATGACACGGGTGGGGAGTCGCTGTGGTGATGGTGTGGAGGCGCTGTGCTCTTGCATCATTATTTCTGGATTCATGCAACTGAGTTGCTTAATTAAAGAATAATTAGAAATCGATCCAATGTGCAGTGCACTGCAGATACTGTCTTCACTTCGCGATGTCCCTGCGCGTGGGTGGGACGCGGAGTGTGAGTGGGAGAAAGGCAGAGCATTCCGCATCGCGGGTAAGGAAGGCTTTGCGCGACAGGCAAACGATTCGCGTTTGAAACAATGATTAGCGGTGAAGCTGGTCAGATTTGAGGTGTGAGGTGGTGGCGACTGTTTGACATTTATATCGGCCATTTGCGGGTGACACCGAACCGGACAACGGTAATAACTCTCATTTAGCGAGTAATTATCGCAATTAAGAGTCGTGTAATGAGAGTGAATTGCCGGGCGTCGCGGGGGGCGCTCGCTTAACAGACAGTTGCCCTTTGGGGCGGTTGCAAAGCTGTGTTCAGAAATGATTAACTGTCTGTGAATGGTGGTTTTATGGCGGAGAGGGAGGGGCAATTGAAATGGGGAACAATTAATTATCAAACAGACATGATGGATGGAAGGAGAATGCATTGATTGGGAGGAGGAGATCTGAGACCTTGACGTCAAGCCTCTTTGAGTGACTGAGACTAAGTCGTAAACTCAGTCTCAGTCAGATTTAGGTTAGGTTAGACTGCTGTACGGAAAGCCAGCTGCCATTTAGGCCAGCATAGGCTCATTGTACTATCAAGCATCACCTCGCGTACGCAAAAGCGATAGGCGCTCTTTCAAGGCCCATGTCGAATATCGGCGGCCCGAAGCAAGGTAAACGATTATTGCTTGCGAGAGTTGTGGCTTCCATACAGCTTTATGGGGCACAAATATGGTCTGACGTTGCAACAAAAAGACACGCGTGAAGGAAATCAAATCTGTGTACAGACTCTGTGCACTGCGAGTTAGCAGTGCTTTTCGAACGGTATCCCACGACGCGATATTGGTCTATCCTCCATGTTACCAATCGATATCCTAGCTTCAGAAACTAGACGACTCTATGACAATGGAGTGCAAGGCGGGCCAAACACAAATCATGCGAAGAAATTCATTAGAAGCCGCATTATTGAAGAGTGGTAACAACAATGGAACGAGTTCCAAAAAGGGAGATGGACGTACAGCCTAATCACAGGGATTGAAAGTTGAGTAGATCGAAAACACGGCGAACTGAACTATTAACTTACACAGTTCTTGACTGGTCGCGGTTGTTTCTGGGAATATCTATTCAAGCGAAACCGTGACTCGAGTCTCTTTTGTCCTTTGTGCGTAAACGGTAGAGAACGTGGAACACGTTTTCTTCGAATGTGCTCGGTGTACAAACGAACGAGCTGTGTTGGCCAACACCAGAAAACATTGTCCAACAGTGTCCTTTGGGCTGCTGTGAACGATACAGAAGTACGAATAATATACGATCGAAGGAATTTAGAACGGCAGCGGAGAGCGAATTCGCTAAACGACACGTGACGAAGCAAAAGGCTCGAATCCGTCCATCGCCTAGTAATACCTTACGGTAGTTCGGTAGTTGCATATCAATTGTACAATGGTTTCATCCCCATCTTCGTCTCTGCAGCTTCTGCGGAAGTCCTTTGCCTAGTCTAGAGCCGTGCGTTCCAATGGCGCAATGGCCTGATATTACGCCAGTGACAGTTCCCAGATTCGCCCTGCTCAACCTGATCAGGTTAAGCGATTGCTTAGGGTCGAGCGTAGGCTAGAGTAGTTTGGTAATGAGGCAACTTGTCCCTGTTGACCCTCTACTAAATGTTTTACAGTAGCGATAGGCATGGAGGGTGGATCACCATCCGGAAGGAGCGCAGAGCATGTACCCTTTCTAGCGAGTTCGTCCGCTTCTCAATTCTCTGGACTATCACAGTGTCCTGGCACCCACATAATTTGGATGTTAAAATACCTGGTTCTCGTGTAGAGAGATAGGCGGCCATTAAGGGAAGTCTTGGAGTTAAAAGTGATTGAATTCAGAGATTTGATAGATGCCTGGCGGATCTGCCAGCCAAGACAGAGTCGCATTAATCCCCTGAAAGACAAGGCAGTAGTTTCGTAGCCGTAAAAATAGCAGAATTTTCAGACCCTTGAAATAAAGGCCAGCACCGACGTCTGCATCCATCTTCGATCCATCTGTGAAAGTGCGCAGTGGACCATCCACGACTGGTGTTCAGACTCACAGTAAGACCTATGGGGAACGTTGGTTGAGAAATTGTTCTCGAAGTTTAGGTGTCGTGAGGTCTATGTCTACGGGTGTAGACCTATACCTGCCCAGGATCATTGAGTGTCCAGACCCTTTCCACATATGCAGCTGATCGTTGTGGTCTTTGGTACATCGCGCACTGGAGTTTCGAGAATCTCCATTTGAATTCAGTCTTATGGATATGATACCAGTACTTCACTTCATTCATTGGACTTTCCCTGTAGTCTGGACTGCCTCTGGATAGAACCTGGGCCAGGAAAGGAATTTAGTTGAATCTTTACTGATGGCTCCAAAGCCAATTAAGGGTCTGGAGGTGGTGCCTTCGTGGAAGGTGACAACATCAGACTGCACATCTTATTAGGTAAATTTGTGTCGTTGCCAAGCGTAAGCCTATCCAATCCTAGGTTAGGTTAGGTAGAGGGGCTTCTAGTGAATTCACCAGCATACTTAAACCATGTTGGTCCATTGTGTTACCCACAGTCAGACTGATTGAGCATTCCAGTGATTGTTCAGTTAAATTGATCCGACAAATAGTGACTGGACCAGATTTGAAAACCAGATAAGAGCGTGTTAACTTCGCTTTCACTGGGATTCGAACCGGGGACCCCGCTAACCAGAGGCAGGCACTTAATTAACTACGCCATCCAGTTGTTCAAATGGCCACGAGCTATATTGTGGAGAACAGGTAGAAAAAGTATGTATAGCGTGTGTAGCGCCAGCCCAGCTGTACTTAAGACCTTGCTCAACCGTTTAACTCTTTAACCGGCAACTCCGCCTTTAGGCCGGGTCGTGGGCAGTCCCTAAGAACTACTGTACTTCCACATTTCTCGAACGAATTACAAAAAAGTGAGTTCGAATTTTTTCATCGGAAAAAAATTTGCTTGTTAGAGGGTCCGTTTCAATTTCATCGGCAATCAAGAATCACTAAGACTTGTCTGAGTGCTGGGTCACAATGGGAGACATTCCCAGAACCTGAACCAGCTATGGAACTACCTGCGTTCGTGGTAAGGGGTTCTATCGATGTTTGGACCCTTTGGATAACATATTCGGAGGTGGCAAGATTCTCCAGGATGCCGACGTACATGTACTTGATGCTCCCAAGCTCCGCTGCAGTCTTGTTATCTCTTGACAGAAAAGACTGCAAAGGACTCACAGGCACATAGTGGTTCAGTAGTAGAAATACTATTGAATATATATAATTGGAAAATGGAGTTTTTCTTATAGATCTGGCCTATGTTTGTTATGTCAAGGGATGTATGAGATGCAGAGTTCTAAATTTACCCTTTCGTACAGTTTTGAAAGTCTGTGTGTTTTCTCGCAGTAACGCGTTGGTACGAAAAGTGTCATTTTTATTACTGGTTGTTCCAAAACCAATTTCTTTACTAAATAATATTTTATGTAAGCCAAAATAAAAAAAAATAAAAATTTGAGTGTTTGAACTGGGTAAGACTGAGTTTACCAGAATTCATATTTTATTATTTTTATCCCTTGAGCTACAGTTTTAGCTCCGCAAAGCTGAGTGGTTAACAATTTTGGAAGGCTACGGCATTCAGCTAACTATTCTATAAAGAATGATACCCGCCCTGACCTGTCCGGATACAAATTTTGACAAATTTATTTCGGTTAATTTAATCGGTTTTTAAAAATATATTAAAAATATATATCATGTTACCAAAGTTATAATATCTTGGCTAGTAATGTTTGGCAAGAATGCAATTAGGACTTAATTTTTAGATGAAATATAAATTTATTGTTTAAAAAAATACGGTTAGTTAAATTAAGTGAATCCATTGACAGAGCTCCGAGATATTTAATTTCGTATACAAGGACCTTAATGAGGCAAGCTTTGCCAGGGAGTGTGTTTTAATATTTATGCTACTATGCAAATTCTATTCACGTTGAAATATTCATATCAGCCTCAAGTGTATACATTGACATAAGCTGCAAAAAACTACAATTGGGTTGTAATTACCAAGGTTTGCCGAATACTTGTTCTACAGAATAAAAAATCTGTAACTCTTGAACCCGTGGACCGATCTTAATGAAATTTAAGACATAGTACACTTGTCAAAAAATCGTTTCGTGGTTCAAAAAAGTGATATTTGTATTTTTTTTGTTTGTCACTTAAGTTTACTCCGTTAATGAGTAATCCGTTTGAACTACAAAAACCATGTTTGAACCACTTCATTAAGATCGCGCTCACATACAAAGCGAGACATTGTGAGGAGTCGTAATGGGTCGTATGCCAATACCTTCGCAGAACATCCCAGTGTGCTTGGTCTAACCGACGAATGCCTCTGCGACGCCTGCGGACAAGACGACGACACTGCAGAAGACTTCCTCTGTCACTGTCTCGTGTTTGTTCGAGTGCTGATGCTGGAGGTTCCCCATCACAGAAGGCCCTGCTACATTCACTAGTCCATTTCAGGCACAGTATCCCTAATCGTGGATTCAAACTTTCCAGACACTGCTATAGAAATGTCATCAATAGGTGTGTTTTTTTGCAAGCGTATACACACTTTGATTTCAATTTGCATTTAAAATACACTAACGACAAATCCTATATCCGCCTATGTTATGCTTAAGAAATAAGCGCGGATAAAAACAATGCTTCCAAACATTATTTTCTGTGTGTTCATTCTTGAATTTATTCATTCATAGTTTAGGTTGTTGTATGTGGCTTATATTTGCAGGTTTGGTTGATGTATTAGATCATTTTTAATTCTTTTGGCATCCATAAGTATGCAATTTTTTGTAAATGCAGAGTGTCTCTGCTATACATTCCGTTTAGGTTTCGTAAACGATTCTTTTCATTTGATGGACATATTTTTTTATTTTATAATTATTAAGTGTTTTTGCTTTTAAAGTGATTTTCTCGCTACATACTCACAAAACGAAGATTGTGACCATCAAGGATCAACCATCACCTTCCACGACTGCACCCCTGACTGCTTAGCAAATGTCATAAATGTCGTCGGTGCTGCCAAGATTTTATGATGAATCATTGAGCGCCGATGATCGTTTTTTTGTGCACTGTTAAATTAAGCGTATATACGCTTGCAGAAAAACAGCTAATATAGGCAAACACCTCACACCACAAGGGACTCACACTTGCAGGGACTGCTTCAAGTGTCAGTAGCAGTTCTTTCACCAGTACATTTCACTATAGAGAGGGGAGTGCACCATCTTGTGGTGTACCTCTGTTAACAGATCTGCAGATCGTGGTCTCGCCTAGCTTAGAGCTTATCGCTCTATTATTGAGAAGTTGGTGAATAGACGCTGTAGTGTAATAGAAACACTAAGGTACAGCGTTTGATCTGTCGTAGTACTAATGGCGAGAAATGAATTATCACAGACATGCCAGACTTGTACCTCTCTTGCCTCTTAAAATATTTGCCACCTGGTTTCTTATAACCTTCTCTTAAGCCAAATTGGCCAATCAGAGAACGGCACTTACGTTATTCTGTGAATAACCGTCAAAAACGAATGAATATCTGTCAAAAAAGCACTAAAATTCGTCGATGGACTAGGGGGCAATCAGCTGTGAAGTCGGCTATCTCTGTAATACTTCATTACTGCTCATGGCATACATCTTAGCTCTTATCTTTGTTGTATTGTGTGCGTGTTCAATCTTGACTCAGGCAGTTGTGATCTGACCACCGACAAGTTCAGACTTGCTAGTGAGACGACAGTACAGACGCCACAAAGGACATTTCGATCCCGAGCCTATGCAACACTAAGGTCATTGCATGGGTGTTCGACGTTGTTTACAGCTCCCTCACTGTTTGCAACAGCCGTAAGGATGAGAGAGAGAGGACTGTGTACAGACTTCTAAAATCAATAAAAAGCCACACTGTCTGACTGAATGCATCTAAGTTTCAAGCAAAAATAAAAGTGAAGTTCCCAAAAGGATGAAAATCTCCTCCCATTTATTCCACTGTCAAGACTTAAAATCTAAATTAAATCACATCACGAATGTCCTCGTCACCCATCCATCTCGACATACACTCACACACACACACACCACATCGCCATAAAGCTCCTTAATATGTCATAAATTTCGCAAATAAGTTTGTTCGCTGCCAGCAACTTTTGCATTCGCCACTGCAGTGCAGGACACGATTAAATATCCAGACAGAACTGGCATCCCTCTCCTCGCCGTCTTCAATGTAATTTGACTTCCAGCCCTAAGCCCATGTCCCAAAGTCCCCTTTCATTCATCGAGCGGGGAGCGGACGGAAAACTTCCATTACACATCTCAACTGTCGGTCTCCGAAGTGTGCTGCTGTGTGGAGGCGAGAGGAGCAAGCGCTGGAAGTGGCTGAAAGTTGTGAGCTGTTGTTGGCTGTTGACAGTGGTGTGGTGTATGCACAGAACTAACATCCACAGGATTTATCCTTAATTAAAAGTGTGTCTTCTCATTCTCTGGTGTGTACCTTGGTCTTTGTTTTGTGGAGCAAAATTCCCAAAACGATGACGATGACAGGACGAGTGAGGGAATACCATTGTGACAGACACACAGCCAGCCACTCAGGAACTTATAAATAAGTGAGATTTAAAGGATCTAAACCAGGAATTATGGAAATCGATTTCAACTTGAATTGACGAACGTACCTTATCCAGATCGAGATCGCCAGGAATGCTGGTGCCGTCCTTTGAGCAGAAGCAGTAGGGCAATTCACATTCTTCGGGGTTGCATCGCACAGCTAGGTCCACTGGGGCGTCTGTGATTGTTGCAGGAGCTGAAATGAGCAGGGAGAAAAAAACAAGGAAATTAAAATCATCCTCAAACCACTTTGGGTTCTTAAAATGTCATAAGCTCCTGGGGGGAACATCGCATCCTGTGATCCTTTTTGTGTATCTTTCAGCTATTCATTGTGCGCCAATGGAATGAGGTTTCCCCATCATCACACACACACGAGGCCCCCTCCAGCCCCCGCAGGAAGTAGAGAGAGAGAGAGAGGGACTGACGAGAGAATAAATATTTGAGTCGTTTTGTCTAAATTGATTGTCGGAAAGGATAAATGTTTAAACATCCATTTTGCGTGAAGTTCTAGCTCAATATTATCTCGATTTTTTTCCTTTGCTCTCCTTTGCCTTGTGCTGCTGTGTTGTTTCCTTTATATTCTTGTTGTTGTTGGTTCTATTATGATGCGAGGAAAAGGAATATTTTTGCGTGAGGATAACTCGAAATGGATTGTTGGTCGTTGCTCGGGGTTGATGGGCGGTGAGGGTCTCCTTTCGGCACATGTTCGTCGTTACATTTTTTCGTTTTCTTTTTTTTTTTTTTTTTGAATTGATTCGGTTTCTGAATTGCGAAGTTTGCGGAAGGGTGATACGCCTTTTACGCCGCGTTCGAATATCAGATTACGCATCGCTGTATCTGTATGTTGCCGCGACACACGGCGAAGGAGTGAATTCTGTTGAGGACAGAATTGATGGGGTTACATTTATTTACAGAGCTTTCTGCGACTCGCATGGAGATTTTCGATGAGCGTTTGTGTTTATTGGTTTTAGCTTTGCGTTGGGGTGGGGGTGTGATTGACAGACGAAGAGGGTAATCCGTGATAGACTTGATTGATAGCTCTACTCGTTCCACGCTTAGTTTTACGTGACTCGACGGCGGCGTGCGATTGTGATTCAAGTCGCGTGTTTGATGTTCATTCTTTAATGGGTTCAATTTTGCGTGGCATTTTTCAAGCGATTTTTGCTTTTACTTGTGTCGGTTCATTGGGTGTGTTATGACTTTGTTTTCGTCTGTAGTGACGACAATCAACTAAACGACGATTGAATGGATTTTTTTGTTTGGATGGTGGGGAGATCTTTATCCGCTGATTCAAGTCTGGTTGAACTCACCTCTTGCGACAAGGGTTAGAACAAGATAACAATGACAACCGAAAGACGGACGATCCAGGATCTCATCTCATTTTCAGTGGCCCACATGATCGACTAAAGGTCGCGGGGTAAATGACTCAAAGGAGATCTTCAGGCTACTCAATCATTATGAGTATAACTCATTAAAGAGCGTCTGGGTTTTGGACGTAGTTTAATTACCTCCCAATGGTTTCGTCTCGTCGTCAGGTCGCCTAACTGATTAAATCCCATTCAACGCACGCCTCTGAAGATGTGATGATGGGGACATATGTGCCACATGATCAAACCATCGAAGCCATTTCTGTCCGAGAAGCAGTTGATCAACATTAAGTTCCTCGCGCGCTACCGTGTTTCTCACCCTGTCACGGGAAGTAATTCCCACAACAGCACGAAGAAATCTTATGACAGCAGCTTGTATTCCCGATCTTATTCTTTCGTTGGGTGCCCGTGGCGACACCTACTCAACTTAGCCTCGCTGACTGGGTTCCATTTCCGGCCGGAATGGCAAAATATAATTGAACTTTGGGGTCGGCAAAAAACTGTAGGTCCCTTCCACTCATGAGAAGAAAGCACTCACAAAACGAGTAGTCAATGCAGAATCTAGACCCTGGCCCTTTAGAGCACCCATATTATTGTTGTGAATATTCTTACGGTCAGTTTTCAAATTTCATGACCATAGGTGAGAGTTGGAAGAAATTATAATAAATAATATGGGTGGCAATGAGGGCTACTGTCAGATCGTAGCTTCTACAGCAACCACTCGCAAGAGAGTGAGCAGGTAGACAGGAATACTTTTCGAGCATCGTCCGCGAGGTTCAAGTGCGTAGGAGCCGACAAAAATGCGAGCTACACCCCGGCCGTCACTAACAGTTGGAATAAATACTGAGTTGAAAGCCGCTAACTTGGATTTGACACAAAACACGGCTCTTGAGTACGGTTTCGAAACTGATCCAGCTTGGCCAATTCTACAGGAAAACTCAGCTTTACTTGTCCCATCACTCGTGAAAATGATTCCGATTTACTTAAAATTCTTGCTTCAATAGGACTTCACTAACATGTACAGTGCAATGAGGAGGCGTTCTGGATTTGTTCACCATAAAAAGATCTAGCGTGCGCAGGCGTGCAGCTTGGGAGGATGTGAGGGTAAACAAGTCCCCCTCGAAAAGAAGATGACTCGCACTGAACTCTCCTAATGTGAAACATTCCTCGCCTCGGCAGAGCTGCAAAATCCATTCCTCATATAAAGTGAAAAAGGAGAGGTGACATGACGCATCCTTGGGGTAGTCCACCACATATGGGGAGAAATGTTGATTTATCACCGTCTACCGGACACTGTACACAGATGCTACAGTTTGTGTATAGAGACCGGGAGAGTAGAACAAATCAGAACTTATGAACTGATATTTCGTTCGTATGTCTTTTATGAATCTACAAAAGATCGGTTGGGCATACTCGCAAGTCTTCTTGAATACCCGAGTTTTTCTTCTGAGGGAAAAGCTGTCGATAGTACTTCTGCCTGGACGAAAGGCGCACTGTTCATTCCTTATCCTTAACTCAACCACAGCTTAAGAACTTACTTCCAACACCCAGACATTTCCGGGGAGACAAGAGATATCAGATAGATAAATAGAAGTGGTGGTTCGATGAAAACCTAAACGAGTTCTCCGAAGGAGATCTCTTATTTTAGATCTTTGTATTCAGGCCATATTTTCTTTGATGTCGCACAGTTCGGCAGTCTGGCCCATCTGAGGTTGGCTTTTTCGAGGCAGTGCATGGGATGAACACCTCCGCCGCAAGCGAGCGCTGAAGGGCAGATCCCAGAAGGTCATGGGCTTTCTCATTTTCTGGGATGTCACTGTTTGGCCGTATGGCGTACAACTTAGGGTTGTACCAAAGCAAGTAATCTGAGCATAATACAGACCATGGTTAATGCACCATGGTATATCCGAAACGACGATATCCACAGAGATCTTGGAATACTACCACTCCAAGATGAACTTAAGAAATTTGCTTATAAACATAAGCGCCGCCTAGAAGAGCACACAAACACTGCAGTTCACCCGATCCTTGAGGGAGCTAAGGTCTTGAGCCGACTTCAAAGGATTCGAACCCTTGATCTCGTGCGATAGTCTATACCTTCCATTGAACTTCCATTGGAGAGTGACCTGCCGATCAGTACCTAAATTATGAAATGCAAACTACTGGTTAAGTGCTTCACTTAGTTGTAGTCTTAAAAAATACAGGGAGGTGGTCTTTGTGAGTAGAAATCTCACATTTCTATGTGCGAACGTTCGCCATAGAGTCTTGTCGAAGTTGTCCACCTACCCACGACAAAAAAACAAAAAAAAACTGTGATCCGCAACGAAGAATCCAAATAAGGGAAATGATCTGGCCTTCTAAACATGTATTCCTGTACTAGTCTTGCGAAGTGAAGGAGTCAATAGCTTTTATGGCTGCTTGCTTGTCAATGCATTAGGCAACCTTCCGCCTTGGCAAGATATTTCGGTGTATTTTGACTTTGACGTGCTTCCCGGATTTTTGATATTTCTTCTTATTCTTGTCTGGCAATCGTTAGGCTTTTCAAATGTTCAGAGATTGTAACAACACACCCGCACCAACTCTGCGGCCCCTCTTGAAACCGTCAGTGTATAGTATAATGTGGGTGGCACGACAGGCCGAGGCGGACCATGGCCTAGTTTATCAGCAACCACTCGTGTTGTGCGTGCTATTGTTCTTTCACGAATGGAAGGGACCTACAGCTCAATGGCGACTCCGAACGACGAAGGTAAAAGACAGGAATACGCTTTGAGCATTGTCAGTGACTCGAAAGAGGTGGAGCTGTGAATTATCAAACGTGGTAAATTCGGGTATCGAACCTGGCACTCTTTGCGTATGAGTCGACGTACTTACCGACTACGCCCCGGCTACCCACAGTAATAAGTGTAGATTGTCCAGTTAAAATCCCCATACATCCGCCGACTATACCATTCCGTTCTTTCCGGAATAAGAGTGTTAAAGGCGTTTGACAGACTAAGTCTAGGGAACGTATGGTCTGTTGGGGATGCTACGGGATCTCTTTATATGAGATCAAGAATTGTGCTCAGGCATCTAGATTCTCTGAGCCTGAGGCGTTGTGTGTTGTAATACTTTAAATGTGTAGCTCCAAGGGAGACGACGTAGCATGACCGTAAGAGCACCTGACTGAGTTGACCATAGAGGGCTTGAGGGAGTACGCACCACAGGCCCTCTATGGTCAACTCAGTCAGGTGCTGTTAGGGTGATGGGGTTCTCTGTACCTTGTCCCCTGTAGTTTAGGCAATTTCCTTGTAACCAGCCCAGTTTGCCAATCGCCAGGTGTATCACCGGGTTCCTAGGCCACCTTAATGACTGAAGAGGAAAATAAGGAGAGTACCTAGAGTACTGCGTCCTCTACAAACTGTGGAGAATTCCTTATTCCTAAGGCTCGGTAAATGATAGCGACTCGTGACCAGCATGGCGCACTGGGTAGGTGCGTCGAAGCCTGTGCTGGGGTGTCTGGGGTCAATTCCCTACACGAACAATGTTCTTAGTGCTTAAGCTCTGTCTCTCTCTAGTCACTCACGATCAGTCACTCCACTCGTGAGTATTGTCAGTGACTCAAGAGAGGTGAAAACATGAATTGTGAAATTTATTCGCGTCCTGGAGTTGAACCTAGATGCCTCAGTATAGTTGTCTGCACCCATGCTTATCAGGGCCAACCAGACACTCAGCGTTGGATTCGACGCAACTAACAGCGTCCACAAAAAGGCATTAAAACAACCTTTCAAGTTGTCTTAGAAGAAGATGAAAATACAGACTTTCCTTCGTGATCAGTACGAACATACAAACTCATCGAGGTAAGGTTATTCGGACAATGGCCACTCCATAGCGTCGAGGAGAATGTTCTCGCCTGTGAGGTTTCCCGCCTCAGCTTCAACTCCACCACTTTCCCTGGAGGAATCCCCCATCCTTAAGCCCCCAGACAGCTCCGCATTATTTTCAAAACCATCTCAGTTGAGTCCTCAAACTGACACGTAGACAGAACACAACAGCAGAATGCGATTCAATGATGCGTCCATTCAGTTTCTTCACGCATGGCATCCCCCGACAGTGACATCATTAAAAGTTCTCCTGGGAATATAGCCCAAACGCATCTGCATACAGATTGCTTGCTAGCCATTCTAATCACTAGAACCCATTGGAGGATCGAAAATTAGAATAAACACACGGAACATCCACTCGGAGAGACACAGAGCCATCGAGCTCTCATATCCTTCGATTTATTTACTTAAGAGGACAATCTTCGCACAGTTCAATAACTCAGATCGAAACCGTATTTGCCATCGCCGCGTCAACAAATCCACACGAATTGTCGAGTCTGGAAATTTTATTCCCTCTGAACCCCGAATGAAGTGTGATGATATTTGACAAAAGAAACCACTGAACCGTGGCACTCATGCATGCACTCACACGTCCAGAAAAACGAAAGCACTGCATCCACCACACGACTGAATCCTCGAACCGACACCGAAGTGTATCTTTAAATATTCAATTGTGAGCTCTCATCAGTAAAGTCTCCCTGGTAGTGCACAAGTTAATGCGGTCGAAGGCATCCACTCAACTACTGAGAGGAGGGTCCTTGAGGACAAGGACTTAACTCTCCTTGAAAATCATTACGATACAAATTCTCCAATCAATCGAGTTTACATGAAAATCTCGAAAATCCATCCACTCCCCGGAGAGAGAGAGAGATAAATTCCACACACACTCGCAGGACATGCAGGCTACATGCCCAGCACACAAGTGCATAGACAAAGAGCATATTCACTTTGGAGAATGCAAATAGTTTCAAGAATTCCTTCCTCCCTCCCTAGATCCCGTCGCCCCCCGTCTGTCGGGCGGTCGACAAAAAGAGCATATTTGAGTTTGAAAAAGGAACACAAGGACGACATAAGTGCTGCGAAGAGACACCCTGAATTGGAATCAATTTGAAAGTCTCCCAAAAAGGACAATGACCGTGTCGAGACGTCGGTGCATCGGCGGGGGGGTCAAATTGGAGGCGAGAGTGTGAGATGCAGTCGCTGTCCTTGGGGTCGTGCTGCTTAGCATTCGTCGGAATGCGCAGGCAGTTGGCAGACGCTAGTCATGAGCACGGGGACCCCTTGCAGCTGAGTCAACCGTCTTGGTTGTCGTGAAGGCGAAAGCGTGGCAGTGCACATGTGATGACCCTCGGCTGGAATGTCCTGCTCAATGAAATATGAAATCCACCTCCACCTCCAAGGACGGCTGCAGGGAATTTACGGCAAAGTTGATGGAATTTTCTAATTTATTTTCGACAGGAAAGGCTCTCAAATTAATTTCGCACAAAACACACGACTTTGGATGTGTTTTGACGGGATGCGAGGGGATTGAGCCGCATCGGATGAACTGGAAGAGGACGACGACGTGCACTTGCACACAGCATCGAGATGAATGAATGTGTTTTCAGCTCAAGATCGGGGACAAAAGGGTGGTCCGCTGGACCAATTTCAATCTCAATTTAATTTTATGTCTTCATCTCTGATGAGACTGAGAGATGGTGGGGGCAGGTGGCTGTGGGGTTGGAGTGCACCGTCATCGTGTTTTGCTACTGATGAGTGGATCTCTATTCAGTAGGGGGACCAGAGACCAAAGAGATGGATGTCCTTTTTTGTCGGAGGGGGCAGCAGGACTTAAAGTCATGGCAGTGCTCGTGTATGCAAACTTTCGCCTTAGTGGTTGACGGTCGTGGGATTGAACAGTGGGGTCTGTGTGGCGCTGAGTGGACTCACGATGAATGCGGGTTTTGATGGGATTTCTCTTTGGCTACCGTCTGGTTTGGGTGCGTCTCTGATTTATGGCTTGGAATGGGGATCGAGAGGAGCACCTGAAAATAGCGTGGGATTTATTATGGTGCTGATATTGATCAGGGTTTGAGACTTATGTGTCAGAATTCAGATTGAATTGCTTCAGAAACGTGCCACTTGAGACTTACCTGCGTAGCGCGACTCTGAGGCGGTTCCAGAAATCGAATAAAGGCTTTTTTTTTGTACCTAATTTGGGAGGACAAACATTTTCAACAAGACTGTGCTATGTTTCAAACACTGTTACCGATTTGTTCACTGTTGCAAGGAGCATTACTTGGGCGGATTAATTCATATTTCGATGAATTGAAGGTCCCCCGGCCACCAAGATTATGTGATTCGTCGTTTGTTGAATTCTTGTGGGGCTATACAAAGAGCGTTTCACCACTTCTAGTGCATTCATATGAGTTCCCGTATTTCCAAAGAATTGGCGATGAAATTTGGGCCATCATGGCTTCCTACATCATCTGCAATACACTTATCCTCATCCCCTTAGCGACGCCCTTGTTGCGCTTAACATCGTCGCTGTGGGTTATCGCAGCTTACATGCATCCAAGTAAATCCTTTTACGAGATTTGGACCTCAATTCCATTGGGTTGGTTTATTTTGAGTTGCCAGCCCCGTTCCAGTGCGCCCCTGCATGTCCAACAGCACAGGCATTCCAGGAGCAGTGGCTTTTCGATTTTATCAAAATGGTTACAATTTTGTCAGAGTACTCCTTGTAATGCCTGTGTGCACCATCACAACTTTCTCCGTCGCTGCCCGTGTGTCACTGTGTCCGGGAACAGGGGACCTTCATTTTAACCAAAAGAAAACACACAGGAGGGAACTTATCAAAACTTACTGGTTGGCAATGGTCCACATTTTGCTTCATCCTTGAAGGTACAGTATTTCTGGAGGTCATCGAAGTACAATCCAGACGGGCATCGGTTCAAGTATGGAAAACCGTCCACACACTGCAAAGAAAGGATACACATCATCCATGTGAGCATAGAAAAGAATCCATCAGATGAAAGCAAACTTTATCGTTTGGCTGAGTGAATGCTTTTGGAGGCAGCTCTATTAGGAAAATTAAATTCGCCAAAAGTGCATACGAACCTGATAGAATCGGCGACATGTAACAGGATCGGCAAAGTTTCCATTGCCCACGGACGTCGGGCAGGTGAATTCCTCCTTGTCCTTCGATTGCGCTGCAAATAGTGAAAAAAAGGTCAGTTGGTGAGAAATGGTCTTATAGTTTATAGTTCACTGCTGGGGAAGGATCAGGTTAATCGAAATGATTGCCTTTGGAAAACCCCCCTACCCTCCGGACAGTAAACTCGAACATAAATTTGGAGAGAAGGGAAAAAAAAGAGACGACGAATTGAAAATTCAACCGCAGGTTACGAACCAATCTAGCAGGGATACGAGCACGAACCCCCCACGAATGCATACAATTAAGGAATTATGCAATTTCCACAGTTTTAATGAAGTTGGTAACTCGCTCGCTCTCGCTTCCCCCACACTGACTGGCCGAGCGCCCTGGGATGGGGGTCACATGCAATTGTTAATGTTCAAAAAGTCAGAGGGTAATTGCAAACAAAAGTGTGCGGTGGAGTGTGGTGGGTGGTGGCAGGAGAACAAGAACAACCAGAAAAAAGGATAACATCTGATAAAATATTAATAACATGCACACATGCTTCAAAAACGAATCCGAACCGAACAAAAATGTGGTCCTTTTACCGGTGGTGCTGATGGTGGTGGTGGTGAGTATTTGCATGTTCAGCAGGATAAAATCGCTGGAAGGAGTTCGTTTTGCATATAATTAAATTTTGTTGCTCTGTGTGCGACGGAAGCGACGGAATTCAGCAGAAAAAGAAGTCAACGTCTTCTGTTTCATTATGTCTTATTGCATGTGCTGTGGTGTGCAGATTCACGTTGGACCCCAAGCAATCGGGAGGAGCTTCAAATGCACGCGACGACGCGAGCGGGTATATGGAAATGGTTGAGAAAATGAAATTCACAAAATTCTGATTTGTTGCATACTTATGGGAGTTTGGGAAATGAGATTCGGACGGGATTGATTTGTCAGAGCAAGTGGTTACAGCCCTAGACGTCTGAGTTGGACTCCATTATAGAAATTTGACGTGAGTATAATCCGTCTCAGAAATTCAGGAACATGAGTCGTCGACGTCACGTTGTATAACAATGCTCTCAAATCCCTGGGGCAGAATTTACCTCTTGGCATGGGACAATACCACTACACAAGACCGTAACAATGGGTAGGATTACAGGGGTAAGATCCCCCTCCCAGACCCGAAATTATTAACAAGTGCATTTTTTTCGAACCAGAACAGAGCAATAAGTAGTTAACACAACTTTGTGCCAAGATCTCCTAAACATAAATCCAAGCAAATTAGCCAATTCGGCCAGAGTGCAATACTTCCCTAGTTACCTAAATGCAATCAAGCGATTGACTTTTTCAATTAAAAGTACCTACAAGCCATTAGATACTAGACGAGGATACCACAAAACTACCTTGGATGTGTTTAGTCCTTATAAGGACTGACAAAGACATCATCTAAAGCTTCTTCTTTTGTGAAATTAGTCTTGGCCATTAATCATGACCGTCACCATGTGTCAGCTATGGGCCACGCAAAGGAAGTTTTAAATACTTTTCGAAAAATTCGAAACAACATTCTAGTTAGGAATTTGAAGATATTTCAAAGCCTGTGCAAGGGCTTTTAAGTATTGTGAATTAAACTGGAACCCCGAAAAGTCCACGAACAATATCGAGGCAGTAGCATAGATCCAATGTAACGCGTCTGATCCTGTCTACTTGTCATGATTCCCCATTTGGACGACTTCATAACTCAGCTCGAAACGTGGTTTGATGACCAGAAGACCATTATTTCATCATTATACATTTGGATTCCGTCAATGCTTGGCAAAAGCAAAATAAAATTTACTGAAGAAAATTAAAATTTTATAAAAGATTTTTGGATTGGGATTTTTGGATTTTCTACAGTGGAAGACAAAATGTCATGAACCACCAAAGCCAGAGCCTTTAAAGAGCCCCATAAAGGCTTTAGGAGACTCCAGTAAAGACCTATTTCCAAACTTACATCGACTATAAAAAAATGTTGGTTAACCTTACCTGTATCGACATATACAGTAGAAAGAACGTTTTCGACGATGAAACGATTGAAAACTTTTTGAAGAAACTCTGCCGATGAAGATCGACTTACTGGTTCAGCCTTAATGTCCATCCACCGGGGGATAGAAATAAATACAGACGACGTAATTGAAGCAAATTCAGCAAAGAAGACCAAAATCGTTAAGTTGAATATAGCTTGTTTTTTAAGCGGACCTTAACTTTTGTCACAATAACAACTCAATAAAACAAAAAGATTTGAAATTTGACATTAATAATAATAACATGGGTGGCGCGACAGGCCGGGACGAACATGGGCCTAGCTTCTACAGCAACCACTCGTCTTGTGCGTGCTATTGTTCTTTCACGAGTGGAAGGGACCTACAGTTTAATGCCGACTCCGAACGGCGAAGTTGAGAAGCTTTTTCTAGACAGGAATACTCTTTGAGCATTGCCAGTGACTCGAAAGAAGTGGGGTCGTGAATTATGAAGGGTGGTAAATTCGGATATCGAATTTGGAACCCTCTGCTTAGGTGTCGACGCACGCCACGACGAATTTTGACATTATCGTCGTTATTTTCCTCAATCGCTCTCAACCTTAAAAATAAAAAGACATTTCTCAAAGATCAAACATGGACCTTCTCAGGATGCATTTTGTGTACAAGTCAGTCCAACTGTTGGGGACGCAGATGTTATCGAACTCATCACGCTTTCCCAACGTGCCGTGGTGGAAGCTTTTACCGCGACAAAGCGAACAGGTCTCAAGGTCTGTAGCCCAAGAAACGTTCCGTCGCACACAATCTTGGGAAAACATCAGGCAACAAACAGAAGTCCGTACAACTGTCAGCATTTGCGGATGGCATCGACATGATTTTGACGTGGCGTGAACACAGCGTTGCAGTATACAGCGAACCGTCAATGAGGCATTTGCTGGCGTTGAGACGGAAGCGGCTGAAATGCGTCTAGCGGTTAGTGAGGTCAGAACAATATACAACATCGACGTCTTGGCCAGAACGGTACATCGGCCAGCTATAACAAGAACCTCGTCTACCTCGGCTCAGCGGTGAACAGTACGAGCAACATTTGTAGCGAAATCAAACGTAGAGTAAGTCTTGCCAGTCGCTGTTTCTATGGGTTCAAGAGACAATTGAGTAGTAGAGCCGTCTCTCGAAGGACCTAGGTGACTTTATACAAGACCTTGATCATCCGAGTTCTGCTGTACGGCGCGGAGGCATGGACAATCTCAAAAGCGGATGAGGAAGTCCTTGGTCTCTTCGAGAGAGAAGCTATGTGTGCGATCTTTGGTCCTGTTTGCGTTGACTGAACTGTAAGGGCTGAACAGCGACGTGAGTTTAGTCAATCGTCTACGGATCCAAGGTCTAAGGTTGCGAGGCCATGTAGAGTGTATGTACAATTCAGTTTTGGCCCGAAAAGTTATTTACTCCGAGAAAGTGTTACAATGTAGCTGAGGACCCCCGGGTAGGTGTAGCACCCAGAGTGGCATGCTCTCCAGTAGCAGCATATCAACACTCTAATATGTTTATAAACATGCATACATAGACACAGGTCTCTAAGTGGATGCAACATATGGAGAAGACAAACATGTGTCTCCTAGTCCACAAAGTTCGGGTACAGGCTGCCCAAACCCAAGCACAAGAAACCTGTATGTATGTTGTTTACGAACTATTATCACGTGTCTCTTTTCTGCATGCTCCCTTTTTGTAAAGCGTCCTTTTTTGTCTCTCTTTGTCGGTATTGCTTATGTTCATATTAGCGGTTAGTTTATGTTTTAAGAAAATGTAGTTTTGGACCACTAAGAATAAAGTCAACTTTGGTTTTTTAACGTAAATTGGTGTTTTGATGTTTAACAGTTATCCGCCGTAACATAACTCCAGTTGGAGAAGGACCTCAACCAGCTTGGCGTGCGACACTTCAGATAGCTAGCCAGTCATCATGCTAGTTGGAGAGTATTGTTGGTTGTCGCCCAAGTCCACCCCTGGCTGTAGCGCCAAATTAGAGAAGCAGAAGTTTTCTCCAGCTTCTGTGTTAGCCGATTGTCCAAGTAAGGTGAGACGAATCAAGGCATAGAGAAGACTCGCCTCCAATTTATGGATTCACAGCCACGATCGATTGAATGTAAATTAGACACTCCATGCATTCACAGAAAAGTTCCTGCGTTTAATTGAACAAATAACCCATTTCGTGGAATAACCAAAGCCAGAGTCCAAATGAACACAAAACAAGAAACCAACTCCAACGCAGACAGAATCCCGTCGAAACGTTTCCCAATGATCATCAAAAATACCGAGAAATAAGTTTCTATTCACTTTGCAAATCGAATGCAAAAGTTACTGGCTCCTGCCCACCAGCACCGTGACCCTTCATCGCAGGTGCACGCTCCACGAAGTCCACTCCATACCCAAGTCGATACGAGCTAGTTGCCGAGAAGTTCCGCAAAGAAACTCCTCCGCCGCTTTATGCCCCAGAGATCGTAGCCACTCCGTGTGTACATGTGGTGGTTTTGGGAGAAACTTCTCGTTCCGAGTGCATTTCATTGTTTTTTTTTTTTGTATCTGTAAGTCGAAGTCCAGGCAACCGGACGCAACCGAAGAGTTAAGACCAACACTTCGTTCGCCATTCAAATTGTTACATTGTTTATTTCGCTGTCAGAATCCTTCTTCTTCCTTGTCTGCCCTCAGCTTCGAGTTGTGTGTGTTTTTTTTTTCATTCACAAGTTTTCTGTGTGTGGTCGGGAACGACCAACAAATAGCGCACCTCGTCGAAAATGAATAAGTTATTCCGGTTTCTCGTTATGGAAACTTTTCAACGCCCCCTGATTCTGACAACAAAGTTACAATAAAATCCAAATATTTGTGCAGGCAACATGATTAAAGCCGACGGAGGTGATGCTGCATGCGGCAGGAGCTCGAGCGAAAGTGGCTGAAGTCATTATTTTCGACACGAGCGCAGGTGATGGCGCATGAATCATGATGAATGCGTTCTTAGCCTTTGGAAAATCGAAATATCATTCGCTGATGCATAATGCAACGTGGCAAAATATTTTCACCTTCGAGCGGAGTTCATCAAATTCTGGCATTTTTTTTTGTTTGCGTTTGATGATTGTTATGATTCATTGACGAGCATCACTTTAATGTTTTTGTTTGCGGTTGCAACGGGTGTGTTCAAGTGGTCAACACCACCGCCGCCGCCGCCGCTGCGACCGCTGATAACGAATTCAATTTTAAAACATTATTTCACGCTCACTGAGGTGGCGTTTGAAAATTTGTTTGACATTTACGCAGATGGTAGTAATTAATGCACTTTTTTGTGTGTTTTGAAATATTAACGAACACATCCGATTGCGTGGAAAGAGATGTCATGCATTTTTAATGGACCCCCATATGCAGCTGGCTTAGTTTGGCTTCTGGGTCGGAGGAGTGTGTGTGTTGTTTGAGGTTATGGCGTTCGCCTGCCGGAAGGAATGCGATCCAATTGCGCATATGATGTGATTTGTGGTTCAATCGGATTTGGAGTCGGTCAACCAGTGCCGTTGGTAAACAGGGAGTGACTGAGCCTTGGCAGGTTACGATAATTTGACATGTAAATGCCATCACATGTCAAAATGTCGGACAAAATAATGAATATACCTGGAATGAGTGCATATTTAATAAAAACGAAATTTTTTTTTGTTTGACGGGTGTTTAGAGTATCATCACTTTTTTATACCACTGGATGGCGCAGTTGGTAGAGTGCCTGCCCATGGTTAGCGGAGTCCCCGGTTCGAACCTCAGTGAAAGCAAAGTTAGTACGCTTTTATCCGGTTCAGTCACCATTTGCCGTTGGGATCAAAATGAACGTCACTATCACTGGAGTAGTTAATCAGTGGTAGTGGTCTGACTATGGGAATCACAGGGGACTAATATGGTCTATGTGTGCTGGTGAATGCACTAGCAGCCCCCTACCTAACCTAACCTTACATCACTTTTAGCTGAAGTTTGACTTTAATGCTGCCTAATGCCTGCTTAACACAACCACCGATCATGGAATTACGGCCAGAAGTCACTGTGGATGCAGAGACTAAGGTCCAGGCCTACCAAGGTCTGCTGGTGCAAACTCTTTAAAGCCTCTTTCATGCCCGACGTGCGGAATCCCAGAATCCTTTGTCACATCAAAGACATCTCTTCAACTGCTACAATTATACCCAAAATAAGCACGTTGATTAACGACAAGAATTTCGACAAGAGGCTGACTAACTTGGATCACTAAAAAGAGTTATCATAACATATAATATGGGTGGCGCTACAGCCCGTAGAGGGCCAGGGCCTAGCTTCTCAGCAACCACTCCATGTTGTGCGTGCTATTGTTCTTTCACGAGTGGAAGGGACCTACAGTTTAATACCGACTCCGAACGGCGAAGTTGAGAAGCTTTTTCTAGACAGGAATACTTTTTGAGCATTGTCAGTGACTCGAAAGAGGTGAAATATGAAAGGTGGTAAATTCGGGTATCGATCCTAGCACCCTGTGCGTAGGAGTCGACGCACTAACCCACTACGCCACGGCGACCCACTAAAACGAGTTATTAAAGGGTCTCTAGGGAACCACAGAGCCGATAATGCGGAACAGCTAGTTAACGATATTTTAAAAGCATACGAAACGTTGGGCAGTAGAATGTCATTAAAAATCTAACCTTGGTGCGGTGCGGTCAGTGATGAGCAGGGTGAGTGGATAGGCCGGGATATGAAGAAGCTTGAACAACGATTTCAAGGCTGTTGGAACACAACTATTCTGGGCGATTATTCTTGGTGTTTAATACGAGAAGATCGCTCAAAACACAAACGAAAAAGTTAAAATTTCAAGGTATACTGAGTTTAAGCCTTATGAATTGAGTTGTACTGTATTTTTGGACCTACAATTTTTTTGGACATAAACTTCATTTGAGTGAACAATTGTGCTCTATGTTATAAGATTTCTTAAAGATAGGCTTAGGATTGGAATATCCTCACAAAAGAAAACTGAGAGATGATGGAAAGAAAATATGTACATATTCCTTCCTTCCTACTAAACGAAAGAAATAAATAAGAAAATATCATATTTCGAAGAGGGTAGCTACATTTTTTGTAACGTAGTGTTATCAGTGAAAAAGTCTCCTCAAATCACCTATAAGAGCTTTTCTTCCGTTCCGATCCTAAGCTGATCCTAACGCTGGTTCAGACTGAAGAAGTCCACTACCGACCAAATTCTACATTTGCCAGATGCCATTTGATAGAGACATTGACGTGATTAGTCGAACACTACCAGCCCTTTGTAAGCATTGAATCGAAGACGCCAAAATGGGTATGAGATGCTCTCTCCACTGAAGGCCACAAACTATCGACAATTTAGCCACAATGACACCATAGGCAGATATGCCTTATACCTTTGAGTTAAGGCCTTAGTCGATTACCATAATTGCCGAAATTTAACGCAGAATAACTTCTGCGGTCGTCTATGGCAAGAAGTAATGGACAAGAAGGGAGGTAAAGAAGACCTTGGGTCTTTTCAAGAGAAAAGTTCTGCAATCAACCTATGGCCATGTTTGCTTAGACGGAATTGGGAGACTATTTATTACCAGGTCCCTCCAATTACACGCTCCATGGCCAAGGAATTTCTCCACTTGTGGGCGCCATCGGTTCATGGGCCTTCTCCATTGTTTTGTCCCACTGTAGTGAAGGTGGAAAAATCTTCGTGCTGGAGCAGTGTTATCCATGCGATCTACATAGCCCAGTCGCTTTAAATGTTGAATCTGCAGAATCGTGGCTCGATTTATGTCGCAGATCTTAATCTTGTGCTCCAGATGCCTTCAGTGCCAAAGGGACCGAAAATTGTTAGACCTACTCACAGCTCCCCTGACAGCAAAGAAACCGATAACAATAGCTGTTTGAAGCCGAAATAAACCAAGAGCTTCATAAGAGGTTATCATGGCACAGTGTGGGGTTCTGTTCAAAAACAGAGATATTTTAAAATGGAGGGAAGGTATCATAGTCTAAAGGCGACGTAATCAAAATTTAACGAAGCTCAACGAAACAGAGACATCCTAAAAACGGCAACAGTCGGTGGCGGCATAATTGACTTGAAGCGAAATAATGAAAATTGAATGAAACTGAAGCAAATGTGTTTTTAGTAACAGAGAGATCCATAAACTAGGCAACAGTCAGTGACGAAAGGCGTCATAACCTAGGAGCGAAATAATCAAAAATTTATCGAAACTCGGCGAAACTAGAGCAAATGGCTATTCAAGAACAGACACATCCTAAAAGCGGCAACAGTCAACGACGAAGGTATGATAATCTAGAAGCGAAATAATTGAAATTGAACGAAACTTAACGAAACTGAAGAAAATAAGGTTTCAAGAACAGAGACGTCTTAAAAATAGCAACAGTCAGTGGTGGAGGCATCGCAGTCTGAAAACGACGAGTTAAAAAGTTAACGAAACTCAACGAAACTGAAGGAAAAGGCTATTATGGTTACATGGTATACTTTCCTTGTATTCGTTCGATTGCTTAAGTTGGCTTAGGTCTCTTAGCGCACATTTTTGCTCGACTTGTAGCCGGTAATCAAAAAATAAGTTTCCTATTTCAAGTTGATCGTGTAGCCTTGAATTGAAACCGTTTACTCTATGCACTCTTGCGACATGAAATTATGTCAACTTCTGAATTTCTTTTCCCAAATTCGTGAAGGCCGGATCGCGTCACGTCATTGAATTTTTCAAAGCATGGGTTAGACGCCACATCATTTCCCCTCGTCAAGGGTATTTCTGGACAGTGAATTTCACAACATCAACGAGTTCAGATGCAGTCGAACAACAAGTGAGTAAGAATTTGATTTTCTTTTGATATGAATTGCTGAAGAATCCTCAACAAAACCGAAACGTGCAACAACAGGTCATGAATGTCAGTCTATTCGCTTTCACGACACTGGGGAAAAAAACTAAACCGCACCAAATAAGCAGACAACAACAAGTTTCAATGGCTAATTATATTTGAGTGTGCACCACATTTGGAGCACTTCGCATTGAGAACACTTCTTGCGCCAAATATCTCGCGCCAAGTGCACTCGAAGCTTGATGCGGCGATTCGCGCGCCCAGACACGGCAGCATCCAGACCATGACAGCGACTACTAACGAAACTAATTGCCGATTAACTGAAGAGCGACAGATCTTGACACAATTACCCCCTGCCACAGTCAAGAGGCGCATGTATCATGGCACACATGCACTCGCTCAAACTCCCTCACCCCCGGCCGCTAGAATTGTGGCAAAAGTACGAGTACGAGTACGAGTACGAGTACGAGTACGGGGCATCTAAAGCTTTCAGTCAGTCGTGTAAGCAGAAAACACTCTTGAATAATTCAATCTGGCAAAGGTGCCGATCCGGTACACCACCGCAGATAACAAGGGCGACGTCGTCGTCGGCGGCGGCTGTGTGCCATGGACTGACAGAGAATGGGTCGTGTGCACCTTTGTGTATCTGCGGTCGATGTACCAGCGTAGGTACTTATCCCTGAATGTTGAATGTTTTCGATGACACTTGAGATTTTGTCAAGAAACTCGCACTCACCTCGCACACTCCTCGGCTCCACATGACGGCTCCAGCCCGAGGGTATCACCTGGTCCACCATGGAGAGTGGTGCCCTGCCAGGTGAGAAATTCTTCATTCCGCCCGGGCACAGAGATAGATATGAAAACAATTTAAATTCTGAGTGGGAGATTGTGGAAAAAAGATGAGAGCACAAGTGTCAGATGCCGGCGGTGTCGAGGAAGGAAAGTTCCAGCTCCGGGCGACCGCTGCGCTGCGCTGTCCGGCTCTAATAAAGTGGAGGAGTGCTTGCACATGTCCCTCGCCTCTGCCCATGGATATGGTCAGCACGGTCATCTCGCCGGGCTTTGGTGTGTGAATGTGTGGCGGTGACCATTTGTAGAATTCGTTCGGTCTCTTTTTTGCCGGCTCCCCTTTTTCCAACGGTGAAACGGAGGCATTCTCGAGTGGGGGATGGGAGTGGTGACTCTCAGCTCGTACAGGCATACGCATAAAAATGATAAATTAGTTGTTGAGACGTTGCTAGACCTACATCCATGCGCTGAGTGCCCAGAACTCGTTTAGTACACCTGAAGAGCTCTCGACGGTTGTTCAGATCCTGGGGGCGGGAGGAGGAGAAGGATGAAAACGAGAAAAAAAAACACAGTTATGCTCTGTAAACTAGGTCACATCTGATTCCTGATTCATTTGGCAATTTTTCGAGAGTCAGAGACATTTGAATGGAGCACGTGTGGGTGAATATGGTTTTCTTCGTTCACATTTATTTTTTGCTCCATCCGCCCGTCCATTTGTTGTTGTTGATTTAATTTCACCACTTTGAACACTTAAACTGTTTGCGTGTGTGTGGTGCGGCTCCCAATGCTATCAGCGGGAGCTGGGCCGGGGATGGGGAGAGAATTAACATCTAAATTGGAATTTAAATGTTTCACAAGGATCCTTGTGTGTGAATCGAGACACTTGGAGTGCAGGGAGTTGTGCCAATTTGATGATATCGTTGGGATGATGATGCGGAGACAGAAAGCACGTTTTTTTCTTTCGCTTTTCGAGGTTAGGGTGAAAATCTTCTGAAATGGCTTACGTTTGTTTTTTTTGTTTCCATTGAACGCATTGGGTGAAGGATATCGTTCTTGACATCGTTCGCACTTTCGTAACGACTTTGCGATGGGTGCGCCATAAGGAAGGGTGGGTGAGGTTACGAGTTCATGACGTGTTTTCTGAAGGCCTTCACTCACGAAAGAAGTGAATAAATGACTGATCTTCAGACGTTGGATGCTCCCCTGAAGGATTGAAGACAGAACAGAAGTCGACCTCGTGTAAGACGGCGCAGCCAACTGGAAAGGGACCATAACAAGTTAGGGTAACTAAGCTGCGATTGCACTAGCTAGAGTGGTTTATTGGTTAAGGCCGTACCAGACTATAGCCCCCCACAAGGATTCAGAAGAAGTATGTTCGAGTGAAGAGAAGTTGGGTAAAGATGATTGCTACAAGGATAACTTCGACTAAGCCCTATCGCTGTTGTATCTTTAAGGCAGAAGGTACAGCGAATAATGGTGGTTTGCTTTTATTAATTATGCGCAATCGACGCACCATGGTTCAAAGTGTGCCATTTGTGACGCGTCAAGGTCTTGGGCTTAAAACAATGTGGTAAGTACACTAAATACCTTTGGCAGTGCCGTGGCATTGGGGTCACTACGCGACTGAACCTCCGTTTCCTGGGTTCGATTCCCGCCACGACCAAAATAGTTTCCAGGCCCTCACCTCTTTCGAGTTACTGACAATGCTTGAAGAGTATTTCTGTCTAGAAAAAGCTTCTCAAAATTGGCCGTTACCAGACTGCATAAAACTGTAAGTCCCTTCCGCTCGTGAGGGAACAATATCACCGTGAACTCTGAAACCTCATCTAAAGCTTCTTGTTTCTTAAAATCAGTTTTGGCCAGTGAATTTTTGATAAGCTTTTGCTGCTTAAGCATCTTCTTCTTTTCGTGCACACAGTATAGTCATTGTGTAACATTTTGCACACGGCTTCTTGTGACCTAGTGTCGGCTCTGAACCACGTAACGCTAGTTTTAAATATGTTTCGAAAAATTTGAGAGAATGTTGATCTACAATTTAAAGATATTTTCGAAACAGCGCAAGGGCTTTAAGGTATTGTGGATGAAACTGGAACCTCGAAAATTCCACCAACAGTATCCAGGCAGTAGCATAGGGCCTGATCCTGTTTAGTTGTCATTATTCTCCTTTTGGACGACTTAATAACACAGCTCGAAACGTGGTTTGAGGATCAGAAGACCGCTATTTCATCATTATACATTTTGATTCCGTCAATACTTGGCAAAAGCAAAAAAAAATTTAATGAAGAAAATTTAAAATTTTATTAAAGATTTTTGGATTGGGACACATTGAAGGCTGAGTTTCTATTTTGAAAGACAAAATGTCATGAACTACAAGAGACACAGCGACAGGAGACTCCAGTGAAGATCTATTTCCCAAAGTACGTCGAATTTTCAAAATATTGGCAGCATTACCAGTATCGACATGTACAGCAGAAAGAACGTTTTTGACGAAGGACCGCTTGAATCCTTTCTAAGAAACTCTGCCGATGAAGATCGACTAACTGGTTCAGCCTTAATGTCAATTCATTGGGAGATAGAAATAAATACTGACCAAGTAATTGGTTTTATAAAATTTTGTTTTGTAAAAGTTTGGTTTGTTGAAAAAATTGGCATATTTGATGCTACTATTTTTAACCTTTCCTACTTAGTCTCCTTGTTGTAATAAATTATTACCCAATAAATGGATGAATTTTGTAAATTAACGTTATCCCCCCTCTCTCCCAGAATTTGTCTGGGTACGAACTTAGGTTAGGTTATCTCAGGGTGATTGCCACCACTGTAGCAGTTGTGGCCCACTTAGATCCTGATTGGATCCTTTGTGCTATCACTTCAGGGTGCTTTCCACCGGCTCCTCTTAAATTCAAAGGGCCTACACTGAAGAAAGTAAAATAAACCTGCAGACTGGCTATACTACTCTAGTGGCCTATTTTGTGCTGCTTTACAGGGTATTAGTTTTCCTGATAATATCTTTAAGTGTGACATTCCCTCTGGATTTCTAAGGAAAGCAGTGGCCTAGTATATCTCTTCTAGTTTTTGCAAGGGCTGAACTTTCTCCTCCTCATCTCTACGGCTTCTACAGTAGTCGTTGTGGGGGGCTCCCATTCTTCTGGCATGGATACCGAGATGGCAGTAGCCGGTGATAATGCCCACTACGTTCCTTATTACATTCCTGTTTAGTTGCAGGAGTGTATTTGTTTTGCTTTGTTTTAGTGAGGGCCAAACAAGCCTCGAAGTCGTACATGTATCTAATTCCATCCTTCTCCGATTAACGGAGTCGAAGGCATCTGTAAGTAACATGGTGTTTATTTCTTGGAGTGAGGGGTATGGGGAGTCCTGATTATTTTTCAGTGGCAATCCCACCCATTTCTTGCTAAGGGCTATTGCCTTGATAGCACACACAACTCGAGTGGCTGCTGTAGAAGCTAGGCCGAACGCCACCAATATTATTAATAGTGGGTGCACCAAAGAGATAATCCCATATGATTCAACAGTCGGGCTACGATAAAATCTCTTGACAGGATCACACTTCATTCTTTGAATTTGAACCGATCTCTTAAAGAGATGGCCAAGCACTGTAACATTCAAATTATTGGTCCTTTGACACTGTAGGTAGATGTGGACAGTGTTCACCACTTATCACTTCACATAGCAAGAGTAGAGCTCTCATTACTGCTTTTTGCTACACCTACTAAGGCCTTTCGGGCAGGTTTCACATACAATGGCATTTGCAGAGGTTCGAGCGACGACAAGGAAGCGGGGACCATTACACACAAAACCAAACTTCAGATTCTCTTTGAACGCTACCAAGCCTGAATTCGTTTATTTATGTATTTCTTCAATTTAGTTGGGGCAACGCAGTCTCTTTTCGATGGCCTTCACCCGGTTCAAGTACAGACACTCGGACAGCCCCATGCAATTGGTATCTCTTTAATCATTTCTAAACAATATAATTGAGGCGTCGAGGTCGTCAAGATTGCTGACTTGCATTTGCGTGACTCGCATGTAGCCATGTTTGTCTTTGAAGCCAATTGGCAATCTACTGTTTCGACAGCACGGATGGGACAGCCGTTCTAATTGATTCAAAAAAGTTTTAAGTAGAGTCTTACATTCTAAGCGTACTTCAAGTGGCCGCGTTTTATTACACGAAATTCACGTAAGCACGTATGCATGTCAGTGTGTAAGCATATTGCAGTGCACCTAAGTATTTTTGAAGACAAGCATATTTGAGTCTAAGTCGACTGTCATTTGATCTGTGAGAGTTTCTAAGAACAATCGAAATATTAGTACTGTATTTTAGTCGATACTCCGGGGTGCAATTTAAATAAAAACACAAAACTTTTTATAGTGGGAAAATTTACTCCTTCACAGTCAGAGTTAGACTGTCCGCTCTTCGTTACAGAATTATTTGCTACTCTTCTCAAAAAATCATCGGCAGCTGAGTTATATTCTCATGCAGTTCGATACGTACGAGTACGATGGAAGCCAGAAGATAGAAGTGAGCGTGCACCTAAGTCTTATCATTCTCTGGTATGCAGCCTTTTCACATACAATTCAAAAAGTCTTGTGATCATCATAAATGAACGTGAATTGGTCCGTGATTACGTACATTTCTGCCCATTTTACAAGAAGTGAGTGCATTTGAATGGGTTTCTACCTATACAACTAAAATTCAGAAGTTATACAAACTAAAGTTCGATATAATGAAATTTGATGAAATTCGGAACACTGTTAACTTCACGTGTAATTAGATTCACGTGAAATTATATTCCGGAATACGTTGTACGTTCTATTTCAAGTACATGCTTCTTTTACTGACTGCATGTTGTCAAGTATGCAAGTAAAATCATAGGCTAGAGATTTTATTTATCCGATACAGGTGGCAGCACAATCGGAGTATGTTGTCCTAAGAGTGAAGCTCCAGCAAGCGTGTTGATAGAGGCCTTCCCACGCTTGAGTGTGAAATTTTAAGAACGAACTTTGACGACAGTTGAGTCCCCCACTGACTCGGAGTCAAATGTTGCATGCGCTGTTCATGAAACCTTAGGAGCTGAATTCATAGGCTCCTGGGAAGAGCTACCCCATTTTTGATATGACCAGACCCTATACATGCACAGATCGTACAGACCGCAAAAGGTCTAGGTCCTAGGGCCGCTCGTGTAACAATGTCAACATAAGCCTTATTGGTGTGTCCAATAAATCATGTCAAAGTCATTCTGAAAGATCGTGTCTCCATAATTGGTCTGTGAGTTTGACACGATCTTTTCAAGAATGATGTTGAAGAATTTCCATGAAAGCGGGTCGTGTTGCCAAGCATTTTTTGACACTGAAGCTCAATGGCTTCATGGGGTTGGTATCGACCGAGAATTAGTATCGTCGACTGACACAACCTGAACAATTGACAGGAATGTTAGAACTACTCATGAACCGAGAGGTGGTCGGTCACATCTATACCACCCATCGATCTGCTTTCTTTCTGAGTCTTCTGCAAGCATGTTCCGTAGAATGAAGATCTATTGAGACCTTCTCTGATCTACCATCGCAATGACCGTTCAGATTGGTTACAAATGGTTAACACAGAGGATCTTCATGAGATTGAAAGGGGACATGAGAGGAATACCTCGGAATACCTCGGAATACCTCAGAATACCTCGAGGACTGTATGGCGCAGGTGGTTAAGTGCCTGTCCTTGATAAGAGGGTTCCCGGTGGGAATCCCATTGAGAGTAAATTTAGTATGATTTTATGTAGTTTCAAATCTGGTCCAGTCAATACTTGTCGGGATCAAACTAATGGCGCTATCACTTGGGTGGTCAATCAATGGTAGTAATCTGTAGACTGTGGGTATCACAATGGACGAATATGGTCTAAGTGTACTGATGACTTCACTTGCAGCCCCTCCTACCTACCTACCTACCATACCTCGATAGTTGGCACAGTCTAAGAGGTCTCCATTCTTGTAGATCGGACAAGCAATTGGTTAGACATCAGTCTCAATATTTTCATCGTGGTCTTGTCTAGGTCAAGTGTAGCAAACCCTCGTCTATAATCTTTAAGGTTGAGAGGAACATATTGCACCATAGAGTGGGACATTCATCAACCACGTGGTAGATTATTGGATCCATTTTTTGAGTTATACACACTTTTGACAAGTCTATTTAGCCCTTGTAGCATGCTTCTATTTGAAATGTTTTGTTCAGCGTCTTATAAACCAACGGCAATTGAGTTGTAATGGTAAAGTTTTTCTTGATTTAATGGACAGTCTAAGACATTCTGCTATCGATCATGTACCAAGATAAGTCTCCCTCGTTATGAGGAAATATCAATTGAGGTTGAAAGCACCTCTTTGTGATATACAACCCTCCGTTGCTTGACTTGGAGTTCAAATGACTTAGAAGTTGTTGGTGGTATTGACACTCACTCGACTTCATCATTGAGAATCACATTTTTGGTCTTATTTCATAGCAAGTGTACAATGGTTTCTCCCTCATCCTCGTCTCTGCTGCAGCTTCTGCAAAAGTCGTTGTAAGGAAGACCTAGTCTAGATGGCGCTGTAACCTGTTATGATGCCAATATACCAATCAAAGTTCTAAGATTCGGTCTGCTCAATCGGATCAGGCTAAGCGATCGCCTAGGATTGAGCGCAGGCCAGAGTTGTTTGATAATGGCATCCTGTGCCAATTTTTACTCGAGCAAGTGTTTCGAGTTTTACTAGATGTTTTACCAGCGAGTTTGTCCACTTCGTATTTCTCTGGAATGTCGCTCTGGAATGTCCAATTTTTATTATGTGCTTGTGACTTAGACATTCCACAGAGTCTCCTCTTCCGTTCCTTCGACCATTCGTATCAAGATGACAAGGAAATCCTCGAGAGTCCACATTAGGGTCATACTCTCCTCCGATTGGGCAGTAGATAGAGCACCTGTCCAACGATAAGCCCCCACAGCTTACAAATGCCCAATTTGTATCAATATCATTGAACTGAGCGTGAAATGAACGAGTGCCATCAAAGGATTGGTGACAATTTACTGACTCAAGGCCACTCGACATGATTCACTACACAGCGGGTCATTTTAATGACTGCCTTGGGCAGTAAACGTCAAGAACCTATTCGCAGCCAAGATTTACGCAAATCGCCTTGCCTTCACAGAGAAACTATTCACTTCCCAGGGCGAACTCATTTTACACCGCAGCCCTGTCAACGGAAGACAGCGCCGATAAGGACTAGCTCCGACCGATGATGATCGTCTTCCTCTCCACCCCTCGGTGAGTCTCTTTCGATGTCCGATTTAACTAAAAGCATCGACGATAAAGAAGATTTAGTAGACTCAAGAGTCACAGGAAGCCGAAGACGCAATCTACGCCATTGCTACTCGATAGCATAATGCGATCGTAAAATTCCAGCGACGCATAAATCTCCGCAAGGATATGTGTGGCGTTTGAACATAACCAAACATGGTCCCCGCACCACTCGCTCCATTGCCCCACGAAATTCATAAACTCAACGTTGTTGTTGTGTGTTTTTTTGCCATCCTTTTGGATGGCATTTTATGGTTTCGTATAAAGCGAACGATGGCGAGGTTCACGGCGGCAAGGGGACACCCGACGTTAGGGCTCATGAAACATTTATGAATCAATTTTTCTCCGCTTGGTCGTGCGTAGGACTCGTCTTGTGCTGGCTCGGCGTGCTTCAGTGCTTCGGTGCTTCAGTGGAGAGGCTCATCGAGGTTTCGTCTTCACGAAATGAGACACAATCGACAGAATGAGCCAGAAGGCGCCCGCGCTCAACCTCCTGCTGCGTGGGGAAGGAAGTGCACTAGACGACAGTGCCAGCGGTAACTCAATTCAATGACGGAAGGGATAAAATTTCGAAAAAGTGCTCGGCCCCCACAGCCCAGGCGGGCGGCGCACAACAAATCGCAGGACACATTTTTTTATGCGATTTTAAGCCTTAATGATGTTGTTTCGGAAGAATTTATATGCGATCGGATGGGCGGTTAGTGAGGAGGGAGGGTGTGTAATAAAATGCGACATTGGGTCATATTTGGCGACGAGCCGTTGCTTGGTGGCCTTTTGTTTTTGTGCTCTGACATGGTTTACGTGAAAGAATATATTTTGGACGGGAAATGGCGGTGTGCGTGTGTGGGGAGTTGTCATTGGAGGATTATGGCAGAAAATACGAGCGTGGGGTAGGAAATACCATGCGCTTCCGCGTGAGGTTCGATACAGAGCATGCTGCGGCTAGTTAAAGGGGAGAATGGTGGGGTTTGCGTTGGAGATCATCTGATTTGAGGAAATTCGGTATTCCAGTGATATCTGATCGAGGGGTTGTTTGAAGTGAAATTTATCGGATTGATGTGAGGTTTGGGACGAAGGTCTTTGATTTGGAAACCAAAAGTCGGTGTGAGTTAATTAAGCTACTCTAGAAATTTGAACAGGGAGAACATGCAGCAGCACTTCTAGGGAGAATAAACGAAGTAAGTTGTTTCCTTGAGAAATTTGATGCCGTTGTGTTTAAAGGTCCTCTGTCAAGGTCTTGCCAATGCACGGCAAGGACTTATACAATCGGTGTCCTAAGGACTAGTTTGCTTTAGCCTCTCAGCAGCTATCAGTGAAGAGTCAATAAACAAGTAAGATAGTCGGGGAACAAGTGTCACAACACAACAAGTGCCGGTGTCTTATAAAACCTACTGTATACTGAACTTATGCTCTTGTTTCATGCTGCAAGACATTCAATTTGGACTTTAGAGAAAAAAAATTGGCAAATTGGCTTAAGGATGCTATCATCTTCTGCCATATCAATGTGTGGCACCAAAGACGTTCGGGAGTTGAATGCAATGTCCAATAAAGACTGATGCGGGCGGAGGTGAATCTGATGACACTTAGAATGGGCCGAGATGATGAATGTGCCATATAAGTTGTTTTGTATGTTTAATGGTGATACCTAGCGCCTCGAAAATACACCTCGAAATCCATTATTTTCAAACAGGCTTCAGTCATCTGACAAACACAAAATGCCGCTTGAAAGATGAGAATTAGTGGCGATGTGACTAACATCCACATCAACTGCATGGTTGCCAGAGGAACGGCTAAAAGAGTCTTCGAGAAAAAGAGGAAGACAGGACATCCCGTTTACAGATCAAATGATGACCGAAGAGGGACAACTTGGTGGACTTGCGTTAAATCAGAACAGAAGCATCTTTAGGTTGAGAACACATTTAGAGCGAATTAAAACCACACAATTTTTTGGAATTAAATTCCCACCTTGTATGCGAACTAAGGCCATTTAGCCAGGTTCCCATTTAACGTGAACTAAGTACCACAGACAGACAGAAGCCTGTCGTGACGCAGAGGGACAACTCGTAGTAGACTCGCAGTCGATACTGAGAATCTCGAAGGATCATTTCTGTAGACTGTTAAACGGCGAGGAAGACTCCAATGCCGCTGACAGGCAGAATGCTCCACTCAACGCAATTGACTATGATCGATGAGAATTCCGTCCCCCCGACGTAAACGAGGTCAAGATAGCAATATCAAGACTAAAGTCGAATAAAGCTGCTGGTGCAGAGGGACTGTCTGCGGAACTGTTTAAGGCAGCTGGAGATGAGCTGGTAAGGTACATGCACCAACTCATCTGTAAGATAGGGTCGAAGGAAAGCATGCCCGACGAGTGGAATCTCAGTATCGTTTGCCCGATCCACAAGAAGGGAGACCCCTTTGACTGCGCCAACTATAGAGGGATAAGTCTCCTGAACATCGCTTACAAGATCTTCTCTGCCGTTTTGTGTACTCGCCTGAAGCCTTTTATAAATAACCTGATAGGTCTATATCAGTGTGGCTTCACGCCACGGAAGTCCACCATCGACCAGATTTTCACACTACGGCAGATCCTGGAAAAGACCCAAGAAATGCAAATTGACACCCACCACCTATTCGTCGATTTCAAGGCCGCATATGCCAGCGTGCATAGGGACGAGCTATACAACGCCATGTCTAGTTTCGACATTCCTGCCAAACTCGTCAGGTTGTGCAGGATGCCGAAGGAGAATTTTCGCTGCTCCATCAAGGTACAAACTCAACGAGACCTTCAATGTCAAAAAAGGTTTTAGACAAGGCGACGCGCTGTCATGTGATTTGCGGCCAAAATGGGTTTAGCGGTGAACGAGGGCAAAACGAAGTATATGCTGTCATCGAGAAAGGAAGCACAACATCGGTCAAAACGTCACCATAGGCAGCTATAACTTCGAGGTAGTCAAGGACTTCGTCTACCTCGGCTCGCAAGTGAACAGTACGAACAACACCAGTACCGAGATTAAAGGCAGAATTACTCTTGCCAATCGCTGTTTCTTTGGGCTCAAGAGGCAATTGAGTAGTAGAGTCCTCTCTCGAAGGACCAAGCTAACATTATATAGCACCTTGATCATCCCTGTCCTGCTTTGCGGAAGCATGCACAATCTCAAAAGCGGATGAAGAAGCACTTGGTCTTTTCGAGAGACACGCTCTGCGTTCAATCTTTGGTCCTGTTTGCGTTGAGGGTTATTGGAGAAGAAAATTCAACACCGAACTGTACGGGCTGTACAGCGGCATGAGCCTAGTCAGGCGTCTACGGATGCAACGCCTAAGATGGCTGGGCCATGAAGAACGCATGGACAACACTGCTCCAGCCCGAAGAGTCTTCGACTCCGAACTAGTGGGACAACGCAATAGGGGATGCCCACGGAACCGATGGCGCACCCAGGTGGAGAAGGACCTCAATCAACTTGGTGTGCGCAGTTGAAGACAGCTGCCTAAAGATCATCCCGTCTGGAGAGGCTTACTGGTTGAGGCCCATGTCCACCCCGGACTGTAGCTCCACCTGAAGAAGAAGAAAAATCGGCACTGCCAGTGCGGCTTCCGGGCCGGCCAATCGACAATAGACCAAATCCTCACACAAAGGCATATCCTGAAAAAGACCAGCGAGTTTCAGATCGATAAACACCACCTCTTCATCGAATTTAAAGCCGCATACGACAGCATTCATCTTAAGGAGTTATTTGGTGCGATGGCCGAATTCGGGATCCCGGCGAAACGGATCCGGTTGTGTCGCACTACGCTAACAAACACGCGATGCACCGTGCAGTTAGGCTCGAGGACTTCAGTGCCGTTGCAAACCTACACCGGATTTCGACAAGGAGATGCGCTGTCGTGTGATTTCTTCAACTTGGTACTGGAGAAGATAGTGCGACGGACAGCTGTAAACTCGGAAGGCAATATCTTCTACAAGTCAGTCCAACAGCTGGGATATGTAGACGACATCAACATCGTCGCGCGTTCCCAGCGTGCCGTAGTGGAAGCATTTACGGCAATTGAAGAAGAGGCGAAGCGGGCTGGTCTTAAGGTCAATGAGGATAAAACAAAGTATATGCTGTCGACCAAAAAACGAACCGACTTGGGCAACCGGTGCTAATTCGGTTTGTCAAAACAACTGGCGTCAAGACTCCTAACTCGAAGGACTAAGATCATGATCTACAAAACCCTTATTTTGCCAGTCCTGCTATATGGAGCCGAAAGCTGGACGATAAGCAAAACTGCGGAGCTGATACTTGGTACCTTCGAAAGATCCAATCTACGTCGCATATATGGTCCCGTCTGGGAGGAAGGCGAATGGAGGAGAAGACACAACCGCGAACTCTACAAGCTGTACCAGGATGTGGATGTATTCCGGCAGGCTAGGATCCGTCGACTGCACTGGATCGGCCATGTCGAACGCATGGACAACAATGCTCCAGCTAAGAGGGTCTTCGGATCCGAACCTCCTGGTCCGAGAAGGAGGAGAAGACCGAATCTCTGGTATAAAGGCCAAGTCAACTTGGAAACATGACAGCTTAGTCTTGATGACTGGAAACAGCGAGCCCAGGACCGTCAGGAATGGAAAGCAGCTCGGACCCTGCATGTGCCGCCAGCCTGATAAGTAAGAAGTCAAAGGACATACTTGGTGGGCTTTAAAAAAAAAGAAACACAATTGAATGAATGAAAAGGTTCCCACAGCAAACGGGAGTCGAGTGCAAACTGCGAACGAAAAATCAATCAAGATTCGTATGTAAGCCCAGAAGCATAAATCATTCGAAAAATCCCCAACTGGTCGGCGTACAGAAAAATGCTTCATTAAGCTCAAAACCACCGTACTGAGCTTAAGTGTACTCAATCGCTTTATCCGCAGGCACTTCCTTTTCGAAAATCACCAACTCAACACATCCACAGATGAATGCTCGACTCGATACCCAATTCCACACACGACATGCCCCGGGCATCCAAATGTCAACTGTTCTTCCTGCACGCCGGCTCATGAAAGCACATCCCTTCACCATCCGCGAAGCACTACAGCACTGCGCACAGATGAAAGACAACAGGAAAACAAAAAAAAAACAAAAATCCCTTAATCCTTACACAAAAGTAAATCACCACTTGCTTTTAATTTCCCATTAAAACCCCTTAACGATTTAATACCTTGGCACAATTCTACCTCGAAAATGACCGCCACAATCAGGAACCGAGTGCGCCACGGCGCGGCAGCACTTCGAACGCGGTGTATAGGCCGGGGGAAAATACGCTTCTGCCAGTCACATATCGCAGAATTTATTATTATTTCCAATGCAACATAAATTCTCAAGGAGAAGCGAATACGAAACGAAAATGTTCATTTAAACTTTAAAGCAAAACAACAGCGAAAAATATCGCCTGCAGCTTTGGTTCCTTTTTTCCTGTTCGCTGGAGATAAATATTTTGCGCGTGTCCACGCCGAAGGGCCGCTGACCAGAGCCGAGCACAACCAAACGAAGCACCTACTGAAAAGTCCACAAAAAGATTTCCACATAAATACATCGATTTTTTCGTTTCCTTTTTCGCCTTCTTTTTTAATTCTCACGTCGCGTCGCGATTATCATTTTGTTATTGTTCACTGTTTCACCGTTTCAGTGAATCCCCGATGGCAACACTAAGGTATCGGGTGCGATAATATTTTTTAATTAAGCGACAATAATTATCGAAAATTGCTGTTAATATTGTCAACTTTAAAAAAGCGGGCTTAATTAAAATTAACTGAGTTTGTGATATCGTCGCGTCTCGCCGGTCCTGGGAATCATCGAATCACGTCACGGGGGACATCAGACGCGTCGGTCGGCCGTGCGGGTGGATTTCGTCTCTGCACACAAAACAAAAATTGTGGAGCTGCCCATTATTCACGGCACACCCAACGACTGATATTATTTCCCCCGCAAGGCAATACTCCAAAAAAGAGGGAGAAACAAAAAAAAAAGCCGCGAAAATTGTTGAAAAACACTTGTACTCGCATGTGTGCGGGATATAAACTTGTCAGTGCGGCCAGAAGGGCCCCCAGGGCGCTCAAGGGTGCTCACAGGACTGTGAAAGGTTTGCCCCTTTCGCCCCGACCTCCCCGGGGAATGGTACAGAAATATTTATTTATGAACAATTTATTTTGTCACACATATCCGCAGATACACTGAATTTAATTTTCGCGTTGTTCTCCGCCGTCGCGCCGTTGGCTGGCCGGGGTGTTCGGAATGCGGTCCAGTTGGACCTGCAATGGCTTTATCGAGGGCGGCTGGGGACAGTCGAATGCATACATGCATCGTTTTTAGATTGCAATTTATTTATGCGAACACTGTGGAAAAGTACGCTCCCATCGATTGTTTGTCCACAATTGTCAAAGCATATCAATGTGTCATAAATATTGTCGTATTTTTTCGGAGCGTATGAATTATTGAAAAAATTGTTTTCTAAAATAAAAGTCGCGCAATGGTATGTGAAGAGTGCATTAACTGATAAAGTGTCGACTGTCCGCTGATAGTTATGTTCATGGCCTGGGGGCGCGTGTTTCGGCGTATCTGCGATGTCGTTTTAGTTTTTTTTGTAGACAAGGTCTGTAGGGGGAATTTTTGAATTATTTAAATCGAAGTGATTTACTTTTGGAGTAGGCTCAGGAGCTTCAAGTCGAAACCCACTCTCTGATCATCTTCTTTGAGACTGCATATCACATTGTTTTTTTAGAGACCGGAAACGGCGCCTTGCCTTATTTCGGTATCCCTCAAACTTCCCGTCCGTCTTTCAGGAATGTCGGTGGTTGCTTCGTCAAGGTTGGACTTCAAGACTTAAGAGAGGCATTTAATGTGAAAAGGGGATAGAGACACACTGTCACTCTACTTCTTCCTCAAGTGATCGTGTGTCACACAGAGGTAAACACATGCGACACGATCTTCCAAAATTCTGAGCAATTACCCGCATATGCCGAGGATCATTATCGAAAGATCACAACGGGCTGTAAGGCCGCTTCACACAGAAAAATTTTGTCGGCGATTTTTCCATCTTGTTGGCAAGGAAGGTGAGGCGTGCTAGGTGTAGCCCGCGTCTCGTGTGCTTGGGTTTGATTAGGGTTTTTCTTTTCTCTTTTATCTCCCTTCGTTTTTTGCTATGAGTTGCTTTATTCTTTTTTGGGTATTGGAAGAATGCTGTACATGTGTGAGAAAGAGATGACGCATGTGTGAGAGAGGGTGGGAAAAAGAAAAAGTTCAGCTTGAGATTTCAATTGCGGCGATTGAAAGATTTCCTGTGTGAAATTGGCTTGAGACCACAAAGGGGAATTTGAAAGAATCGCCGACGAATATTAGCGAGTGTGAAAGCGGCCTTAGCAGAATGTAGCGACTGAGAGAAAGAGAGTCAGAGACAGAGAGAGAGCGAGAGAGATGGGGGTGGGGTGGGGGAGGAAAAAGAAATAATCACTACAAAGTGGCGGTCCAGGCGTTGCGGGTACGTGCGTCAACTCCTATGCACGCCGATGCCTGAGTTCGATTCCCGGTACGACCAAAATAATTTTCACGGTTCCACGTCTGTCAAGTCACCGACAATTCTCAAAGAGTACTCTTGTCTAGAAGAAGCCTCTCAAACTTGGTCTGTCAGTACAGACTGATAATGTGAGAAGGAGAGAGACAGATAGATAGATAGAGAGAGAGAGAGAGACAGTAATACCTGAAACACAATAGTGCGTTTGCTCTGGCGTTGTCTTTAAACGCACAAGATTCAAGCGTCATGCACAAGCGTCGTCCTGCGTTAGTTTGAGTTAGAGCGAGATGCGAGGATCGTAATAAAACGTAAAACGAACTTCCAACGCACGTCATATCGAACATGTTGGATATTTTTTGACAGTGAGGTGCGCTGTGAGTGAGATTTTCTCGCAAATTGAGACTTTTCTTCGAAATAGAGAGTATTTTGAATTCATTTGAGAAATGAAAACATTTATTATTTTAATTTAAATTAAATTTATTTTAAAATTTTAAATTAAATTAAAAATAATTTAACGACAAAAGTCATTTCAAATGACTGTATGCAGAAAGGCGGCAATATTTTCATCTGGTAGATGGGAGAGAGAACAGCTAAAAAATTGAGTAATCATTCATCAATCAATCAACGCATTCTCTCCGTACCATAAAGTCGGCTGGAGCAAAGCACTATTGTGTTTCAGGCATAAATGAGGTAAGATGAAGGACGCCGATTAATCTACTTCGATGTCTTGTTTAAAACGTCACAATAGACAGTTAAAAAATTCCTCTATCTAGTCTCGGAATAAACTTGAGCAATAACACAACTACAAAGATTAAGCGAAGGATTACGCCTGCTTATCGCAGTGTCTTCTGCTCTTGCCTTGCGAAGGACCAAGTAATCTGTCTCTGAAACCTTGGCAGTTCCAGTCCTTCTGGATGTCGAAGAAGCATTGACATTATAAGAAGTGGACTAACTTGGAGGAGGATGTGCAGCCCGTATGTAAAGCACAGTGACATCGACAGTTTGAGTCTATCTTCTCAGGTGGTTAGAGCATTTAGATCGAATAGGCAGGGCACCAACGCTCTGGAAACTAGGGAAAAGACGGCTTAGTCAGCTGAACATACGAAACCAGAATGATGTGAGAACTTCCTTTACAGTACTCCCCGGAAAATTAGAACATACGCATGGGCACAAAATTATTTTTCGGGCTTTCAATGATATTCCTATTGAGCGGGGACGTAAGGGTGTCATAGAATAGCGTTGGTAAATCTCAGGTGAACATGATGTGTTGTTATTAAAGGGGTTGCTTATATCCGGGGAGTACTGTATCAAGGTTTTTTGGCGGAGTTATGGTGACTGAAGCAGTTCCATCACAGACCGTAGCGTCAGCCGAAAAGAATCCACATTATTTATGGGATCTGCGAGACTTTCAATTAAGAAGACAATCCCCCGTCACAACAGGCGTATACAGTGAACTCCCTCTTAATGGACACCCTCTCTTCAGCGGACAAGATGCACTGTAATGGTTGGCTGATAGATATGATTTTGGTTGTGTTTTTTTCCTACTAAGCGAACCACCACTGTGCCACTGCTGGCCTAGGTGTGGCTGCTGTCTTTCCTTACAGCAGTCAGCCACATCAACCTAACCCAACCTAAACGTACGCTCTCTTATGTGGACAAGAACTCCGGTCCAGTGGCTGTCCACTTAAGAGAGTGTTCACTGTATGTCAATGGCTTAAAACTTGCTAGAGATCAGTCCCCGATTTGAAGAAGAAAGTTTTCAAGAATACACCGAGGCCTATGGATGACATTGTAAGAAGCCTCAAATTTAAGTGGCGAAGGATTAGTGTGCCAACTCCTATTCAGGGTGTCAAGTTACAGAGCAGTGAATAGCTCCATAATGACAGTCTTTTTTTTATAATTGACAGTCTTTTTTAATAAATTATAGCGTGCGCTCAAGGGATTGCTTAAGCTCTTTTGTATCTGGGGTCAAAACAAAGCACGGGCCGATGGTATAGAGGCAGAAAGGGAGAGGAGGTGCCTGTGTAAATTGGTCTTAAATATCTGCGGATTGTAGCTTGTGGGAAATATTAGGCTGAGAAGTGCATTGCATACTTGTGTGGTGCGGCTGAAGATCGAGTCGCTGAATTTAACTGTGCGTCCGAAAGAGGGCTTAAGGGTGTACTGATGGGCATTCCTGGCGAGACGAGTATTGCATACGAATTCATGGAGAGGAGGAATGTAGTTGATGGCTAGCCCATGTAGAGTGTATGGACAATTCAGCTCCAGCCCGAAGAGTCTTCGACTCCGAACCCGAGGGACAATGCGTTTAAGGTGGCGCACCCAGGTGGACAAGGACCTCAACCAACTTGGCTTGGCCTCAACTAACACTGGCGACACTGGAAGCAGCTAGCCAGAGACCGTGCTAGTTGGAGAGGTTTGTTGGTTGAAGCCCAGGTCCACCCCGGACTGTAGTACCAAATAAAGAAGTCGAATAAGAAGAAGGAATGCAGTTGTCTAGCTCACTTGAGCAGCGTTTGTTGAAATAGCGATAAAATATGGATAAAGAAGAGATGGTACGTCGGTTTTCGAGAGAGTCTAATGACTTTGCAATATTTTTGTTTCGTATAAGTTTTATCTCTCGCTTTTGGATTCCATTTAGTAGGTTCTGGGTGGTCTTGGGAACACCAGACCAGGTATGAGAGTTGTACTCAAGCTTGGGGCGGATGTAAGCCTTATACATTAAAAAATAGAATGATGTTAATTGTTTAAGAAGACGCACCTCCCTTTCGGTGGTCTGTACACACATATGTGACCTGTTAATGAATCTCTGCTCTTGATCTTGAGGCACATTTTCTGAGCTTAGAAATCGAGGTGTCATATGGTTGATTGGGTATCTCTGTCTGAAGATCACTTCGACCACTTCATAAACATCACTTCCTACGTGAGTAATCATAAAGAAGTCACTTTTGTGTGAACACGCATTGAATTTGCTATAAAATAAAACAAGTCAAGTCGTAAAATGACAGACATTTTAACGCCTTTGCTAAATCGATTTCGGCAGAACAAAGTAAGTCTGTCATGGGTAACAGCACAGGAACACATGCGTTGAATGACATGAAATTGCAATTGAATTTCATTGATTTTAAGGTCACCAATTTTACTGCAGGATAGGTAACAGACTACCCCTAGCATAAAGACATGTTTTCTGGGGCTTCCTCTACTAGGGAAGCTCACAAGGAACAGGGTTTCGGAGCACTTAACTATCGAGCTCTCTCTATTTTCAAGGTTACCGCTTATGACTCATATTGCGAGAGCAGTCAGCGGGAAATATTCTCCAGCTTTTCATGATCTGATGCAAAATGCTAAGATTGGTGAGACAAGATGAACCAACAAATGTAGCCTTGAAAAAGTACCAAGTTCACTTGTAGAATCTTATCTTATTAATTTCAAGCCAATTGGCCTCAGGTCATTAAACATCAACTTCAGACCTATTCGCTTGATATTACCACAAGCTCCTGAGCTGGCTTTGGACATACCTCAACTCTGTACACAAACCCTGCTCTCACTGAAATTATAGAAAACCTCGCACTTATCTCCTTAAACGACAATCATTTATTCATTACTGAACAATTAAATGCGGTATACGTGAGCAGCAGAAGCACTTTCTTCAGACCACCAAATTAGGTCGTAGAACTTTCTTTGATTATCACTCGTTTGAAATGTTAAGTGCGTTGCCTGGGGCAGAGATGATCCAAAGCACTGTCGCGTCGACACTAAATGCGAAATAATTAGCATGGAAAAGTGTCTAGGCTATGAACTGCTGAAGAATGCGTGATTTATTCGAGTCTTCAAGCTGCTTCGTTTGATCATGAAACGATGAGAAGCAAAAGCGGAAAGGCAATAAGCACGCGATGTTCTGCAGATTGACAATAAAATCAAGAGGTTAGATAAGCAAATTCTGCGAGTGGAATAAAAAACAGTTATTTTTGTTGTGCCACCGCCATACCGACTGAATGTCGAAGATTGATAACCGACGCAAAAGTTATTTTCTTTTACATCAACAATTCCCTTGAGGATTGCCACAAAAATAATTCTTAAACTTCGCCGTTCGGAGAGTATAATGGAATGGGCTCTTAATCTTATCTACAATAGCGATAACCAGATTCAGGTTTGTCACTGCGAGAGCTTAACCCTGACCATACCAATGGTTCAAGTAGACGTCGAAGGACGTACCCAATAGGTCTAGGTTCTATTCCTGGTTCAACAAAAATAATGTTAAGGCCTCACCTCACAGAGTATTCCTGTCTAGAAAACGCTTATAAAACTTGGCCGTTCGGAGTCGGAACAAGATTTTACTTATCTTAAGGTCCCTTCCACTCGTCAGAGAATAGCACGCACAAGGCGAGTGGTTGCAGTAGAAGCTAAGCCCTGTATTGCTGCTAACTATATTAGTATATTATCGTAGTGTTAAAGAAAAAAACCGAAAAATGCTGAAGGAAGAAATGCTTGTACCGGACCTTCCTATCTTACTGGCAGTCGTAGGATCGACTGAGTTAATCTTATAACATTCCCTAGGCATACATATGTGTAACTGGTGAAGGAGACTGATGTATGGTGTGATTACGGATTACCGCGTGTGTTAAAGACTTCGATTTGGAAATCTCTTCGCTTAACTAACGCTAATACCGGCGTACGAACTTTGTCATTTCCCCAGTCGGATAAACGGAAATAATTTGTGTAAGTCGCAAATGGGGCGGCCGCGCGTTGCAATTTGACAGACCGCAACATCTTAATCCCAGCACAATATTTCAGGTAGAGCTTCATTTCTTACTCGGGCGTATTGACAATATTGTGAAACGATTGTTTTTTAAACTTATTGCTCAGTTTTAAGTTTTTTCAAACAACTATTGAGGAATATGTGCAAGTAATTAATTTCTTAAAATTATTTTGTTTGAAGCAATTTCATGCTTTTTTCCCGGGAAAATCTATTTCTGAATATTTGAGTTTTCGAACACTTTCTGACACAATATCCTCGTATGCTTGTTGTAGCACTGTTGCGATTTGGCCTTAAAGGGCCAAGCATAATGAATTGGCCACAACAGTCTGGGCCATATTTTGAGTGGTCTTATGCTTGGCGCCTCCAGTTTTCTACATCCACATAACTGAGGCTCCTTTCCAACTGGGGGAATACCACAGTCTCCCTTTACCGCATTGTTTCTCGGGTTTGGTTGGAATCGACGGTTTTCCCGACCAGAGCCTTGGTGTTCATTCGGTATGCATGACCTAGTACGCATTTGGACAGTATTTTTCCTTGAAACGACCAAGACTATCTTCGACAACTTTTGATAATGTCATTTTCCCGCGCCATACAGCAGGACTGGAAAAAAAATTGTTCCTTAGTGAAAAGCCTTTATTTTTTAATTGCTGTCTAAGCTAAAAGAAACGATTGGCAAGAGTAATCCGTAATTAGACTTACTCAAAGGATCTTTTAAATATTTGCCCCGCCTCATCCAGAGAATGAAGAAACACTCAGTCGTAGTCCGTGGTCATGTTTGTCAATGAGTACGAAGGATATCGGGTTAATGGTAGTCACCAAAACATCATCCCATCAGATCTGATACCAAACTGTAGTCATAAGGTGGAAAAATCTCTAAGAACTTACGACGAAACTAGAACCTCTACCAACGTCGTGATAGTCAAGTAGCTCGCGATTGAATTCAGAATTCAAATATTCTCACACAGTCGACACCGACACCCTAAAATGTGGCTACGGCGCATTACAATCCAAAGCCAGACATAACAGAGTGAAGCTCGGCTTACTCCCCGGACTCAAAGGGATTGCAGGCAACGAATCGGCAGATGAGCTCACTAGTGTTGGCTCAGAATTATCGTCCATAGGTTCTGAACCATATTGTAATGTCAATTGGACAGCAGTTATGTACATGGGAAAACAATCTTCGTCCAAACCATTGGACCAATAGGGATGATTTTGAGCATCTCAAACGATTAATCACACGTTAATGCTATAAGGATTCTCCGCCTTGACTCTTCTCTGCCTATTCAGGCCAATGCAGCCTGAATAGACATATCAACAAGATAAAGCTGTGCCAAGACAAGATACGTATGTAATCTTTGACTAGAAGAGGATGAGACAACCGCACACATTTTATGTGAATGTCTGGCACTACTCTAGCTAAGGAAGCCTATTTTCTATAGAGAGAGTCTCATTTCAGTGGAACTAAGGATAGAAAAGCTATAACTTCGAGGTAGTGAAGGACTTCGTCTACTTCGGCTCGCAAGTGAACAGTACGAACAACACCAGTACCGAGATTAAAGGCAGAATTACTCTTGCCAATCGCTGTTTCTTTGGGCTCAAGAGACAATTGAGTAGTAGAGTCCTCTCTCGAAGGACCAAGCTAACATTATACAACACCTTGATCATCCCTGTCCTGCTCTATGGTGCGGAGGCATGGACAATCTCAAAAGCGGATGAAGAAGCACTTGGTCTTTTCGAGAGAAACGTTCTGCGTTCAATCTTTGGTCCTGTCTGCGTTGATGGTTATTGGAGAAGAAGATTCAACCAAGAACTTTACGGGCTGTACAGCGGCATGGGCCGTCTACGGATACAACGCTTCAGATGGCTGGGCCATGTAAAGCGCATGGACAACACTGCTCCAGCCCGAAGAGTCCTCGTCTCCGAACCAGTGGGACAACGCAACAGAGGACGCCCGCGTTTGAGGTGGCGCACCCAGGTGGAGAAGGACCTCAATCAACTTGGTGTGCGCAGTTGGAGACAGCTGGCTAAAGATGGTGCCGGCTGGAGAGGCTTACTGGTTGAGGCCAGGTCCACCCCGGCCTGTAGTGCCACCAGAAGAAGAAGGAGATCCACTACAAAAGACATATCAAATATTATCTTTGCTAATATAGATAGCTGTAGAGTTTGTTTGTTTCCCTTTTTCTCAGGAACTACTAGCTCGATTTGAAAAATTCTTTTTGCGTTGGATAGGTCGCTTATTAAGGAAATTTTAACGAATTTATTGTAGCCTTATAATTCCCAAAGGCAGGTCCTAATTCGATTGTTAAGCAAAGCAACACTGTGATCAAAACGTTTAGGAATTCGACATACAGCTGAACAGAAAGAGAGCAAGCGCAAGAGGGTAAGAGCTTCGAAGAAATTGAAAAGAAATAAAATAATATACATTGGACTCTCCCTAAGTCGAACTTTCTCTAAGTCGAAACTCTCTCTCGAACTAGAACTCTTTGGCCACATTTCACATACATTTTCCTCGATTTCCCTTACAAACCCCTCTCTAAGACGAAAGTCTCTTTATTTCGAACAAATTATCGTATCCCGTGACAGTTCGACTTAGGGAGAGTCCACCGTATTCCAAGCTTAAGTCGGGGCACAGCTAGTATTTTATCTGGGAAGCAGTGCTTCTTTTGGATTAACTGCAACCCTTTCGATACAATAGATCTTTTCCGGTCACGCTGTGGCGGCATGAATGGTACAAGAGGAAAAAAGCTGGAACTGCCTTAAAGTGTATGCAACTCTCACCAGATTAAGTCAATCTTTCAAAGCGGTCCAACGCCGCATGGCGCTGGCGAAATGTCACCAGAGTGACAGCTTAAAATTCACAAACCGTCTTGTATCAGTTAAAATTGCAGGATTAATTCCCCATAAACATGCCCCACGGTCAACGCCAATCATTTATGCGCGTCGAACCTGAACTGGTTCTTCAAAACAATAAAAATAGCCTTTGACAACAGGTTCTAAGATCTGTTCGCGATCTCGGCGTGAATTCGTGCACAGAAATCAAATCCAGTGATTAGCAGTCTCTGCCTGCTGCCTGTGGCTCATCAGTGTGCACAAAGCGACGGTGGTTCTCAGCGAAATAGCAAAAACTATCAATGGAATCCGAGTCGAAATCGCAGCCTTTTGAGTCACAAACATAAAAGCAATGCCATCGCACCGGCATGGGAAGCTCTGTGAGTGCTGATATAATCAACGCATAAGATCCCCGAAATGTCTGCTCCAGACATGCAATGGGTGTGACATAAACCTCGAATGAGCGATTAATTATACAAAAGATTCCATCGAACCACACCTCTGCGGGCCCGACAGAAAGTGAAACTTTAATTCATTAATGCATCAATTAGTCTCGGTGTTGCATCATAGAACGGCGCGACGGGGGTCAATGGATACATAGACGGGGCGACGATACAAGACGACAAGACGCATCCGTGCATCCATTACCGCGACAATAAAACATGCAATAAGTGTGTTAAACGTTTCACTACACACACACACACACACGCTACCGAGCACGCATTGCGAAATTTGTGTGCGTGTGACTGTTTTTTACGAATTTCTGAAAATCAATTATTTGTTTATGCAACACTGTCTCGGCCAATGGATGCAGATACACCAGAGACGGGGGCAATCAACGGGGACCGGGTGACGGGCGAAGTAGAAACTTTCTTTTTATATCTTAAGCGCGTGTGATGACGCTCGAGATACACTTCATTCTTCGGTCTCATCCGGATTTAAGGCGATTTGTCGTTTTGTTGTATGACTTTATCGACGTCGTTGCATAAGACGGATGGGTGGGCGGGGGAGGGGAGGCGACTTATAAATATTTATTCCATCACAGAATCGTGTTTCGGAGTTTCGCTTTCCCGAGCATCGCGGCCTTACGTCACAGATACATATTTGTTCTTAGCCGAGAAACCGATTTCACTCTCGATTGCGGATCGGAGTCTGTGCCAGTCTTTGCCACACGTACGAAAAACGGGAAAAAAAACAGACAAAAATAAAAAAATGATGTGTGAAAGTGCAAAACTTACCATTTACAGCGACGGCACCCAGCAGCGCTAAGAGGGTTAATCCAATGGATAAACGCACCATTTTGTGTTTGCAAATCTATTAGCAAATCACACACTTTTGCTGTATCTCTCGAATAGATACGTATTCACACTGAGGAATGTATCTATACGTACCGTCCACACGATTGCACACAACACGACCACGTATTCGAAAAACAAGAAAAATACTCTAGACCTCCCTCGATTCCGATCGTACCAATTCGAAATCAAACCGTCAACTGAAGTCAAACTTGGCCAGAGAAACTGCAAGAAGCTACAAGGTACACGAGCCGCAACAAGCCTGTGGTGGTATGCGGGTTTCTTTGGTCTTCGCTACAGGCTACAGGTTCAAAAACAGGTTGTCTCTTGAGGCATCGATCCACCCCACCACTCCCCCAGCGCAACCCACAACCATTCGACAGACGATTTCAGTCAGTCAATTTGTCGCATTGCCGGTGTTGGTAACGTGGTGGCTAACGTGGACTTACCTTCAATTCATGATCATTGTTGGTTGGAGCTTTTGTTGTTTGCGTTTAGTATGGATGCCAGGTACACTCGGCTACGTCATCGACAACAACAACAGCCACGAAGCCGAACGCACTCGAACGAAATGGTATGTCGTCGCATTGCGGTGACAGTGAGACGAATGTGTGGTGTGGGGGCAATTAGCATGGACAATCTTTTTCTCTCTCTCTTTCACTTCGTGTGCTTCTTTACGATCGTTGCAGTGGACTGGCGCGAGACGGTGGGTAATTAGTGAGTTACACCACGATCATCAAAGGCGACATATTTGAGTTAGGAAACTGACTGCGGGGACTGTTCTGCATTTCGTTTTGTTTTGCTTGTGATTTTGGCTTCTTTGGAATTCGAATGCAGTTGGAAGTGTCCGCTGCGCTCGGAGGAATTTATTTTTATATGCCTTGCTTGGTTTTGTATGCCGTGGCGTGCTCCGGAGCGATTGGTTTAATTGGGGTTACTTGAGGACACTTGGTAGCGCTGGGTTTCTGTGACAGATGGCCATGGCTGAGAGCCGCTTGGGATGCAGCTCGGCAATAGGTTTGGGGTCGTGGCATCGCAGCGCAGAGTGTGGTGGTCTCGTGAATCAAGGTCGGACTGGAACAGCGATGTCCGAGGTGGAATGCAGTTTGCAAGGTCTCTTGCGCATTTGGTCGAGTGTACGAGTGGCCGTACTTCTGTTGGAACTTTCTGCGGTCCGTTTGGGGGAAGATTTTGTATAAGCTGTCGTGGAGCTGTGGGTTTCGTTTGAGGTTCAGTCCTGCAAGAGAGTAACCCTTTCATCTCCCTGGAGACTCTGACAATTCTCACGGAGAGCCCTTTCTAGAAAAAGGCTTCTCGAACTTCATCGATCGGAGTTATCACAAAACCTGGGAGAAGATTAGGATGCAAAACACACGTGGTTGCTGTATAAGCCAGGGTCAAGTTAACCCCGGACTGTAGTGATACCCGTGTGATCATTGTAAGTAAAAAAGCTGCTGACAGCCTACAGGTTTCTTCGTGCTGACACGAGAGTTTCTGGCCGTGATAGAGTGAACAGCTGTTTCATCGAACAGAAAGGACTACGCCTTGATGATCTGGTCACGTAGAAGGAATGTCCCCATCACTACGACTTCCGATAGTTGCCTTGAATGCGATTCATCCGGCAAGTCATCGAGTTGTCGCTAAGATTATTTCAAGATAGAGAATTAAAAGAAAGTTTGAACGCAGTCTTAATTTTCTTGTCTCGTTATCCATCAAGGAGAATTAAAATAGGGATCACGATCACAAGAATGATTTCCAATTTCACGGTTTATATATTTCATACTATTCATTGTGACAGCCTAATGTTTGACAACGAGTGTAGGCTGGCACATGCAGCGAAGCTGGAAGCCTACAAAGCAACGCTGCAACGAACGACGAGAGCTGTTCGTGAGCTCTACGAACAGAGACGAAGGGACGATACCCGGCTTCTCAGGATAAAGAAGAAAGAGCACGAGAAGCGCGCGATCGAGGAGATGGAGATGTGCTACGGTAGGAACGAGGTCCGAAAGTTTTACCAGAGGGTGAAACAATTATCCAGTGGATATAAGGTTCGGACAGAAGCCTGCCGGGACGAGAATGGACAACTAGTGGTAGAGTCGCAGTCGATACTGAGAAGAACCATTTCTGCAGATTGCTAAACGGCGATCATGACACCAAAACCGCTGTCAGGCAGAATGTCTCACTCAATATGGACGATGATCGACGAGAATTCTGTCCCCCCGACGTAGACGAGGTCAAGATAGTAATATCAAGACTGAAGTCTAACAAAGCTGCCGGTGCGGACGGACTGTCCTGGTTGAGCGCATGCACCAGCTCATCTGTAAGATATGGTCGGAGGAAAGCATGCCCGATGAGTGGAATCTCGGTATCGTCTGCCCGATCCACAAGAAAGGTGACCCCTTTGACTGTGCCAACTATAGAGGGATAAGTCTCCTGAACATCGCTTACAAGATCTTCTCTGCCGTTTATAAATAACCTGATAGGTCCTTAACAGTGTGGCTTCAGGCCAGGGAAGTCCACCATCGACCAGATTTTCACACTACGGCAGATCCTGGAAAAGACCCAAGAAATGCAACTCGACACCCACCACCTATTCGTCGATTTCAAGGCCGCATATGACAGCGTGCATAGGGACGATCTATACAGCGCCATGTCTACTTTTGACATTACTGCCAAACTCGTCAGGTTGTGCAGGACGACGATGGAGAATTCTCGCTGCTCCATCAAGGTCGGTAACGAACTCATCGAGACCTTCAATGTCAAAAAAGGTTTTAGACAAGGCGACGCGCTGCCATGTGATTTCTTTAACATCACCCTGGAAAAGATCGTGCAAGACTCACATGCAAACACTAGAGGCACGATCTTCCAGAAGTCCGTACAACTGCTAGCATACGCGGATGACATTGACGTGATTGGCAGAGCACAGCGAGCCGTCAATGAGGCGCTTGCTGGCATTGAGGCGGAAGCGGATAAAATGGCCCTAGCGCAGGCAAAACGAAGTATATGCTGTCATCAAGAAAGGACACACAACATCGACGTCTTGGACAGAACGTCACAATGGGCAGCTATAACTTCGAGGTAGTCAAGGACTTCGTCTACCTCAGCTCGCAAGTGAACAGTACAAACAACACCGAGATCAAACGCAGAGTAACTCTTGCCAACCGCTGTTTCTATCGGCTAAGGAGGCATTTGAGTAGTAAAGCCATCTCTCGAACCAGCTGACCAAGCTGACTTTATACAAGACTTTGATCATCACAGTCCTGCTGCACGGCGCGGAGGCATGAACAATCTCAAAAGCGGATGAGGAAGTCCTTGGTATTTTCGAGAGAAAAGCTCTGCGTGCGATCTGTGGTCCTGTTTGCGTTGACGGTTTCTGGAGGAGAAGATTCAACCACGAACTGTACGGGCTGTGCAGCGACATGGGTCTAGTCAGGCGTCTTCGGATCCAACGCCAAAGATGGCTAGGCCATACGCATGGACAACACTGCTCCAGCCGAAGAGTCTTCTACTTCGAACCCGTGGGACAACACAACAGAGGACGCCCGCGCTTAAGATGGCGCACCCAGGTGGAGAAGGACCTCAGCCAACTTGGTGTGCGACACTGGCGACAGCTAGCCAGAGACCGTGCTAGCTGGAGAGGCTTGTTGGTTGAGGCCTTGGTACACCCCGGACTGTACCGCCAAATAAAGAAGAAGAAGAATGTTTGAACTTATGTCCCACAAGAAATTAAAACTCTTATCGGGCGCCACTTTTTGTATTCCACAGACCACAACCCAAACTCACTGCGTTAGCCGCCTTCTCGTTGATGCTCCCGTGAAAGCTCTTACGCAATTACTGGGTAGTTAAGTTATTCGATTCTTTGGTGTATAATCTAATTCCACCATTACGCTGGACACTGGAAGGAATGCTGATCAGCTGTACCCCTGAAATATTCACTTACTTTAAGCACTGCATTCTCAAATCACTTAAACCCATTCAAGAGAAGGAATGACCCCTTGGGCATCACAATGGGTCCAATAGGACCTCGGTGTGGCGCGGCCCCACCGGATCAACCCACGTACATCACCTAACCTAACCCATTCACTTTAACTCAATCTCTCAAGATCAGCAACATATCACATTTAGACTATAAGAGATATACCTCTTTACACTGGCCGATATTGACGTATACTGTCCTAGTCTAGTGGACGGCACAACTAGTTAAAGAAATTTTGTAAGGATACAGATAGATACAGATATCGGCAGATTACAAATATCGGCTTACATCTGCCAAATTAAGAGGCACTAAAATCAACTACTGCCAGAGAAAAGTTACTGCTGATACTTAGAAGAGAGAGAGAGAAGATGAGAGAAGATAAGAGAATGCAACTGCTGCTGGAGAAGGAATCACAGTAGAGGCCGAAAACCCCGAAGATATCGGATTATCAACCTCCTTTTGACGACTTCAAAATATTCAACAAACAATAATTCCGGTAAAAACTAGACAGTGCCTCATCCGCAATCAAGCCAGAAGACTTAAAGTGCTCGACAACGGATAATGGTGAAGGGATGAGAAAGAGAAAGAAACAGTACAGCATTTCCTCGTTACTTGCCATGCCCTTGCAGAACCTAGAAGAAGACTGCTAGGTGTTGGCACTTGGGATTGTTAAGCCCCACGTAAAGAGGATCAGCTTGCAGATCAGTTGCATTTCCAATCAGAACATAGGCTGGTTGATGGTGTGTGATTTTGAAAACACGTGGAACGAAGTACCATTATAACCAGATTTTGGCCACGTTGCCTTTTTGCCTGACTTGACTGACTCGACTGACTTGACTGACTTGACTGACTTGACTGACTTGACTGACTTGACTGACTTGACTGACTTGACTGACTTGACTGACTTGACTGACTTGACTGACTTGACTGACTTGACTGACTTGACTGACTTGACTGACTTGACTGACTTGACTGACTTGACTGACTTGACTGACTTGACTGACTTGACTGACTTGACTGACTTGACTGACTTGACTGACTTGACTGACTTGACTGACTTGACTGACTTGACTGACTTGACTGACTTGACTGACTTGACTGACTTGACTGACTTGACTGACTTGACTGACTTGACTGACTTGACTGACTTGACTGACTTGACTGACTTGACTGACTTGACTGACTTGACTGACTTGACTGACTTGACTGACTTGACTGACTTGACTGACTTGACTGACTTGACTGACTTGACTGACTTGACTGACTTGACTGACTTGACTGACTTGACTGACTTGACTGACTTGACTGACTTGACTGACTTGACTGACTTGACTGACTTGACTGACTTGACTGACTTGACTGACTTGACTGACTTGACTGACTTGACTGACTTGACTGACTTGACTGACTTGACTGACTTGACTGACTTGACTGACTTGACTGACTTGACTGACTTGACTGACTTGACTGACTTGACTGACTTGACTGACTTGACTGACTTGACTGACTTGACTGACTTGACTGACTTGACAGACTTGACTGACTTGATTGACTTGACTGACTTGATTGACTTGACTGACTTGACTGACTTGACTGACTTGACTGACTTGACTGACTTGACTGACTTGACTGACTTGACTGACTTGACTGACTTGACTGACTTGACTGACTTGACTGACTTGACTGACTTGACTGACTTGACTGACTTGACTGACTTGACTGACTTGACTGACTTGACTGACTTGACTGACTTGACTGACTTGACTGACTTGACTGACTTGACTGACTTGACTGACTTGACTGACTTGACTGACTTGACTGACTTGACTGACTTGACTGACTTGACTGACTTGACTGACTTGACTGACTTGACTGACTTGACTGACTTGACTGACTTGACTGACTTGACTGACTTGACTGACTTGACTGACTTGACTGACTTGACTGACTTGACTGACTTGACTGACTTGACTGACTTGACTGACTTGACTGACTTGACTGACTTGACTGACTTGACTGACTTGACTGACTTGACTGACTTGACTGACTTGACTGACTTGACTGACTTGACTGACTTGACTGACTTGACTGACTTGACTGACTTGACTGACTTGACTGACTTGACTGACTTGACTGACTTGACTGACTTGACTGACTTGACTGACTTGACTGACTTGACTGACTTGACTGACTTGACTGACTTGACTGACTTGACTGACTTGACTGACTTGACTGACTTGACTGACTTGACTGACTTGACTGACTTGACTGACTTGACTGACTTGACTGACTTGACTGACTTGACTGACTTGACTGACTTGACTGACTTGACTGACTTGACTGACTTGACTGACTTGACTGACTTGACTGACTTGACTGACTTGACTGACTTGACTGACTTGACTGACTTGACTGACTTGACTGACTTCATGAGTATGTACGTAATTGGAGACAGCTAGCCAGCCAGCGATCTCGTCCGCTTGGGAGCTTATTAAATTAGTCGAGGAGACGCACGTCAAAGTTCAGTAAAAAACAAGCCAGTAGCCAATACATTTCTTCCAGAGAAACCTCCCACTCATCCTCCATCCCAAACATACTCTGTTTTGAATTGTAACCGTAACAAAGAGATATCTCTTTGTATGCCAAGTCTTATCTTAGCGCCAGTTAAATAAATATTCATTCATTAACCATTCAAGTTGTCGATTACCTAAGTTTAGTCAAACTCTCGGAGAAAGTTTACATCTCATTGGCACCAAGAAGCGTTTAAAAATACCCACAAAGCCATGATTTAACCTTCTCGGCGACATTTAAAATGTAAAACCGCCACTTTGTCATAAATTCAACAAAATTCCGGTTAGCCAAAGCCAACAATAAAAATCGATCGATTCCATCACCAACCCAACAGGAGCTCGTGCTGTAGCCACCTTCATCTCGCCCGCGACATCTTGGCAACTCTGCCCGACAGGCCTCATTGAGTCTCCATACCCACCCCACGGAGCGGCAATCCGACTTCTCGCTTGACCATCAATCGGACGCAACTACCTGGGTCTTAGCACAGCGGTTGCCTGCCACGCTGCAATCGAACTTCAATCGAACTCAAATCGATTTTCCTCATGTGAACCGCAACGAAACTCTGTTCGGCGAGTGTGTCTGCGAATCAATTAAACGTCTCACAACACCAGATACGCACGGGCTTAATGGAGCTCGAATGTACGATATTTTACGGGTAATCAGGTTTCCGCCAGAGTGAAACCAGAAGTGAGCAAAGTGCCGTGCTATGATCCGCGAAGACTGGTTTCCGAAATGTGTTTTTTTTTTCACTTTTACTTTTTTCTCGCACTCGTAAGGAGCCTGTTTTCGTCTTATTTTTCTTGACTCTGGGTCTGGGCGGAGGTACAGTTGTAGCGTCAGGTATGTCACATGCTAATGGAGTCCGCGCCGCGCGGCGCCGTTGCGAAAGAACGTCAAACATGCGGAAGCAGTGGGTCAAGGCGGTTTCTGTAGTGGAGCCGGATAGTTCGCCTTTTCGATGCTTTTTTATGATCGACCAGATTCGTAAATGTCAATCGAACGTACACGTGTTCGAGAAGGTTTTAGTGTTTTGAGGGATTTCATGAATGACTGAGGGCGGACATGGATGACACCGAAAGTGATGATCGAGCGGTTTTAATGATTCATTGGTTATTAAATGGGAGCACGAGGAGACTAGATCTGGTTTTCCTTGTCTGGCTTCTGCAGGTCTGTGCCCAGCTGCCTCTGTAATCAAAGTCTCCACCTATGCGGCTTCAATAGGTGGATAACCATCAGAGGTTGATTTATCTGTGGATGGTTAAAAAGTTGACGTCTTCCCTGAAGGAAATGAAGCACATAAGGCCAACTACATTAATCAATGACTGTGTGGTCAACGCAGTCACTTGACGGAACGTTAACCGGAAACCGAGTAAGAAAGGCGCAGACGTTTCAAGGGCATTCAGCTTCCTCGATGAGAGTGGGCTTTAAGCTCACTGCATGCGAAGCTTGTTGGGAAATCATGGCAAGACATTGCCAGACGATCATAGCTTGGAACTGCCTTTCATTGTCAGTGGGTCTTGTGATCATTACAATAGCTTGGTATAAGGAAATGCGATCACTTGGACTTTCTAGGAAAGTTGATGTAGATGTCACCTGAGGACTTAATGTTATTCTAGTTTTAATGGAAAACTCTACAAAATGAACGATGATAGAAGAGAATTTCGTCCACCGACATAGATGAAGTCAAGGTAGAGATATCGAGAGTCCGTCTACCGGGTTCATCGACAGTAAGCGGGCACCCTCTTGGATTTTAACTTCTGCCTGGAATACACTACAATGGTCGGGCAGTCGAAGAGACAGGGAAAAGGATATGTCCGGCCCTCCTAATCCGGTGTCCTCGTCTGTCTTTTAAGCGATCTGTGTAGATTTCCATGTAGCCTGGTTTTCTTACCAGATCTACCCAATCTTCTCTGTCTGGGAGTAGTGTTTTGAACCCAAACTCTAAGTCTAAAGCGGGTGTTGTAACATCTGTATGCGTTGGTGGACTCGCATTTCTAATTATTTCTGTATGACCTAAGCTATGTGAACTGCTCCAGGGGTTGCACTCCCGTAACCTTAACGCTGCCTTGGTAGCTACCAGCTCCCCATAGATGTCCATGGGAAGAAACTGTAGCAATGTTTCCTCGGCGGCTGTGGAGGTGGATTACATTGCCCCTGTGATGCAGATACACGCTGATCATTGAATACTGCTTATCGATTTAAGATTGGATTTGTTATTCAGTGCTGGCCACCAAACAAGGATACTGCATGTTAAGATGGGTCTAACCGCCGTATACATCCAGTAAGCCATTCTTGGTATAATTCCCCATGTGGGGCCAAGGGTTCTCTTACATGTGTAAACAGCTGCCGCCGCCTTCTTAATACGTTCCTTAGTGTTTGGTTACCAGCTTAACTTGCTCTCCAAGATTACTCCTATTAGTGTAAGCATTAAAAATGTTCATAGTCGCTTGTGCTGTTGTCCATAGCATTCCGGCAGCAACTGATAGGATATGCAACCATTATCTCTGCTGAAGACGTTCGCTCTCAATTCTCCGTCTAAGCTGCTTCTCAATTCTCCTCATTATAGCACACACCGTGATTTCAAAGTAGAAAATGACATTGTGTGCGTGAATTGTCAAAAATATCCCAGCGACAAATTTAAAAACTGAAGTTCGACAAACTTCTGGATTTAAAATTTCAGACTGTGAGTATGCGAACAAAATCATTTTTCAACTCACCGGTTTGATAAAGAGTTGAGAATAACCTGGAAATTGATCAACTCCCCGTTTTTCGGGAAGTTGAACAATTGTGAACAAAACGACCCTTGGACTACGGATTCTTCATAAGACTTACTGTCGTAGTTGTAATAACACGGCAGAACCAGAATCCTTGACTCCCTTCATTTGCTCTCGTCCAGCGCTTTCCGGGACAAGGCAAAGGGGTCTGGCCAAAACACTTCCTTGAAGCTCTTGGAGAGGTATCCAGAATGAACATCAAAGAATTTATATTGTTCTTTAATGCCGCACGATGTTTCTAAATGCACATTCAACTCTTAGAGTTGTGGTTTCAAGACGGCTAGTACTAAGTGGGTTCTTAAGGGACCATCATTCCACAGACAGACGCAGACACCTACCTACGGATCGAACCCCTTAAAAGGGACTAGGCCATGAAGAGCACCACAACATAGGTCACTTTCGAGGAATTTTGAACTTCCAACACGATAAGCAACGCACATGCCAATGTTTAAAGTTCTACACACAGTTGCAAGAGGACCTCAGGGAACCTGGTGTGCAAACCTGAATCAGGTAACTAGGCATCGGGCTTCTTGATAAGCCTTCCTGTTTAAGACACGTGTCCACCTGCATGAGTTTGACGTTGTTTCCTTAAGAAGAACGAACTATTCTCAACTAAAACATATTTCGCCTCCGTTATATGGTCTCAACTAGCACAGTTACCGGTTTCGGATGTGTGTCAAGGCTAGGCACATACAAAGTTAGTGGTAAGACAGAATGTTCATATTGAATTTCAAATGGGGAGTCACAAGTTTCATCTTTCGTCCACTGTAGTCTTTGACACGGTTTACTGGATAGTAAATCAAAATCAACCCTCAGTCCACGATTAAGTTGCACAATGACTGAAATTTACATAAATCACTTAGCAGCTCACTCTGCCCGCCAATCAACTTCAGCAACGAAGACGCGAAGAAGACCATCACGACGACATTATTCTAGGTCTTGGAAAACATTGCCAAAGAATGTTTCCTGCTGTTGACAAAACCTTGGCGCGTCAGCTTACACCATGGAGTTGATCAATTTTGCGAAATTCATTTTCAAGGTAAGCATCAGGTTTCCGAATTGAATTTCCATCCAGAGGGCCTTTACCAAACACTGCCTAGAAACAAACGAACAGACACACTCAAAAATGTATAAAAAGAAAATTATGTTTCAAATGAATTTTTATTCGAAATTAATGCAGTTCAGCCCAGTGCCAGTTACGAGCATAAATTGACATGAAGTAAGTTTTAGTTTTTTTTTCGTTTTTTCTCAACCGATATTTAAAATTAGAAATATTCAAACACCTAATACATATGTATGCGAATCAAGCGGGAGTCTTTATTAATTCATGGAATCTCGGAAGATTAAGTATCAAGTTTGACTTGATACGATAGAGCCTGCACAGCCCAGTCGTTTGGAGGAGGATGGAAGACTTGTGCAGCTTGGATGCATGCCCCAAATGCATAGATTTTGAATAATTAATGACGTCTGCTTTGACCGTGGCCAGCGGAGAGAGTTAAACATGATTGGGAATGACCTTGAAAGTGATTCATTAAGCTTATGTCACCCTCAGAGATACTATAGAGAGTGAAAGTTTCGAACTTAATTTTATTCAATTTACGACGTAATGGATTCGGTAGCCGATCACTTGGCACAATCGCCGAAATCTACGAACATTTTTATCGGGTATGTCTGACGGGAATCTACCGACGACGATTGACCAGATGGAGAGTATTTTGGCAGGGATTCGAAAGCCGATTGATTAAATCTATTCAGTTGCCTGAAGCGGCGAGACCGTTCCGAATTCGGCCTACTGTTTAATCCAAACGTCCAACCGGAAATGAAAATGGAGTTGGTTGCGTTTATTCGTTTTAGAAAATGTTACTTTTAATCTGTGTTTGTAGTTATGACATGTTATGATTAATAAAACTTGTAAACATGAAAAGTTTTGACGAAACATGTTAAGGACAAGGATAAGGATAATAGAATAAAATTAGAAAGCCTCAAATATTCTCCTACATATGGGGGTTCACCCCAATTTGGCTCTCCACGCCCGATCTCTCGCCCGCTGTCTTCAGTTCCGTACACCAACCCGGCTGAAGTCCCCTTCAACTGGTGTGCGCCACCTTGTACGTGGACGTCCTCTGTTGCGTTGTCCCACAATCTCAGAGTCGAAGATTCTTCGGGCCAGAGCTAAGTTGTCCATACGATCAATATGGCCGTTCGATCCGTAGACACTTGGCTGGACTAAAGTCGCTGTACAGCTCGTACAGTTCGGGTTGAACCTTCTTCTCCAAATGGCATCAATGCAAGGACCAAATATCGCGGGTAGAACTTTTCTCTCGAAAAGACCAAGAGCCTCTTCACCCGCTTTGGATATAGTTCATGAATCTGCGCCGTAGAGCAGGTTGGGGTGATCATGGTCTTATACACAATCAACTTAGTCTTCCGAGAGAGAGAGACTCAATTGCCCTCATTGTGGTCGATTTCAAGGCTACATAGGGACGAGCTATATAACACCATGTTTTGTTTTGAAATTGCCAAACTTGTCAGACTAAGCAAGGTCACGATGAAGAACTCTCTCTACTCCATCAACGTCAGTGTAGGACTCGCCGAGCCCTTTAGTGTCAAAAAATGGTTTAAACAAGGCGACGCTCTGTCATGAGACTTCTTCAATATCATCCTGGAGCAAACGTCACGCGACAACAAAGCTCTGTCTGTGATTATTTGTCCTGATTGCGTTGATTGTTTTTGCGGGATAACCAGAAACTGTACGGTCTGTGAAGCGGCATTAGGTTACCCGAAATGTAACGCCTAGTGTGGCCGGGCCGTGTAAAGTGCGTGAAAAACTCACCGCCGGCCCGAAGAGTCTCCGAGTCCGAACATGTGATACAACGCAACTGACGATGTCCGTGCCTAAACTGGCGCACACAGGGGGAGAAGCACCTCGACTAACGTGGTGGGCTCAACTACAGCCAGAGATTGCTTTATTTAAAGGTGTTTGCTGGTTGGTGTTCAGGTTCATCCAGGATTATAGCGCGAGATAAAAAAAAAGAATTATTTACATTAATTTTAACGTTTTTTCCTTTAAAACGTTAATTTTACACTATTTACTTGAACAATTTATGACATTTTTATTTTCTATGCCATTTTTCAATATTTTAATTTGTCGATTAGGCGTCGAAATTTTGAAAATTTGGTGTTGTTTCCTGATTTTTATTAAAGATTTGGCTATTCTCATATTTAAATCTTGAATACGATGAAATTAATATAAATATGGCGATAAAATAATATAATGGATAGGTACATAGGAAATTGAACATTTTTAGATAACCACCTTTCTTGTTATAAAATTTTGTTAGCCAATGTAATTGTGTTACATTGTAATTGTATTACATTGGCTAGCAAAATTTTGTAACAAGAATGTGCTGTCCACTGTTCTTTACTGCTGCAAAAGGGCCATTAGGAGCAAATGCAGACTGCAGCCCTGAATGGTTCACTGGATATTTACATCAGTAGTCAGACCCATACTTCTGACTTGATAAGGAAAACAATAGCATCCCACTCGATAGAGTGCAGAGGATGGCTTGTGTATGCATTAGCGGAGCGCTTAAGACTACCTCCTCCGAAGCACTAAACATTCTCCTTAACCTGCTACCGATAGAACAAATTGGCAGACAGACAGCAGCTAGTACGGTGATTAAGATTGCTGAGCAGCTGAAAAGAACTGCAGCCTGGACATTCAACTATCCTTCACAGGTATGGCTCTATACCCATAGATAAACACCTCACTACACCTAAACTCCTCTTCTTATTGGAAGTCTGAATACCAGACGCTGGAAGGTCCATTGCGAATTTTCACAGATGGATCGAAGATGGGTGCAAGTGTGGGAGCTGGGGTTTATTCCAAGGATCTAAATATCAAGCTGTCTTTCCAACTACCGACTAATAATAGTAGCATTTGTCAGGCTGAAATTATAGCGATTAAGGAAGCCCTGTCCTGGCTAAAAAACAATGTAATATCGCGCACAGATGTCGCCATCTGTTCCGATAGCCAGGCAGCGATCAAATCTCTGGATTCAGTCACTTTTAATTGCAAAACTTCCCATAATTGCCGCTTATCTCTTAACACTGTGACATTCCAGAGAATTGCGAAGCGGACGAACTCGCTAGAAAGGGCACAAACTCTGTACTCTTTCCGTGTGGAGCCCCACCCTCCATGCCTATCGCTACTATAAAACATCTGCTAAAGCTTGAAATGCTTGCTCAAACAAACCGCGGGTGGATATCTGGCGCAGGATGCCTCATTACCAAATAACTATGGTCTATGATCGATCCCAAGCAATCGTTTAGCTTGATCAGATTAAGCAGGCTAAAAATCAGATCTCTTATTGGCTTTGGCCATTGTGCCATCCGACCTCACGCCTGTAGACTAGGCCTTCCCTATAATGATTTCTGTAGAAGCTGCATGGACGAGGATGAGGAAAAAAACCATTGAACTCTTGCTATGTAGCTGCAGTGCTCTCTCAACATGTAGATTCAGACTTCTGGAGGCCTATTTCTTTGTTAACCTGGCTGAACTGAGCAGTATCAGAATCAGCCGTCTTCTCCGCCGTATCAAAAGGACTAATTGGTTTACTGAATATGTACCCTTGATCCGCGTGGTAACATAATCGGCCTTCGATTGGCCTAAGTGTGTCTGCTGTCCGTATACGCGGCAGTTAGCCACCCAACCTAATACATGTGAGTGATTGAACGATCTCCATTTCGATCCCTTTAAAACTTTAACCCTCCATTCACGCAAGCGGGGAAGGTATAACAGCCGAATTAACACCAACTCAAGAACCAAGGACGGTATGTTTTACGAAAAGTTCGTCCTCCATAACATGCCAGTATAATATTTATTTTTTTCCACTATATTGGGTTTAAATCACCGCGACAACAATGCACCAACAAGGCAACCGTTCTTGGCAAGCTGAAGCTGTGCCGATGCCTAGTTTCAGGGGCCGTAGCATCTAGTGGACCTTTCCCAAACGAATGGTTCTACCAGTTAGGTGCCATAACAACCAAGCCATGCACAATCCATGGGAACACTTGGCCATAGTCGATGGTCTTCAAGATTTTGGGAGATTAACCAGTGGTCCTGGTGGGTGGGTCGCCGTGGCGTAGTGGGTAAGTACGCCGCCTTCTACGCAGAGGGTGCCAGGTTCGATACCCGAATTTACCACCTATCATTATTCACGGCTCCACCTCTTTCGAGTCACTGACAATGCTCAAAGCGTATTCCTGTCTAGAAAAAGCTTCTCAAACTTGGCCGTTCGGAGTCGGCATTAAACTGTAGGTCCCTTCCACTCGTGAGAGAACAATAGCACGCACAACACAAGTGGTTGCTGAGAAGCTAGGCCCAGGTCCAGCTCGGGCTGTCGCGCCATCCATATTATTATTATATAACCAGTGGTCCTAGCTCGTGTAAGATTGATGAAATAGGAGTGTCAGTGAATGGCTCTGAAATTGAAAAATGAAAGCTTTTCACCTTTCGTCGAATTGTGAGTGCAACTTCTTCTTCTTAGACAGACCTAGGGCTGAACCAACAAGCTTTTCCAGCTCTATCGATTTCTTCAGATTCTCACACCCAGCTTATAGAAGTTCTCCGTCACTTATGTCCACCATCTTAAAAGCTAGGGTCTACTGTGGCTTTGTCTCACAGGCTCGGAGTAACAAATTATCAGAAGAGGAGATGGGCTAGCATGCCTCGTATATCGCTCGGCATGACATAGATTTCTGTACAGGCCACATAGGGAAATTCCGAAACACAAGAACAAGGATGGCACGTAGGTCTGCACAAGATCCTCTGATATTGTCCAGGCGTCTGCGCTGTGTGGACTCCTAAATTGTGGAACTAAATCAGTGGAAGTAAATCATTGCCGACAGCCCTGCAAAAGATGATTCTTCTTCAATTTGATTGTCAGAAAAAAATGCTCGATCTTCACCCTTGGAGTGGACATACAACTGAGTGCCCAAGCATTGTTCGAGTAGATGCGGCAGAAAGTAGGCATAAGCCCAACCTAGCTCATGGAGCCTTTGCAGTGCCACCAGTGAAGTCAAGGGCCATTTCATTCCGGGCAAATAGAATTCCAATCGTGTCTATTTGTCCTGAATGTGGCAGAGTCAATGCAGTCAAGGACTCACAAATAGCATTACTTCCGGTGCGAGTTTCAGAGCCTCTCACTATCCCTTTGACCCATTCCAGTTCCATATTTGAGGAGACCTTTCTGCAGCGAATATTTGCAAAACTATCACCGCGGCCAGTGTACTGTGAAATTGTTGAGAATTAATTTTATTGATTTTTAATTATTTTCAATCGGTCAATGATTGAAATTAAAGCGGAAATGAATTCAAACGAGGCCATCCATCGGCCGATAGCCAGTGCAGTCGTGTCCGTTCCAGTTCCGTGGTCAGCGATTCCGAAACGATGGCGATGAGCACACAGACGCACACCCACCCCTCCAATTGACACGTAACAACAACAACGACAGTAAATAAAACAATGTGGTTCAAGTGCATAATGCAATCATCTGCATCTAGCTAGTGATTGGCTGCCATTTTGGAACCACCACGCTCACACGGCATACGGCATATGGCTGCAGGGATACACCACCCTTCCGCACTGCAATCCTCCAGTAAAGTGGTTTCGCTTTAATCGAATGTATTTGCTGGGGTTTTGATGGCTCGAGTGGCAAAAAAATGTCGCAATTAAATTTTGCTCGTACTGCTGTCAGAGTGCGCCTGAAATTGATGGTTAAATTGCCAACTGTCATAAAGGGTCCAAGCGATCACATTGGAATGTGGTGGGTGAGCGGGCCGGTCGAATTATTTTCCAATAATTTGTGTGCGTTGTCGGTGCGGTGGGGGTGGAGAGATTGAATTTGAATGCAGCGGGAGATGTGCGTGTAATTGAGTTCGTTGGCAGGGATTAACTGCCGTGACGGTTGTCATCAATTTGACGCTCACCGAGTGTTTTGCTGAGATTGTAGCGCGGAGGGATATTTATGTAAGTGGATTCAGTTGTGTCCCTTAAAGGTGCTTTATTGTGGCAAGTGAATAGAGGAGATGATGGTTGAGAATGGCATAAATTTCAGACAGTAAGCAACTTAAGTGAAAGAAAGCAAACTTGATCTGCTCTCCATTGTGCGATCTTACGCCTTAAGGGCCATCGCATGAGTTGCAGCATTGGTAGACAATTGTACAGGTGATGATGGTCAATGTGGCTGAAAAAGTGTCTCAAAATTGTACTCTCCGTCGGAGTCGTGGGAAATGTATTTATCCTTCACCTCATACTTGCACGTTCTTGAAACGTGTGTTCAGGCAGCAATCACAGGACGTGCGGCACATAAATTGATCGAATTATTCCCCAAAAGTGAATCATTTCTCGCCGAATTCATACTTGCTCACGCGAAATAGAAATGCCAAGACCACAGTGTCTGCTCCCGTCCACAGGACACCAGCCGCAAAGCCCCATTTTAAGTCATTGCAAAGCTTTTAACCATCGAATTCGTTCACACAAAGTAAACGCGCAGTATGTCACAGTCTACAGCCCTAATTGAATAACACCACACTGTCTGCCGCGACCGTCTTCATCCACGAGTTTCCTTCGAATTCACTTCCATCTGATTGCAGTTGAACGATTTCTAGTTCCCTCTCCACTTTCGACGGAAAAGATAAACACAACCGCTACCCACCAATGTGGCGCCAGATACCCGAGCAAAAAGAAGAAACCGTCGCTTCTCTCGGATAATCAAAAACAAATTAGTGAAATATTGTTATGTCCACTGTGGTATACAGGCACTTTGTTCCGGTCCTGCTGGTGCTCCCAGGACTCGCCGAATCTACCGACCATCACTAGCATCGCCGCCACTGCCGCCGCCAAGACCACCGATTTCATAATCGATAAATATTTTCAACACAATTGCGTCTCAATGGCTTTGACTTCTGTCTCCCTGCATGCCATTACCCGGCCGCACCACTCCCCAGCTGGGAGCCCAAGTGGAAAATGTTTGGCTCCCGTCAAAAGCGACTTTAAAACTGCTCATCGGCTGCTGGCTTCATCTTGGACGGCAGAGGCGACACACGGCCAGGGACCTGGAGACTGCCACTTAATGGTTATGACGTTGTTCAATTGTTGTGGCACACGGTGGCCGTGACTGCGAGACCGGCCAAACGACACAAGTTCGATGGTCACGAATGCGGCATGACCACTGGACTGGACAGAGACGCAGCGCCGGTGGTCATTTGATTTCTGGTTCGCTTTCATTTCTGGAATTACCCGTTCAGGCCCTGGGGGTGGTGGCATGTTGCGGGAGGTATGCAAATGAGCGAACCGGCTTGCCTGACTGATGAATCGCAGACTGATTGATGGCATTTGCCTTGATTGCTTTCCTAAGCAACCGTCCAGCCGCTGAGCTGCATTCATTCAGAGTCTAGTTGCTGGCATCTGCGGAATGCGCCGCCACGGAGTATGAAGTGGCAAAAATGTTGCCAAGACGTGTCTGACTAGGGCAATAAAATGAGTAATCAATGGGGAGTGCTGGGCGCCTTTAATGGGTACGAATGTTCGTTACACTAAGTTGATGACAAATGCTGTTGGTGGCCTTAACCTTGCACAATATAAACAGGCAAATGCAAAACTAAAGAATATTTTAGGAAGGTACACAAGCAGCGAAACATGAATCCTTCACGGCGCCACTACAAAGAAAGCGAGAGCTGAAGAACAGAAAAGAAGGGTTGTGATCTGGAATCAGAAGGGAGAGATGCTCCGGCTGTCTGATAGTTATACAAGAGAGTCCAAAATGATGGGGGTAATGGACAGTCAATAGAGGACTGGCAGACTAATCAGTCCTTGGGACGACTTAAGCCCCGCTTTCAAACAGAAAGTTTCCCTGCCTTAAGCAGTGTCAAGATAGCATTGAAATAAATATCGAGATTAAAAGTCAATAAAAACTATTATCGCCGGTTTTCTTGCGGTGCCGGACCATCTGCGGAGAAGATCGTGGTTCGTTTTTCCTTCTTTTGTAGATATGGGCGCCACACGATTGCCCTCCCGTTTAATTCGGGTTTTCGCCTTAATTACAAAGTCTTTTATTATTTTCTTAATACTGACTTAAATCTGGATAAGTTTTTGTTTTTCTTAAACTACCTTAACAACAAAAAAATAGAAATAACTCCGTCGTACCGGGGTACGAACAACCGCTCTTATTAACGCCATACCCCGCAAATTTACTACGTACGAACTAGTGGAGTCCCAACTCGAAAGTTTTACAAACCGAGTAACGAACCGAGTTGTAACCCGGGTTGACGAACTCGATTTGATGATGAATCGAAAGCAAAATATATGGGTTATGGAATGGGGCAAGTCGAGATGTATTGTCGAATTCTATTTTGTTTCGGTGTTCTGTGTGTATCCTAAGACGATTGTGTTGGCATGAAAAGCGATAGGCACACGGAGTAGCCAAGCCAATAGCGGCTGTGTCTGTGAAAATTGTTTCATTTTTCTGTCGTCTCTTTTATCTCTCTTCGTATTTTCTTCTACTCGCACGTCGCAACGCAACTTACTTGCTTTGGCTTGTCACACAAAAAGGATTATGTATTCATTTGTATGCACACAGTCAGAAATGAAGTATTACAGAGATAGCCGACTTCACAGCTGATTACCCCCTAGTCCATCGACGAATTTGAGTGAGTTTTTGACAGATATTCATGAATTCTTGACGGTTATTCACGAAATAACGTAAATGCCGTCCTCTGATTGATCAGTTTGTTTTATGAACACGTTATAAAAAAGAGCTGACAAAAATCTTAAGTGGAAAGAGAGGTAGATGTCGGGCATCTCTGTGGTAATTCATTTCTGCACACAATACACGAAAAGTCACTGAAATGCTGCAGCGTGCTGTGGTGGCTGAGACCCTAACCAATATGGAATGAGGCAAATACATTTGTATTGTCTAATTCGATTTGGAGTTGCTTTCGGCTCGGCATTATATGCTCACATCGGGTTGTAACATCTACAGTTTTATTATGAATTCGGTTCGTTTCACCGGTTTTGCCAATTCGGTTTGAAATGAATGTTACTCGGTTTGAGTAGGTTTAGGTGAAACCCGGGATAACTCGTATATCGGTTTTATTAACCCGGGTCGACACGCCCCTAGTACGAACGTACTCCACCGCTAATCCATCTGTTTCCTAGTTGTTTCGATTCTTACTCGACATCGGAAATCGGCTCTAAGATATGTGTTAACAGCACGGGCAATGAAAATATGTATATTCAAAATGTTTCAATGCTTACATATATATTAATGGACTGTACACCCTTGTTAAGGTGAACAATTAAAAGCCAAGAGAGTTCACGTTTGCGGGAGAGTTCACTTTTGCGAAGTCAAATTTTAATAAAAGAATAGGGCAATCCAGCTATAGATTTTCATTTTAAGACGTCATATCTTTAACAAATCAAAAAGAGTGAGTTTTTTCTATTACACAACAGTTTATTTAATTCATTTATTTAATTTAAACCAAAAATAAATTGCACGGGAACATATAAAATAAAAGGTTATGGCTTAAAATAAAAAGAATTGTAAATATGGGCGTTGCTTCTACAGCAACCACCCGTGTTGTGCGTGCTTTTTTTTATCTCACGAGTGAAAGAGACGTATTGCTTAATGGAGACTCTGAACGGCCAAGTTTGAGAAGGTTTATCTAGGCAGTTGTAATAGCTGATCATTCGTCTTGATCATTGTCAGTGACTACAAAGAGGTAGGGCCATTAAAAAGGGGGACCCAGTTAGCGAGATTCAACTGAATAGGAGTCGACACACTAAACTCACTACGCCATGGCGACCTTCTATGGCATAAAAAGTAACATTAAATATTGAACGGCCGGGCACTACCGATACGAGACTTAATGAACAAAATCAGTCAATTCTTCGTCTCCAAAAGCATTCTCACTGCTGTTCCCTAAGTATTGTACCAAGAATAAGGAATTTTAAGCTAATATACAGCTTGCTCAAACAGTTTACTGTTAACCTGAAGCAAAAATTGACGTTCACGTTTTAGAGTGTTCATGATTTGTTCACGTTTAGATGTCCAAAAAAAAATGTTTACGTTAACCGGTGTTCATACTAACCGGTGATCACGTTATAAAGAATCTACTGTATTTATATAGATGTTTTTTTTTTTTTTTTAATAAATATTTTTTTTATTCCGCTCGTCGAGTCACACTTTATCTCTGACCTGGTTTGATCAGCGATACGCCGTGAGACGTACGTGTTGGATCTGAAGTGCTGGTTGCCAGGGACAGGGGTGTAGGGATGACTCGGCAAAATCCACTCTTAGGTGTCCAAGGAAACCCTCAAATTCCTTCATACTACAAAGGAAGTAGGAGACGAAATCTAACTGAATGTTGTTCCAATGTTCAATAGACTATTATAATTACCATAGAATAAATTCGCGTACTATAATCTCGCATAATAATCACAAATAAATAAAAAAAATAAATGTTTTTGATGTGAATTCCAATTTATCTCGTTTTCCTTTCACTGCTTTTAGTCTTCCTTCTTCTGCCCTCCTACTCATGAGTGACTTGGGCAATTCTCCAAGTGCACTTGCGACCCTACTGCTAGCCCTCTTTTGAGACTTTCCTCTTCCAACAGCCAATAGTGCGATTACTTCAAACCAATACAGCCCTGAAAAGCACAGCTACCTTCCACGCATCCACCCCGACTCGAACCTGGCCCCCGAAACTCTTAGGCTGGTGTCCTGCCCTTGCGTCTTCTGGCCACCCTTGCCATTAGTCTACCAATTCCTGCCTCAACTTGGGGGTATCCTCATATCCTCTCCCCCACCCATTTCTGATTGCTGATCTACCATAACCCTTGCCAAATCCTAGGAGAAAAGCTTTCCCGAGGACATAACAAAACTGCTTGTGTGGATGCAGCTGTGGACGGTAGGGATGGTTGCATGTTTGCATGCAAGAACATTCTCTTTGCTGGGTGCCAGCCCATCGATAAACGCGCCACTAGACTGTTAGTGGATGGAATCTCTCTTAACATAGGTTACAGATCAAGTTACAGATCAATATCTTCCACACACGAAAAATCAACGCCGGATTGACAGGCATCACTTGCCAAGCAAATTTGGCTTCATCTCTATCCAAGAGATCATGTAGCCTGATCTCCCTAAAAGATCTAAAATTAGTAACGCAGTGGTAATAATTACTGGAACGTGCCTGTTAGGCCTTCACGCAAAGAGACTATCCCTACTCCTCAAGACTTCTGTAGAAGGAGAAGGAAAGCACCCAACACCTTCTCTGCAACTGTCAACTATAGGCTACCACTTCTATGACAGCCGAAACGACCTCCACAGGATATCAACCATCGCACAAGTAAAATTTGTTGCACAATTGGCTGGCTGTCATAATCACGGCAACCCTGTCTAATTGGCACACCCGTGTGGCGGTACAATGGGTCTATTTTAAAGCTAGGTGCTTGACGACTGGATGGCGCAGTTGGAAAAGCGTCTGACCTAGACAAATGCGGTACTGAACAATCGAAGAGAAATCGAGTCCATGGCGAGGAATGAAGCTGACACCCGTTGCGGAACACCGAACTTGACGACACATATCAGTAAAACACCATTAGTACAAACGGGAGCAAAGATAATACGAAGAATTTTAAGCTCGAAGCGACCAAGAATCTCATAGTCTAGTCCAAGAATCTTCTGCGCCATACTGTAGGACTGGAACTATCGAGGTCCTATATAGGCATATCCTGGTACTTGGCGAGACTGCCTTATTCCTCAATTGCTTTCAAAGCCCAAAAACACAGCGATTGGCAAGCGTCATCCTTCGTTTTATCACGGCGGAGGTGGCATTGCTGGCGTTAACTTTGTAGCCTCGGTAGATAAAGCGTTAACGACTGGATGTTGGTAGTTGGTAGAGTGCCTGGCCCTGGTAAGCGGAGTCCCCGGTTCGAATCCCAGTGAAAGCATAGTTAATTTTTTTTTATCTGGTTCTCCAGTCAGAGGTACACCACCCACTAGCAGCAGTCAGTCAGTAATATCTCAGCACACATCCGTGAAATTTCAAACCTTTGATTGGCCTCAGGGACCAGACTGACAAGCTGTGTAACATCAAGAAAAATATCGCTGGTGCACCACTGAACTCGTCCCCATGTCGGTAGATTGGTGGTGGTCTGTAGGGGACACTGGTCATTAGAAAATCATGCAGCTCAGGCAGCTGCAGTAACACAGTTGAGCGGGAAACTTTCATTTTATTAACCTTTCATTTGTGCAAGAGTCAGACAGCGAGCGCTTTGCACATCCTTTATCAACTTAATTGATAAGTTCTCTGCAAAGGATACCAATGTCCTTCTCAAATCACTCTGGTCGGAATTAGAGATATCTCAAACCTGGCCTGCATGCGTCTGAAGCCTGGATTGGGGGCTTCTGTACTGCATATGAAACCCGAACAACACAAGGTCTCTGGGCGTTATCAAAGTTGATGCCCCTCAAATCTGCCCATTGATCCTCAACAGACTAGTCGCCCGGTTTGCCCATCCACCCACAAAACCAAATCAATTCCCTTTGTCCCCTACCAGCACAAAGAAGACCAAGTGCCACAAATGGCCCACCGACTCAACCATCCAAAAGCCGCTCTTTCCAATTCCCCGATCATCGCTTGTCAATTTTTCAACCATCAACCGCAAGTGTGGACCGCGTGTATTTCGCCCAACACAAGGTATGACACTCAAATCTGCAAACAGAAAATCAAAAACCCGTCTGGTTTGAGAGGCGAGCGCATATTTTCGTTGGTCCTTGTTACTTTGTTGTCCTGAAATCGTGTTTTTGGTTTCTCTCTGCGTTTTTTTTGCGCTTTTTCTCGTCCTACTTCAGGTGAACCACAGGCTACAAGGCAAATATGCGTTTATTTCCCTCCGGAGAGTTACCATCATGGTGATTGGAAACGTGTAAACTATTGTTTCAACAGCACCCGCTGGTAGTCTGCGGTAGCACAGGAGTTGAGGTTCCGCGCCAACAAAACGAAGATTTTTCGCGGCTGTGGCATGTTCGAAGTCATCTCACTTACGAAAATTCATATTTTAAACGCGATGCTTTTTTCTCACATTTGGTTCGAACTAATTTCGGTTGTGTCAGGAGGGCAAGGAGGGCGACGATACAGTGTGTTTCACACGAGATGTGTCTGGGGACGTGTATAATAGATTAAATTCGAAAATTTGGGTTTAATCTATTTTGGGCCTTGGCTAGAAGGGTCTTACGGGACAGCTTGAAGAATGTTCTTACTTTTCGACTTGGCAAATCGACAATAATGCACCACGGGAGTCGACTAGATATAAAGACTCTAGAAAGGAATGAACGATAGGAAAGAGATAAGGGTTAGATACAAATTAACCTCTGTTGGGTCTTGGCCCAGGGATCCTGGCTTCGGGGCAACGAAAGAAGCGAAACGATTGCGCTTTTAGCTTGGCATTGAAAAAAACATGATTTTCTAAGCTCTCTTCAATCGCTTCAAAACTTTCACAGCGGCAAGTTGGGAACGACTAAATTTGTCAGTGTCATCTGCGTAAACCAACAGTTGGTTTGATTTGAAGAAGACAGTCACTAAATGGCTTCTGAAGAGACTTTATCGAATACAGTACTAAATCGTTTGCGCAACAACTCTGCCAATCCACAGCCTTGCGACGATAATGGGAATGACTAGCATGATCGTCTCGCTAAATAAAATATAGAAGTGGACAGCAAAAGCCGGACAGGATGTCAACCCGTCCAAAACAGAGCACGTACTTTTCACGAGAAGACGCACATACCTCCGATAGAGCCCCCTAGGCTGAAGAAAAAGGAACTCAGCTTCACTAGTCAGGCCAAATACTTATTAGTCATTTTAGACAGCTAGAAACCAAACATTATGGAACATATTAAGAAGGCGGCGGCAGCTGTTTACACATGTCCTTGGCCCCACATGGGGAATTAAACCAAGAATGGCTCACTGGATGTATACGGCTGTTGTTGGACTCATCATCAAATGCGGTGTCCTTGTTTGGTGACCAGCACTGAGTAACAAATCCAATCTTAAATTGATAAGCAGTATTCAAAGATCAGCGTGTATCTGCATCACAGGGGCAGAGCGATCCCCCACAGCCGCCGTGGAAACATTGCTACAGTTTCTTCCCATGGAAGCTGGTAGCTACCAAGGCAGCGTTAAGGCTACGGGAGTGCAAACGCTGAAGCAGGTCACATATCTCAGGTTATACAGAAATAATTAGAAATGCGAGAATACCAGCGCATACAAATTATACAACACCCGGCTTTGGGTTCAAAACACTCATCCCAGACAGAGAAAATTGGGTAGATCTGATAAGATAACCAAGCTAGCTGGAGGTCTACACAGATCTCAAGACAGACGAGGGCACCGGACGAGGGCACCGGATTAGGAGGGCCGGACATATCCTTTTCCCTGTCTCTTCGACTGCCCGACCATTGTAGTGTATTCCAGGCAGAAGTGAAAGCTATCCAGGAGGCTGCCCGCTTACCGTCGATAAACCCGATAGACGGGCTATCTATCGTCACTCAAGCGGCCATAAAGGCTCTGGATACACAATCAATTAAAACAAAGATGGTAAAACCTTGCCGTCAATCTCTTAGGCAGATAGCGGTTAGATGCAACCTACTCCTATGCTCGGTACCTGGTCATAGTGGTAATCCAGGCAACGAAAGGGCCGACGAGTTAGCAAGAAGAGGGGTGGGTCTGCCACTGGCAAGTTATCAAGACACCCCATATCCCTCACTCCAAGTAATAAACACCATGTGACTTACAGATGCCTTCGACACCGCTAATCGGAGATGGTTGGAATTAGATACATGTAGGACTTCGAGGCTTATTTAGCCCTCACTCAATCCAAACAAAACAGGAATGTAATAAGGAACGCAGTGGGCATTGTCACCGGCCACTGCCTTCTCGGTACCCATGCCAGAAGAATGGGTGCCCCCACAACGACTACTGAAGAAGCTGTAGAGACGAGGAGGAGGATGAAAATACGATTCACCTCCTCTGCACTTGTTCAGCCCTTGCAAAAACTAGGCCACTACTTTTTCAGTAACCTCTAGGAAATGTCACACTAAAAGATACAAGACATAGCCAAGTTCATCAGGAAAACTAATTGGCTGTATTTCAGTTAAGGGGTGGACTTGTCAAAGTAGGCCACTAGAATATCATTAGGCAGTCTCTAGGTTTATTTTATTTTCTTTAGTGAAGTTTCTTTGAATTTAAGAGGAGCCGGTGAAAAGCACCGGGAAGTGATAGCACATAGGATCCAACCAGGATCTGTGTGGGCCACAACTGCTATAGTGATGGCAATCACTCTAACCAAACCTAACTAGCGCGATATGGTTGGCAAGCATGACATGCCAAATCTCTTACAACCTGATCAGACCCAAACTATATTCCTCCCGATTGTCCTAAACAGCTATTCCTTCTCCTCACTACTTAGGAAGCATTTCTTATGTCTTTTAACACCAACCCATCACTCTTTATTCATCGTCGTTGCAATCGCAAATGTCTACTTCGGATGCTGACCTTCAAATCTTTATTCTTCTTTAGCTGGCACGTTACAGTCCGGGGTGGACCTGCGCCTCAGGCAACATGCCTCTCCATCTTACACGGCTAAGTTGCTTCCAGCCACGTTCAGCTGATTCAGAGCTTTTCCAGCTGCGTTCACAACCAAATGAGTGGTCTTCTTTTACGGCGTTGTCTATCTGGGTTGGAGTCGAAGACTTTCCGCGCCGCAGCATTGGCTCACGCAAAGAGACTATGCCTATTCCTCAAGACATCTGCAGAAGCTGCCTAGACAAAGAGGAAGAGAAAAACACCCAACACCTTCTCTGCAACTGTCCCGCCCTTGTCTTAACTAGGAAAGTCACAATAGGCTCGTACTTCTATGACAGCCAAAACAACCTCCACTGGATACCGGTGTGCGTGGTCTATCTTTACGGCGATGTCCCTCGGGGTTGGAGTCGAAGACTTTCCGCGCCGGGCCATTGGTGGCCATTCGCTCTACATGACCTAGCCATTTCAGGCGAGGGATTGAACTCGTTTGACCAGATCGATGTAACTGTTCAGCCCGTCCAGTGCGTTGTTCAGTCTCCTCCTCAAAACACCATTAGTAAAAACGGGAGCAAGGATAATACGAAGGGTTTTGAGCTCGAAGCGACCAAGAATCTCATCGTCTGCTTTGGTAAGTGCCCATGCTTCTGCGCCATACTGTAGGACTGGAACTATCGAGGTCCTATATAGTCATATCCTGGTTCTTCGCGAGACTGCCTTATTCCTCAATTGCTTTCAAAGCCCAAAAACAAAGCGATTGGCAAGCGTGATACTTCGTTTTATCTCCGCGGTGGTGGCATTGCTGGCGTTAACTTAGTAGCCTAGGCACTGTGGCACTATACAAAGCGTTAACGACTGAATGGCGCAGTTGATAGAGTGCTTGCTCCTGGCTCGAATCCCAGTGAAAGCAAATTTAATACGCTTTTATCTGGTTTTCAAATCTGGTCCAGTCGCCACTTGCCGTTGTAATCGAATTTACGGCACTATCTCTGGTGCAGTCAATCAGACAGTCAAAATCTGACTGCGGATATCACAAGAACCACGGTCTAAGGCTAAGTGTGCTGGTGAATATACTAGAGGAGCTCTACCTAACCTAACCTAACCTAGACAAAGCGTTTCACTACTTGGAAGTTATAGCTGTCTATAATAACGTCGATGTTGGTGGACCTTTTTCGTAGACAGCATATACTTTGTCTTTCCTTCATTCACCGCAAGACCCATCTTGGGCACTTCCTTCTCGATGCTCACGAATGCGCGTGATGATGTCAATAGCTAGCAGCTCCACAGATTTATGGAAGATCGTGCCTCTGGGGTTGACGTTTGACTTACGCACGATCTTCTCAAGAATTAAATTGAATAATTGCATGACAGTGCGTCGCCTTGTCAAAGTCCCTTTTTGACATGAAAGATCTCTGTACAATTTTTACGGACCTTGACAGAGCAACGGGCATTCTCCATCGTCATTCTGCAAAGGCGGGCAGTTATTGCAGGGATGCCAAAACTAGACAATGCACTGTACAGCTCATCTCTTCTTCATACGCGGCCTTAAAGTCGATAAATAGACGGTGAGTATCGACTTAAGACACTTGTATCTTTTCCAAAACTGACCTTCAATCCGTCGTCTACAATCATCAGCAGAAACCTCTTGCAGGATACATCATGATCTCGTGAAGTCATAAGTTTCCTCAAAGCCTCCGTCAGTCAGAATGCTAAACACAGCCAACTTTATGCCCTACACATGTACATCCTCAATCAAGTGATGCACTGAATTTGATGACGAAATTATTTAAATTCCATTCACCACCCGCCACTTCCGTGCGTGGGTGAATTTTCACAACCACACTGTAGCCACCTCGGTGGTGGTTGAAAGAATCTCGCCCTTTGTCCCATTTTAATGAGTCTGAGGTCGCGGAACGTTTAAAATTGCCCAGCGGAGCCAATAATTATCCTGGTATGTCGCTGTTGCTGCGGTTCGATGTTGCTGCCGGCATTACACGAGCGGTTTTTTGTGCACCCACGTGGCTACCACCGTTCAGCCTTCCTCCCGATCGCATGTACTGCTGCTGTTGTTCATGTTTCTCCCCAAACAACAGCTCATTAAAATGTTTCCACACTGCATTCATCCTGATATCCGGTATTTCTTCTTTTGGTTGCCATATTTATGTTTACCTTTGTCTCTTCGTTTTTTTGACGGTTTTTTTATCATTGGGCGCAAACAGAAGTGGTTCTGCGGGAGGTTTTCATTTGGTTTGAATGTATGGCTGCATTAAATTTGTATCTCTCAGGCTTCCCGTATTCGAGGCGCAGTTCTTCTGTGTAACGGATGCAAAAAAAGCCACAAAACGAGTCAGCGTGACAGAATCTCGGGGTTCATTCCATTCCGATAATTTAATTTAACGGTAAAATATTGTAGAAACCTGTCTGCGGGACTGAATGCCTGTGGAGAGTGAGAGTGTGGAAAATTGAATTTCTGTGACAACAGCTGAGACTAGAGGCGAAATTTCGTGAGCGTGACTCGCTGGTTAGCGACTTGTTCTGGAAAGTCGCATCCGACTGAGAGTGTGCTTGTTCTGTAAACAAAGACGGTTCAGCTTGACTTCAGAAAGTGAGAGCACAGCGATCGGGGGAGTGTCGATTGGTTCAAGGCCACTGCGCAGTTCTGAGCCTTTGGTGTGGCCCGAGGGCAACGTTCCCGATGTGGCTATTATACTGTTCATAGAAATGGCACTGTGGCACTATGAGATTGAATGTGGCGCTCTATCACTAGAGCTAGAAATTTGAAAAATGAGCGTAGAATCTCGTGCACATCAACGGTTCTATAAGGTGAACAATTCAAAAAGATGCATGTCTTACATCTGTTCATCTTTCTAGGATCCTACTGTATTTACATGAACGTTTATTAGTTATAACGAATATATGGTTTTCAATTCCTTAACTCACTGAAACCACGCCATTATCTTCTGTACAGCTTGAAGACAGCTCTCGAGCTTGAGGCGGTGTTTAAGATACGTCCCTACTTACTTACTTACTTCTCAAGCTGGAGACCCATGCACCGTCTGAACCTGAGGAATTGCTGCCTTTTATCGCTGACGGTCCTGGGCACGCTGCGTCCAGTCATTAAGACCAAACTGTCTTGTATCCAAGTGGACTTGGGAGATTCGATCTTCCTCTCATTCTCGAATTAGAGGCTCGGATTCAAAGACCTTTTTAGCTGGAGCCAGTGCAAACGACGGATTTTTGCCTTCCGGACTACATCCACTTCCTAATACAGCTCGTAGAGTTCGCGATTTTGTCTTCTCCTCCATTCGCCTTCCTCGCAGACGGGACCATATATCCGACTTAGAATTTTTCTTTCGGTGGCACCAAGAATCAGCTTGGCTGTTTTGCTTATCGTCCAACTTTCGGCTCCATATAGCAGGACTGGCAAAATAAGAGTTTTGTAGAACATGATCTTGGTCCTTTTAGTAAGGAGTTCTGAGCCCAGTTGTCTCGACATCGGTGCTCAAGGGTGTTTCTTCGTCGAAATTCCACTGTGATGTCGATTCGTGGATTTCACGTTTGCCCCGAGGTAGACGAACTCCTTCACTACCGCGAAATTGCAGCTGTTCTTATAAAATTGTTTAAATTGAATTCATGAGTTTTTCAGAAAGCATGATTTAAGCGTATAAAGCGGGCGTCATTTTTTGAGTTAATTTGTCAGGTACGGTTTATGAATAGGCTATATATACACTTAAGAATTAATTTTAGGTCAAATTCCAGTTCTAGTTAAATGGACATTACAATAAATTGTTTTTCACGAAAGTCCATATAACAATGTAAGAAAATTCCCTTAAAAATACTAGTCAACTTTGACCACCCTCCGAACAAGATACCCATGTACGTTACATGGAAAGTACATGGATTCCCACTAAATTCATGAATCTGCCGCTTATTTCCCACAAAATTCACGAATCGGCCGCCATATTGTGGTGAATTGACGAGCGTTGTAAATGTATAAGTGAAACACAAGGGATTACCACTACATCTTCGTTATGGGCTAGGGGAAAAAATTGCCGCAGTTGGATATCTCTATCATCCATTATCTTTGCTCACGACCATGAAGTATGTGACGAAATCGATTTTTTTTTTATTTTCTAGGAGTAGAATATTTCGAAAGTATTTCCTGAGAATTTTAGACAGATCGGATCGATTATTTATGTAGATAAATAACTCTGAGTGGTGCCGTCTCTATCTGCATGCTAAACGTATTTAAAACAATAAACACGTTTTTCTCGAAACCGTGTCTTCGAAGTCGGTGATTACAATAACTTTATAACGGACATACCGATCAGTTTGAAATTTGTTATTTACTCTATATAGTATGGTCTTCCGTGTGAACGCAGGACGAAAATCAGTTATTTTTTAAAGTCGACAAAGTGAGAGAAATTTCGTTTAAAACAACAATTTGGAGTTTCTACGTCCACCATTCTTAGAAAAATTACAATGTTTTTAAATTCCTTCTTTCAACTGGTGCTCCATATCATTCACTAATGATCTTTGTATTTTTCTTGATTTCAGACAGTGACGAGGTGTAGTGATCACCGCAAAACATTGTTTGACTATTTTGATATAAAAAAAATATATTTTCTTAATTATATTTCTTATATACATATTCTTCATGTGGAAAAACATTTGGTATCAAATATTCGAATGTGGGATCACGAAAAAAAAATCTATTTCTTGAGGTTCCAACTAGGGGGTAACCCCTTAAATCGGTTTCGTACTTTACCGAGTGAGAGGAATTATCCATGAGCTTAAATAGTACCTAAAGTCAAATTCAAGGCGCCGGTTCGACGTTTCTGGTCATTATTCTTCTTCTTTATTTGGCGCTACAGTCCGGGGTGGACCTGGGCCTCAACTAACAAGCCTCTCCAGCTAGCACGGTCTCTGGCCAGCTGTCTCCAGTGTCGCACGCCAAGTTGGTTGGGGTCCTTCTCCATCTGGGTGCGCCACCTTAACCGCGGGCGTCCTCTGTTGCGTTGTCCCACGGGTTCGGAGTCGAAGACTCTTCGGGCCGGAGCTGAGTTGTCCATACGCTCTACATGGCCTAGCCTTCTTAGGCGTTGGATCCGAAGACGCCTGACTAGACTCATGTCGCTGTACAGCCCGTACAGTTCGTGGTTGAATCTTCTCCTCCAGAAACCGTCAACGCAAACAGGAATAAAGATCGCACGCAGAACTTTTCTCTCGAAAATACCAAGGACTTCCTCATCCGCTTTTGAGTTTGTCCATGCCTCCGCGCCGTACAGCAGGACTGGGATGATCAAAGGTCTTGTATAAAGTCAGCTTGGTCCTTCGAGAGATGGCCTCTTGAGCCCATAGAAACAGCGGTTGGCAAGAGTTACTCTGCGTTTGATCTCGGTACTGATATTGTTTGTACTGTTTACTGCGGAGCCGAGGTAGACGAAGTCCTTGACTACCTCGAAGTTATAACTGCCCATTGTGACGCTCTGTCCAAGACGTCGATGTTGTGTGTCCTTTCTTGATGACAGCATATACTTCGTTTTGCCTGCGCTAGAGCCATTTTATCCGCTTCCGCCTCAATGCCAGCAAACGCTTCATTGACGGCTCGTTGTGTTCTGCCAATCACGTCAATGTCAGCAGTTGTACGGACTTCTGGAAGATCGTGCCTCTAGTGTTGGCGTGTGAGTCTTGCACGATCTTCTCCAGGATGATGTTAAAGAAATCACATGACAGCGCGTCGCCTTGTCTAAAACATTTTTTGACATTGAAGGTCTCGGTGAGTTCGTTACCGACCTTGATGGAGCAGCGAGAATTCTCCATCGTCATCCTGCACAACCTGACGAGTTTGGCAGGAATGTCAAAACTAGACATGGCGTTGTATAGCTCGTCCCTATGCACGCTGTCATATGCGGCCTTGAAATCGACAAAAAGGTGGTGGTACATTTCCCTATTTGCATTTCTTGGTCCTTATAGGTAAGTGAAATGTGAGGTATAAACCCTATCCAGATAAAGGCTGACTTGAAGGCCTAAAATACAAACAAGCTAATCTACCGACAAGCTTATATAAGATACTAGAATCTTATCTCGATAATAGGATATTTAGAGTTAAGCACGGAACTGAATACTCCGACTTTAAGGAGATCCGAACAGGAGTCCCTCAAGGGAGTGTCCTTGGCCCTACATTGTACCTGTTGTACACTAGAGACATACCTCAAACTGAGGGTACACTTGTGGATACATTTGCAAGATGACACAGCTATTCTGGCAACGGGAAGCTCAATTGAGCTCTCAACTGAGAAACTTCAACGAGCTCTAGACAAAATAAACGAATGGTCAAACCGCTGGGGCATTGCTCCCAAATCAATGCACATGCATTTTAAATAGAGAAATATTGAAAATCTACCAGTCTTCATTAATTCTGTACAAATACCGTATGCCAATGAAGCAAAATATCTTTATATGACCGTCGATGCGAACCTCAAGTGGAAGGCCCACGTGAAAAAGAAACGGGATGAGCTCGATCACCGGTATAGAGAAATGTACTTGTAAGGCACTCCAAGTTAAGCATGTAGAACAGACTATTAAACAAGCAAGTACTGAAGCCCATATGGACTTACGGCACACAATTGTCGCACTAAAGGTTGTTCAGTCCTTTCAAAATAAAATTATACGCACTGTTGTGAAAGCTCCGTCGACAAAGAAATAACAAACTCCGCTAGAAAGCTAAGTATTAGACTTCAGGAGGTCGTGCATCTAGTGTTAAAATCTGAGTTATTCATGGTGGTCTCGAAATGAATGATTTGAGAAAGTCGTGCGTCGCCAAAAAACATATTTTTTGGTATATATCCGTTTGTGGCACCCTGGGCTTTAAAATTACAAAAGTATTTTCCCGGCAACGCTTCCCGAGGGAGGACGCTCAGATCCGCATGACTGTGAGCCGTTTGACTGGTCTACGAGCGTGAAGCATCAACTTGTTTCAAATTCGTGGAATTCCGATGGCTACCAGTTCATCCCCTTCACCTTTACGCACCTACTCCCATTGAATCCGCTCTAAGACCATCCTTTCCAAGCGATACCGTGTCTTCACATCACTCAGCAACTTCTTATCAATTCCCACAAACGCCGATACCAGAATCCATCCGAGTCGCCCGCACCCGCAGGGGAATTTCCCTTAAATTAGCATTCCGCAGGGACCACCTTAACAACAATCTAATTAGTGCTGTCGCCACAACCGTCTTCGTTAGCATTTGGTATCACCAGGACCGTCACCATCACCGGCAGCAGTCGTAGTGCAGTGTTAGTGGCAGCATCAGCCCCTCGCACCCGCACTCGCAGAGCTTGTTAACTCGTTATATCCACTTGGACAAGCGAAATAATTATCCCTCCTCCAAGCTGGCGGTTGCTGAGACTAACTACACAGCCGGCGGGCGGCGCGGCGCGGTCGCCGCCCTCCACATCCTTACATTGTTTTGTCCTCAGCCTATGACCATGGTGGCAAGCAGCAGCAGTACTCCCATGAGGGAACATTTCAATTAACATCGCGTCAATAAAGCAATTACTCGACTTCAGTCTAGTTGCGGTCGGTGGCTACAATAGCACAAGCTGCGCAGAGCCCAGGCCCGCGTTGCTTTAGCTGTTCACATCCCAGCCGGGTTGCTGGGGAAAGAGAGAGAGAGCGAGCGCTCCTCCTCTGGTGGAATTGTCAAGCACGAGAGATTAACGAATTCCTTCGTTTCGAGTGAAGGACAAGGGAAGGGCGCTCCCACGCAGGCATTCGGCATCCAGTGCACATCGATGACGCCACACTTGCATGCTTGGGAATCTCGGAAATCCTTTTGGTTTCAGATTTCCCACGTGCCTTGGGCAGTGTGAGCAGCCCATCGCTGGAACAATGCTTGTGAACTGGGGGAGAGCATCTTTTCCGAAGAATACCGTCTCCAGGGCATTCCTTGCAACAAGGGAGCCAAAGCCCAATCCTGTCGCCACTATCGCACAGGACGAGAAAATACCTTCAGGACACACAGCACCGGTGGAGCGATAGCAGTTCGATTCATAATTTCGCTGTCGTCTCGTTGAGGAATTGCAGTCAGGCAGGCATGCAAAGGTCCGGGCGCATCGGCTTGCGATCTGATCCGTAAGAGCAGATGCTCTCGTCGGCACCGATGACGAATTCGAATGCCCTCCTGGCGGATGGAGCTGTGCTCTTGTGCGGGCGGTGGGTGTCCAGTGGGAGGCCAATGGAATGGCTTCTAGAGAAAGATTGCGAATATTGAAATTGCACTCTGCCGGTGCTGGAGTCGAACGCACGGAGCGCACCAGATGCGTACGAGTGTACCTGCTGGGGCAGGGTGCTGCTGTAGCAGGCATCCTGAGTAGGAGCGGCGACGGCGGCGGCCTAGCTCTCGAATTGGAATTCTTATCCAACTGACGGCAGAGGAATGTGTGTGCGCAGGATGGTCAAATAATCAAAGGAATCCCGAATGCCGAATGAGAATTGGGAATATTTCTGCGTTGAACTATGTAGGGCCTGTGCGGAGTTGCGTACGATTGAATTGCCAGAAGATTAGAATCAGAATAGCAAATCTATTCCGTTGATGAGAGGCCTGTGGCATTTTTGCGCTTGATCTCGTTTCGTTATCTCTGTGCAGAGGGCGGTGGCGCAGGGGGGTGGAAATTATTTATCTTGGCTTTGTTTGTCTCTTGTCGAACATGAAACTCAATAGACCGAGAGTTCAATGAATCTTCTGGCATCTCCACTGGATGTCGAATGAACGACGAAGAAAATATCGAATGTTCGTAATGGGTTCTGATGTTGCACTTGCTGCGGACCGTTGGCAACCTTCGGCTTGTTGCTCGAAGATGCACAAGGACCAAATGTTAACGCACACTAATTTAGATTGAAAAATAACTATTGTAGCTTTGATGCCCCTCTTTTTCAGACATTCGTTGCAGACGATTGTCGGTTGGAGTTAATCGAATATTTAACTAGATTCTCATCGTCAACTCATTTATAGAGTTGATTGCTGCGCATTTTAAGGGTCGAGTTAAATTGCAAAGTTGTAAGGATGTCCTAGCGAGGGACATGTCATAAATACCATCAGTTCCATTATGGCCCTACTCCTAAGCTCTTGCAGAATGTCCTTCAGGATGTACAGTTGTAGACGAGAAACGTTATTACGCAGCCTATTCAAAATATTGAAATTGTAACAAAAAGGTTTCTGACTTGTGAAGTGGATTGCATTGCCATCGAGATGTCGAATCGGCGTCTTAAGTCAAATGCTCGTTGATTTTACACGGTCTGCTAAAGCAGCTGTGTTTGTAGACACATGCGAAGTACAGGTTAGTTTTGTTTTAATCGAAGACACGGGAACTGCGTCAGGGAGATAGAGAGATCCAAAGATAAGTCCTGACTGTCGGTAGGTATCAAGCTCAAGATCAGAGGATGTGATGCAATCACCATTGCAATGCATTTGAGAGTTAAACCTCCTTGTCATAACCACCATAGGTACTACAACGGTCTGGACGGCTTTCTGCTATTTTCTAATGGAGGACGATTTCAATTTGGGACATGTCACTTGCAGCCCAGCTGAAATACCAACAACCAATGCAGAAGATGGGGATGATGATGGTTCGTCCATCCGTAACCAGGCCTAAGCCATATTGGATGGTTCCAATGGGTTTGTAACTTGTTGTCGCTTAGTTTCGTTTAGCTTATCATGGAGGGACTGACACTGAACGACATGTCACAGAGTCAGAATTTTGGACGAGACGCTTTTATTGAAAAATTGTGTTCCCCGATTGTAGTCGGCTCGCCAGTACATCCACGTCGATGAATGTGAGAACAACGTGATCGTTCATGGTCTCGCTAGCGTTCAGTGATTACGAATTGACATGAGCTGATCCTGGTGAGCAATTTGTATTTGATTTTGGGTCGAGCGACTCTTAGACTATTTTGCAAGGGGCCAAATCACATCACTTGCCCGTGCATCATTGGAAGACAAACATTAACGTCTGATTAGCGAGATACAAGCCAATATCCTCGACCTTGAGAATGTTACTTATTTGAGAGTTAACGTTTCATCAAATTAAATGTATAGCTGCGTAAAGTTGTGAATACGGGTGGTGCGACAGTCTTGGGCATAGTCTCGACAGCCACCGTTCATGTTGTTTTAACGGCTGCATGGCGCAGTCGGTTAAGTGCCAGAGGTTGGCTACTGGGGTCCCCAGCAAACATATAACTCCCTATCAGGTTTTCAAATTTGGACTAATCCACATTTGCCGTTGCGATTAAATTAAAGGCACCATCACTACCACTCAGTGGTAGTAGTCTGATTGTGGGTATCACAATCGACCAACATGGTCTAAGTGTGCTGGTGAATTCACTAGTAGGCACCCTTCTTCTTCTTCTTCTTTCTGTGGCACTACAGTCCGGGGTGGACATGGGCCTCAGCCAGTAAGCCTCTCCAACCGTCACCATCTTTAGCCAGCAGTCTCCAACTGCGCACACCAAGTTGATTGAGGTCCTTCTCCACCTGGGTGCGCCATCGGTTCCGTGGGCGTCCTCTATTGCGTTGTCCCACTGGTTCGGAGTCGAAGACTCTTCGGTCTTGAGCAGTTTTGTCCATGCGCTCTACATGGCCCAGCCATCTTAGGCGTTGGATCCGAAGACGCCTGACTAGGCTCATGCCGCTGTACAGCCCGTACAGTTCGTGGTGGAATCTTAGGCACCCTTACCTAACCTAATCTAACCACTTATGATATGCGTGCATATTGTTCGATCACACGTTCATGGCGGTGGAGTGTTAGAAACATTATCCAGTCTAGAATGAGTTTTAAGTTGCTCGAACTAGGTTGAAGTTGAAACTTTCGGGAATTAACCCAGAGAGCCCCTGCTTGGCAGTTGACGTACCAACACCACGGAGCACAGCGCGCTGAGGGCGGAACAAATGTCTTTGGAGAAAGTCACTAACTTTTTAGCATTTCTTACTACAACATACTATGCACTTATTTACAAGCCCTCAACGTAACAACTTAAGAAAATATTTATTCAAGTTGGGATCAATATTTTGAACAAAAGTTTACTTGTCTTATTCCCAAGCTTCTTACAATAAATTCTGTATCCTGATATATCATTTCATTGGTCTCTTCTCGTCTATTTAAAATAAAAAGAAACTTCAAAGAAGCCTTCGATAAGTAGCCCCAAATGGTAAGGTACCTACTAGAAAAAAAAAAGTGTTGATGAATCCTTTTTTAGTTTAAAAATTAGCTACGCCAAGCTACGGATAGTGGATTAGGAAAACGTGCGCGTTTTGCTTCGAAGTTAAGGCACGAAATACGTATTCTTGAATATTTCGGAGCCATGTTCAAACTTGTTCCGCGTTATCGGATTTAAAAAAATACGGTTTTGACTTTGATCATGTTACAAAAGTCATAATTTCTTGCCTAATAATGGTTGGAATTAATTTAACTAAAACTCTATTTTTAGAAGAAATGAATCCCTTGAAGGAACTTTGAGATATTGAATTTCTTAATTTAGGGTCTTAGTTAAGCAGAGTGTGATTTTTATTGTTTGATAGACTGTGGACAAATAGCTCCAATAGTCTCTAACGGGGAGGGCATATGCCTGTGCATCCAGGGCAAAGTTGCTCAACTTGGCGAGATGCCAGCAACGATCCCTGTTAAATGCACAGGTCAAGTTGACATACAGCCTCCTCGCGGTGCCCTCTGGATAGCCTTTAAAGCAACCGCTTAGAGGTATGCAGCGGCCCAATTGTCCAGGGGTTTAAGCCAGGACCCGGTCTTCCAGGTTCGGGGGTTGCGCGTGAGATTAACTTCCCCACCGTGTTAAAAAAAAATAATAGTTCAGAAACGACGAGAAGCCTCGGATACGGATGACCCTACTGCTGACGACCATGGACAACGAAATAAGGACAACGATTTTCGGTTCTGCACGTGGAATGTGAGGTCCCTGAACAGACCACGTGCAGCCGATGAACTTGCGGAAGCCCTCGAAGCTTATAAGGCAGATATCACCGCCATTCAGGAGGTGGGGTGGGATGGGCCGGGCAAAAAGAGGATGAAAAACTGGGATATTTACTTCGGCGATTGCTACAAGGAGCGAAGGCAGCGTTTATTCGGATGCGGGTTTGTTGTTCGAGGCAGACTTAGGCAAGAAGTCTTAAGCTTTAAATACATAAGCGAGCGCCTCATAACAATCCGCATCAAGGCTACATTCGGCAACATCAGCCTGATCGGCTCCCACGCTCCAACGCAGGATAAAGATGACGAGAGTAAAGATGACTTTTATGATCTCCTAGAAAGAACATACGATCAATGCCCCAGCTACGACACCAAGATCGTTCTAGGAGATTTCAACGCAAAGCTTGGCAAGGAAGACATCTTTGCTAGAGTCATCTTATTTTGAAAGCTTAAATAACAGCATTTATTAAAGTAACTCATGCCAAAGAGTTATTGCAAGACAATGCATGCGTTTCAAAACTAAAAGAAAGGGTAGCATTAAGAGCTCTGTCCCTCGCATATTCCTTGGCATAACTTGTAAGCTTAACTACGCCCACCCCTTCATTCGTCTTTGATCCATTTCTGTAGATACTCGTCTGCTTCTCGTCTCATCGTCTGTCTTCCAGTCCGATCAAGACGGAATGCTGCTGGTAGTCACTGACAATGCTCAAAGAGTATTCCTGTCTAGAAAAAGCGTCTCAACTTCGCCGATCGGAGTAGGTCCCTTCCACGCGTGAAAGAACAATAGCACGCACAACAGGAGTGGTTGCTGAGAAGGTACAACATGCCAGTAAACAGACGTAATAAGCCTTATTCCAACATTAGAAAATAACTATGTATTACATTTTTAAGGCTGTCTATTGAATGCAATGTAATATTTTATTCCAAATAGAATGTTTATATTTTACAAAAAGTCTTCAACATCAGTCAAATTTTGGGTCAATAACTCTTTTTCTAACCATTTTATCTTAAGCTAACTTTTTTCCGCTTTCCCATAGAAAACAACCCGATGCGCGTTGGAATATTTAAACTATTTCCCTCGACAGTCAGACATCGCAACTATAAGCAAATAAAAATTTTAATTTCGTTATATTTTTATTTTATTACTCGCTTCTCTCCGACAAATATTCTCGCAGACAATATATTATTTACTTTCTTTAACTATGCTTTATTACACGCACTACTCAAATTTCAGGCATGATGCGTAAGAGTAGGTATATCTATATAATTGGTACTACACCCACAACCCCAATTAAAACTGCGGTGAACTGCTTATACGAATGTTGCTATACTCAGGACGAACTTATTCTTGTGTATCTCTCTGAACAAAGACAGAGTAGGGCACGATAGCGTGAAATATGCGGAAGGGTAGAACTACGGTGGTCTGACATTGGGTATGGATGTAAAAAATAAAGAGGCACATTTTCTGTTCACTACACAAAAATGTCCAAATCACATCGGTACACGTCTTTTATATGTCCACTGTTCCTCAGTAAGAAGGATTCTTTGATATTTTCCAAAACTACCTACGCAGCTTGGGACCAATTAAATTGAGTGCATGTACAGCCCCACAAGCCTGTTGTTAACCAGTCCTAAAATGATGGTCCAACGAAACTGATGAATTGAAAGTTTCAAATCCCAATCAAACTCCCCTGAGCCTCCACTGAACCCCACTTAAAGTACACTGAGCCATTTGCGTCTGTTGTGTGACTCACTCCCCAACTGGATCCCCAAGGACTCTGCAGCCCCAAGTCCATAGACCTAAGCGTGTTGACCTTGGTTCCGCCCTACATACTTCTCAACTGAGGTGAGCTTCATCCACAGCAAGAATAAATCAAATCCCGCTGTTCTTTCGGACAACCTTCGCAACAACTTTAAATGCTCCCAGGGAACTGCTTTGTTTCAGTGTCCCTCAGAGGCGATTATAATTTCGAATCCGACCTACCCTCCCCCAGCACCCGCGTCGCTGCTCGCAATCCCCATTCAGATAATTGATTGTTTTCTCTTTCACTTGGCCAACTTCACAGTCTAACCATAAATGTAATCTTCAACCAATCAACCTCTTCATCCTCGCCGGCCCATGGGATTGCCTTGAACGCATCCGACCACGCCCCCTCCCCTCCACCCAGCAGTCAGCCAACGAAAATTTGTATAAATATTTAAATTGAAGTCGTCTCCCGCACCTGGTAAACAAATCCTATCCGGAAGCACCTGTTCCTAATTCAGTCATAAAATCCCAGAGCGAAACTTCAATTCAATTAAAACTTTCACCCGAGAAGAACAATAAACCGAGAAGTTGGCCTGAGATGATGCGACTTCTTCGACGGTATTCCATCGCGGCTAATCCTGCCGCCTCCTCACACCGAGCAGTCACGCCCCGTTTAGGCAGACGAGAGCTGCGTTTATCCGAAAAGAAAAATTCGGTTCTGGGCCGAGGAGAGTGCAGAAAAATAAGACGGAAAATTCAAATATTTACACCGCCACACCGAGCACTCCGACCTCCACAGACAAATGCAAATGAGGCACTCGCCAGCACCCCGTGCCCAGCTGCTCTGCCGAGCTCAACATATGCATCCGGGCCAAAGCGTGATCGCTCAGTCGTTCAGGCTGTCAGTGATGCGAAGGGCACTTCCTGCGGCGTGGGTGCGGCTAAGTAGCTGTGAAACTACTTGAATATGCATTTCCTACCCCGATGCAGGCTGCATCGGCCCTACTTATACGTCATCAGCAAAAATTTCGGTAATCGGTCGTCGGTGGGCGGGACGCGGGTGGAGGGGGCTGAAGAGCTGGCGAAGGCGGCAGCTGGAAAGTGGCAGCCAACAATGACAATGTCATCGTGTGCACTTTGAACGGCCGGAAATCAATTTACGGTAAATGTCAGAGAGTGGGTTGGTTGTTCGCTCGGTTGACCGGAGTGGTGGGTGGGGTGGGGGTGGTGTGGGTGAGATCGAGAGGCGGCAAGTGACCGCAGTACAAACTGAAAATCCTTGCAGTAAATTGCCATGATTAAGGGCTCGTGTCACAATGTGGGGTCATCGAACGCACTGTTCGGATGGCGTTGTGGGGTGTGGGGTGTGCTCACGAGTGGAACTGAGTGGTCAGCATCGGTCGGGAGCCGAACGTTGTGTTGTGTTGCAGCAGTGGCAGCATCATGGAATCAGGAAATCAATTTGCAATTTTGTCCCTGCAGATGCAATGTTCAAGAAGATGTCGGGTCGGGTTTTGAACGCCGTCATCTCCCTCGCCCGCCCCCTCCCGCACACCACACAGATTCTGACGGGCACTTTGCCGCCTTTGTTGGTGCTACTCGCAGACGCTGAGTGGTATGACTTTCATGGACGCTGACATTGTGATGGTGGTTAGTTTGCTCCGAGTTAACAATTGCTGTCAAGTGTCTTGGATGCAGACAGAATTTGTTGAATAAAGTGACCGCGGTTTTGCTTACGGGATGCCTCTGTTGTTCACGTCGGAATGCCGGGCGCCTTTAAGTCTAGTTTAAGCGACAGATCACCTTTGTTCTTCGCATCCACCCACCACCCGATTGGCGTGTCCCCGCTTCGAAGCAAATTAGTGCAAAGTAAGGAAAGGGCATACCATCACGCATCTTCGGATTAATTTACCAAAGTCGAGAATCAACTCCTCTCGCATACTGTACGCTCCCACGGGGCGGTAAGGTTTTTGTGAAAATTCAAATGTAATTACGGGAAATTTGCAAACTCTTTTAAAATCAATTTCCGAAACCAGGTTAAGCGCAAGTACGCACGTTGCCTGTGAAGTTATTCTGCACGGGGTGTAGTTTTAAATTCCAGACGGCATCACGGCGGCGTCGGCGACGGTCTTTAGGACGAGCCAGCCGCGTGGAAAAGTAAGCGATGTTCAGAGAACACAATCGAGGCGGCAGGTGGTTGCTTAACGAGGCTGCCATCGAACGCACATGCCGACGCCTCAGCCCACAGACGGGTTTCATCGAATTGCCCGTGCATTCTCCAAACATCAAATGTGAAACATTCAAAATGTGAGTTAGGAAGAAAATGAGTTAAGCCCGCCAACTTCTTTCCGTGATTGGAGGGGGCCGTGAGTCAGTGGGTGGATGGCAACTTTGGCTGCATCTTTGTTACCTTTGTAGAGCTACTGACAGTGTCAGCATCAGTGTCAGTATCAGTATCAGTATCAGTATCAGTATCAGTGTCAGTATCAGTATCAGTATCAGTATCAGTATCAGTATCAGTATCAGTATCAGTATCAGTATCAGTATCCGTATCAGTATCAGTATCAGTATCATTATCAGTATCAGTATCAGTATCAGTATCAGTATCAGTATCAGTATCATTATCAGTATCAGTATCAGTATCAGTATCAGTATCAGTATCAGTATCAGTATCAGTATCAGTATCAGTATCAGTATCAGTATCAGTATCAGTGTCAGTATCAGTATCAGTATCATTATCAGTATCAGTATCAGTATCAGTATCAGTATCAGTATCAGTATCAGTATCAGTATCAGTATCAGTATCAGTATCATTATCAGTGTCAGTATCAGTATCCATATCATTATCAGTATCAGTATCATTATCAGTATCAGTATCAGTATCAGTATCAGTATCAGTATCAGTATCAGTATCAGTATCAGTATCAGTATCAGTATCAGTATCAGTATCAGTATCAGTATCAGTATCAGTATCAGTATCAGTATCAGTATCAGTATCAGTATCAGTATCAGTATCAGTATCAGTATCAGTGTCAGTATCAGTATCAGTATCAGTATCAATATCATTATCCGTATCAGTATCAGTATCAGTGTCAGTATCAGTGTCAGTATCAGTATCAGTATCAGTATCCTTATCAGTATCAGTATCAGTATCAGTATCAGTATCAGTATCAGTATCAGTGTCAGTATCAGTGTCAGTATCAGTGTCAGTATCAGTATCAGTATCAGTATCAGTATCAGTGTCAGTATCAGTATCCGTATCAGTATCAGTATCAGTATCAGTATCAGTATCAGTATCAGTATCAGTATCAGTATCAGTATCAGTATCAGTGTCAGTATCAGTATCAGTATCAGTATCAGTATCAGTATCAGTATCAGTATCCGTATCAGTATCAGTATCAGTATCAGTATCAGTATCAGTATCAGTATCAGTATCAGTATCAGTATCAGTATCAGTATCAGTATCAGTATCCGTATCAGTATCAGTATCAGTATCAGTATCAGTATCAGTATCAGTATCAGTATCAGTATCAGTATCAGTATCAGTATCAGTATCAGTATCAGTATCAGTATCAGTATCAGTATCAGTATCAGTATCCGTATCAGTATCAGTATCAGTATCAGTATCAGTATCAGTATCAGTATCAGTATCAGTATCAGTATCAGTATCAGTATCAGTATCAGTATCAGTATCAGTATCAGTATCAGTATCAGTATCAGTATCAGTATCAGTATCAGTATCAGTATCAGTATCAGTATCAGTGTCAGTATCAGTGTCAGTATCAGTATCAGTATCAGTATCCTTATCAGTATCAGTATCAGTATCAGTATCAGTATCAGTATCAGTATCAGTATCAGTATCAGTGTCAGTATCAGTGTCAGTATCAGTGTCAGTATCAGTATCAGTATCAGTATCAGTGTCAGTATCAGTATCCGTATCAGTATCAGTATCAGTATCAGTATCAGTATCAGTATCAGTATCAGTATCAGTATCAGTGTCAGTATCAGTATCAGTATCAGTATCAGTATCAGTATCCGTATCAGTATCAGTATCAGTATCAGTATCAGTATCAGTATCAGTATCAGTATCAGTATCAGTATCAGTATCAGTATCAGTATCAGTATCAGTATCAGTATCAGTATCAGTATCAGTATCAGTATCCGTATCAGTATCAGTATCAGTATCAGTATCAGTATCAGTATCAGTATCAGTATCAGTATCAGTATCAGTATCAGTATCAGTATCAGTATCAGTATCAGTATCAGTGTCAGTATCAGTATCAGTATCAGTATCCGTATCAGTATCAGTATCAGTATCAGTATCAGTATCAGTATCAGTATCAGTATCAGTATCAGTATCAGTATCAGTATCCGTATCAGTATCAGTATCAGTATCAGTATCAGTATCAGTATCAGTATCAGTATCAGTATCAGTATCAGTATCAGTATCAGTATCCGTATCAGTATCAGTATCAGTATCAGTATCAGTATCAGTATCAGTATCAGTATCAGTATCAGTATCAGTATCAGTGTCAGTATCAGTATCAGTATCAGTATCCGTATCAGTATCAGTATCAGTATCAGTATCAGTATCAGTATCAGTATCAGTATCAGTATCAGTATCAGTATCAGTATCCGTATCAGTATCAGTATCAGTATCAGTATCAGTATCAGTATCAGTATCAGTATCAGTATCAGTATCACTATCAGTATCAGTATCAGTATCAGTATCAGTATCAGTATCAGTGTCAGTATCAGTATCAATATCAGTATCAGTATCAGTATCAGTATCAGTATCAGTATCAGTATCAGTATCAGTATCACTATCAGTATCAGTATCAGTATCAGTATCAGTATCAGTATCAGTATCAGTATCAGTATCAGTATCAGTATCAGTGTCAGTATCAGTATCAGTATCAGTATCATTATCAGTATCAGTATCAGTATCAGTATCAGTATCAGTATCAGTATCAGTATCAGTATCAGTATCAGTATCAGTATCAGTATCAGTATCATTATCAGTGTCAGTATCAGTATCCATATCATTATCAGTATCAGTATCAGTATCATTATCAGTATCAGTATCAGTATCAGTATCAGTATCAGTATCAGTATCAGTATCAGTATCAGTATCAGTATCAGTATCAGTGTCAGTATCAGTATCAGTATCAGTATCAATATCATTATCCGTATCAGTATCAGTATCAGTGTCAGTATCAGTGTCAGTATCAGTATCAGTATCAGTATCCTTATCAGTATCAGTATCAGTATCAGTATCAGTATCAGTGTCAGTATCAGTGTCAGTATCAGTGTCAGTATCAGTATCAGTATCAGTATCAGTATCCGTATCAGTATCAGTATCAGTATCATTATCAGTATCAGTATCAGTATCAGTATCAGTATCAGTATCAGTGTCAGTATCAGTATCAGTATCGGCTTCAGCATCAAGCTCAGGCCCAACATCACAAGCTCCTTAGCATTGGCAAGTTTGCTTTGATACCATCCATGGCATCGTCCAGCCGTCCAGCCAGACAATGCATTTCATTAGCTTTAAGACAAACAGAAGCTCCTTCAAAAGCACTTATTTCATATCAAACCTGTTCGATTTTCTGGATGCTTCTGGTGCTCTTTTCGGCCAAAAAATCAAAGCCATCCACATAGCCGAGTGCTATCAAAAGCCCGGTTTCAGGTGGATGTTATTTTTTTCGCTTTTGTATCTTTTTTCAGCCGAAATTGTTTTGCTACGGCAATATTACGTTTTTAGAATTCACTAGAAATGTATGCTGTAGGGGTGTGCCGACCAATGTGGGTGCGTCCTTCAGCTGGATAATCCCCGTTTGATTATGCAGTTCAAGCGATATGGGCAATCGAGGCTTACGCTTATTTTTTGTAAATTCAATTTACATTGTATTTAAAATATTTATTCCCGTGTACCTGAGGATTTTGAATTGTTTGAATTTTGAATTCAGGTCGATTGCGTGTGTTGCTCTGTTGTAATGGAAAACGTGGAAAAGATTAGATTAATATGTTCAAACGGTTTTTATTTTTTGGAAAAATATGGCAAAATATATTGAACATATTGTGCCTGTTCAAGTGGTTGCGGTAATTTCAGTGATTTCGAGATACTTTCGATGGTCTGAAGGTGGAAGACCTGCACCTGATGCTGCGTGTACATCAGAAGTTAAATGAATAGTGTGAGTACATATTCCACCTCTTTTCGATGGAGGCTATTTAAGAGGATAATGGCGAGAAAATAATCCTGCTGTAAACAGGGAATTACTAAATATCATATCTCATCCTATCATAATCGGAATGTGAATAACGTTATGTTAAATAGGATATACACAAATATTTTTATTCTTGTAATACACACGTGGATATTATGACATGACAGCCATTTGACACAAATGCTTCTGACATTTAATGGCAAAATGGCGGCACAATCATGGATTTGGGATTTGCCCAATCAATGAATCATTATCTACTAAAAGCCTGGATTATGTTCATGATGGACATACTTACAAGAAATGATTTTTATTGCTATTAATAGATTGTTTTCATAGTACGACACATGGAGGGTCTGAGCCTGAGCTATAGCTGCCTTCCATCCTTGACTGCACGCTACTTCCGGTAACCAAGACCACATTGCCCGCGTCCGCTCTCAACACATATAATAAGCCGAGGAGGTTTTCTCATCCTGTCTTTCTCGAACCAGAAAACAAAACGAATTCAACGACCCTTCTATCCTGTGATACAATTGTGCTTCTTGAGTATATTCTTACGGGCTGAGCACGGTACTACGATAAGCGTATTACGTTTTTAAAAAGTAAATTGTTCTTCAAACTGCATTGCACAATTTACAGAGATACGGTATACTCTGGCTTGCTACTGAAAACGTATTATTAATTGCATTTACGTTACATTACGCTTTTAAAAATAATCAATTCCTTTTTATCTTTTTTGTTTGAAATAAAGTGAAACCCCTACGAATTGGAAAAAATGTTTCAGAACTTATACCCAAGAGTTTATTTTTCCTATATTTTGCAGTCCGTAAGTAGAGTCTCTAAAGAGTCTTCGACTCCGAACCCATGGGACAATGTAACAGAGGAAGCCCGCGATTAAGGTGGCGCACCCAGGTGGAGAATGATTTCAACCAACTTGGCGTGCAACACTGGAGACAGCTAGCCAGAGACCCAGTTGGAGAGGCTTGTTTGTTAAGGCCCATGTCTACCCCGGACTGTAGCGCCAAATAAAGAAGAAGTCAAGTCTCTATAAGTCGAAAACCTCCTTAAACCGAACTTTGCGAAATGTTAATTAGTGTTACTTTTCGTAGAAAATTCATTCCATATCTCATACTTCAACACTTATTCAATGCATACAAAATAAGAGAGACAAGAAGTAAGCGTAAATTGGTTACAAATGCATAGACGTAACTTTGAGTTTACAGCTAAGTACAAGACTGGAGGGGAGTTGAGCAGGGTAATTTTCCATACCAACAATCCAACTTTTAAAAAAATGCGAGGAAGAATGAAAATTACAAATTTCAGGTTGACTAGCCATTCACTGTGGCTCTCTTTAAAGACATGACAAGAACAATGACATATTCGTCGACAACTTGTTTTAAAATACCATGTATAGTCCGGTTGAAATCATATATGAAAGGAAGAGTCCATAAAGTCGTTGTAAATGTTATACAAAGCGAAACTAGGTTCATATAAAATGGAGTCCCTCAGGTATCAGTAGTCGGTCCGTTGTTTTTCTTAGTGTTTATAAACTAGCTTTCAAAATTCGGATTGAATGGCCTTCCAAAGGCTTTTGCTGGTGTACATAAGCGATGCAGTACATTTTATCATATTATCATGATATTCGTGTTGTAGTAAAATAAACTAAATGGCATGTACCAATATAACTCTGTTCGGCGTTGCTTTGTTAAGATTCAAGAGGACGTGGAAAGGTTGAAGTGATTCAAATGTGAAATGTGAAGTGAAATGTTAAGTGAATGGTGAAACTTAACATCTCCAACCATGAACTTTTATATGCATTCTTTCATGTCTTAATCTGTAAGAAATTCACTTCTTCAAAACATGATTGTGAAAAACCGAAGTTCCAAAAAATTAATTTTTGTTCATGAATCGACTCAGTAAAGAATTTTAATTAACTAGGCGTTACGACTAACTGTAAACAGAATTGCAAAGACCACACTTTTAAAATCTACCTAATGCAAATAACTTGTAATATGTATCTTTTGAAACATTCTCCTACTTCTTTCAGTGGCGCCACAGGCCGGTGTGGACCAGGGTTTCAGCCAACAAGACTCTCCAAGATTTTTAGTCCGTTGCATGCCTTAGCCATCTCCAATTTCGTACGCCAAGTTGGTTAAGATCCTTATCCACTTCTGTGCCCCATCTTCGTGCAAGTCCTCTGGTTCGGAATCGAAGACTCTTTTTGTGATCAGTTAATGGACCACACTTTCTACGTGCAGATCCGCAAATCGTTGTCCATATTCCATTGTCCAAAGTTGTCAACAGTAGGGTCATCTGCATCCGAGGCTTGTCTCTGAACTATGCCTTTTCTACACAGTGGGGACGTTGCCCCACGCGAAACCCACGAATCTGGAGGAGTGGGTCCTAGTAAATATATACTCCTGGACAAGGGGAGACTGCATACATTGGCTCACCTCTAAGCGGTTGATATAAAGGCTTAGCCGAGTGCGCCACGAGGAGGCCATTTGTCACCTTAGACTGTACATTAACAGGGATCATTGTTGGCGTATCGCCAAGTTGAGAGCAATCGACTACTTTGCTCTGGATGCACAGGTCTATGTCTTAAGAATTTTGAAACTATTATTTTCTAAAAATGGTACTGACCTTTATATACTAAGGGATTGAAAGCACAAAACTATAAAACGGAAATCTGTGGTGGCTCTTATACAATTACTTCTACTCTCATTTCAAACAATCATCGTCCCGCTGAAAGTTGGCCTTGATAGAAGGAATTGCGAATTAGAACCTTTAGTCATTACCTTTTATACAGCCAAAGCCCTTTAGATATTTAACAAATTACCTGTGTCTTTTAGACCAACCCAACCTCGTTAAAATGTTCGGTTTCACAGTAATATCTGAACTTCAGTTGCCCTTCGTTTTTGCAATGCTTCCAACTGGTTCGTGTACAGTGCTTATGAGATTATTGATGTCTTAGCTGTGCTTCGAGGTTTTAAATTGGTGTTGGCTAATTTCTTTAGACCCATTGTAGAGCGCCCATGTTGTTATCTGGAAATGGAGTTAGATAACAAACAAAGAAAATAAACATACAAAATCTCTTTAGACCATCCATCCCTGAGTCCGCCTGCTTGACACCACGGGAAAGATCCTGGAGGGCATCATATACGGCAGGCTAATCGGTGTGGCGGAGGAGCGAGGAGCCTTATCCGACCATCAGTTCGGTTTTAGGAAATCGCGCTCCGCCATCGACGCCATCAAAGAGGTGGTAGACACAGCAAGCGGAGCGATAACGGGTTCGAGATGGAGGGGCGGTACAAAAAAATACTGTGCCCTAGTCAAGCTGGATATCAAAAACGCGTTTAACTCAGCGAACTGGTCCTGCATCCTGAGAGCCTTGAATAAGATGAGCACACCCCAGTACCTGAGGAAGATAATCTTCAGCTATTTCACCAACAGGAAACTTAGATACCAGACTGACGACGGAATGAAATACCTCGAAGTCTCGGCAGGCGTTCCACAGGGTTCAGTTCTTGGACCCCTCCTGTGGAACTTAATGTACGACGGAGTACTGAGACTAACGCAACCACATGGCGTCAAGGTGATCGGTTTTGCTGACGACATCGCGGTCGTGGCAGTGGCCAAGCACATCCACGAGGTGGAAGCAGCCACAAACGGAGCGATCCCCAGGATCAAGGATTGGATGGAATTCGCCGACCTAGAACTAGAACCTAGGGGTAATGCTCGACAACCGGCTGCACTTTAAAACTCACGTCGAGTACTGCAGCAAAAAAACAGCAAGGATCCAGGCAGCGCTCTCCGGAATGCTGCCCAACATTGGAGGACCTGGATATGCGAGATCCTCCTTTCCACAGTGGTAAGCTCAAGCCTTCTTTACGCTGCACCAGTATGGGCGGGGGTCCTGGCGAGCACGGAAGCAGCAAGGAAGCTCTCGACATCATACAGGCTCTGCGTGATAAGAGCTATAAACGGTTTCCGAACAATTTCGTAAGAAGCAGCCTGCGTCATTGCGGGTATGGTACCGATCGACATTCTCTTCACCGAAATACAAAGGATCTACTACGGAGACTAGCGTAAGAGGTCTGAAAAATGAAGAAAGGGCAACATCAATGGCAATGTGGCCACGTGGGACACCACAACCAAAGGCAGATGGACCCATAAAATGATACCCAGAATAGAAGATAACTGCAACTACCACCTCACGCAGTTCTTGTCGGGCCATGGGGGTTACCGAAAATAACTCCACAGATTCGGTCACGACAGCTTACCCACTTGTCCAGAATGCGCGAGCGAAGATAAAGACGCAGAGCGCGCAATATTCCATTGCAGCCGCTTTGACGTGGCGAGAGGAAGTCTACCAACTAACGAGCAGCTAGTTAGCCGGAGTCAGCTGAAAAATGACTGGTGACCTGTTCCTTTATTACAAGTGTGCAGATCGAGCTGAGAAGACTCGAAAGAGAAAGGAAGGCCGAATAGGCAAATATAGATCACATAGCGTGATATGCTGGGGCTGGCCCCGCGAAGTAATACCTAACGGCAGATCCGAGGGGAGAGTGGTAGAAGTTCGCAGAGGTGTGGTTTAGGTCGTAGGCGGGAGGAAAAAGGAGAATGATATCCCGTGAAGCGTTGATCTGGTAATACGGGTATCTTGAAGAAGATTCCACATCCATTGGCGCAAACCATAAAAAAAAATCCCAGAGTCTGACCAGTGAAAGGCAAATAATAAAGCAAAACCTAGTCGCTGTGTACAAAAAAGGACAAATAATTTGAAAAAATGCGGAAGGGATAGAAGCCATTATCGAGCATCAGTTGTATTGAGAACAAAATGCTCTCGCTCTCAGAAGAGCGAAACAAAATGCAGCTGTGTTGCTGAACTCAGGCTTAAACTGGAGTATACTCTCGTTGGGCCTGACCTTCTAACAGGCGAATTTATTTCCTATGAAAAAACTCGAATGGACAATTGTGTAATTTATTTGAAAGTGTGGAAGTATAGCGGTTTTTAACAAGCTGCCGGCTAGAGAGTTAAGCTCCAAATTGAACTCAGTTCAAGGTATAGACGAAACAGTGAAACCGAAGAAATCGTTGAACTGAAGTTTAAACCAAAAGTGGAGTTTAGACTTGCGCTGTGAAACTGGTCATAAGAGAATGGTTTTTCACTTTCGAATTATCTACTTTTAAATCTCCTCTAATACATTTTTATATTTATTAATTTACTTCCCCACATCAATTTCTGATGTACGTAAAAATTTAATCCGCGAAATATCATTCATCACCAACTAATAAGTTAAGAATGATAAGTATTATTTATTTTTTTGAAGAATTATTTACCACTTTGTGGTCGCCGTGGCGTAGTGGGTAAGTGCGTCGACTCCTACGCAGAGGTTGCCAGGTTCGATGCCCGAATCGACCATCTTTCATAATTCACGGCTCCACCTCTTTCGAGTCACTGACAACGCTCAAAGAGTACGCCGTTCGGAGTCGGCATTAAAAACTGTAGGTCCCTTCCACTCGTGAAAGAACAATAGCACGCACAACACGAATGGTTGCTGAGAAGCTAGGGCCAGGTCCACCTCGGACTTTCCCGCCACACATATTAAATTATTATTATTATTATTTACCACTTTACAACTGTTACAAGTCTTATGGATCGTAAAAAAAAACACTCAGACAAGCCAAAGAAACACCCTGTCATCATTGGATATGTATAATCCCTCCTCTGTAGATTATGTCATGGAGGACATTCGTTAAATGAATAACTCAGCTACAATCATAAATGGCTTCTTGAAAACAATCGGTTCAGATAGATGTGAGCAACCGAATAAAACTGTGACATCGGCATTCCAATCGAAGTCAATCCAATTGGCTTGGTAATTTCCTGCCAAGGCTTAAGCTGAAAATCATCCGAACCAACTCGTACATTTTCACATCAATCCAGTCAAACATGACACCACACCACGGCTTGGTCTCCGTGAAAATTTTTTATCTTTCCTGACTGCCATCATCTGGGTGTGTGCGCCTTCATTGTTAACCTCATTATGGTCCCTTTATTAAGTCGATTTTCAAGTCTATTACGGCTGAGGGAGAGTGTGAGATTCGCCTTTCGAAAGCAATTACTTGAATCAACAATTTCGGTCAGAATAGGCCAATAATCGGGTTTGGGACTTCATTCCGAATTCAATTGGGGGAAAGTCTTCACCAAGGAGAGAGGGGGGGAGGGGCTTCATCAAAAGAAGAAACAAGGGAAAAAATGAATTATTAACGCTTCTTTTTTTGTACTTCTCTTATTGTTTTTCAATTTATTTCCACCGAATGAAATAATGAAAAAATAAATTAGCCCGAAGAGAATGAAATTCCAATTCGTTTTGTTTGTTTCAATCTTCGGGGGGACCTGGGCGGTCGGTTGTGGGCGAGACTTGGATTTGACTTTGGCCGATGAGGAAACTTTCAAGTTCACCTGAGCTAAGTCCGTCTGAGTTGCATTATTCTGTAGGCTCTGCGGGGGATGATAGACAAGAGATGAGTGAACTATTTTGCATATTACCCTCCGGATGGTCAATTGATTCGCCATCGAAGGACATTATTGATTTGTTTTTCGACATTAATGCATACTGAGCCAATCATAATCCTAATCCAAGGGGACTGCCGAGAGGCGGCTGAGTTTCTCTAGCCTTCACAATGGTGAAGTGTTCCTTGTTTGTGATTTTGGTAGCCATTTGAAAGAGCGTCACACATAAAGCCAGCTGACACTCTGACAGCTTAAATCATATGCCTGACAGTTGTCAGATCGGTATTTAAATATGTTGTTCGAGCCTAGCATTTTTTACTTATTTAAAACAGTTGAGAAGAATTTACATTTTATTTCTCTAAATCTATTACATTCATTATTCCTTAAATCGATCCTTTACTTTGTACTACTTATTAATCTACTACTTTTCATCAATTTTTTTGTCAAAATGTACATATATAGCCACAGTCCATTTCACGCGCTCAGAACATTAAATCATACTTTACAAATAAATGTGAAATCTTGTAACTTAACTCTTTGTTTAAATAAAGAAACTTTGTTCAAAGTGAACAGTGTAACGTCGCGTGTTTCTTTTTAAAACATCTTACTTCGTTCAGAAGGGAACCAGGGCTTCGCTCGTGCTCGCATATATGTTGAATCGGAAATTTCTTCTTTTTTTTTCATCACATTTGAAATCCGTGGCAACTTGATGATTGCCGGTCTTCTCGTTGACATAGGTTCAATTCCCGACACGAACAACTTTCACTGTGACTGTATAGGAATAGCTTCTCATCTTCTTCTCTTTCACTTCCTGGTTATTAAGCAGTCGTTAGGAGTGTTGCCTTAATACATCCTCTATACTCTATGGGTCTGTTGAGAAATTAAAATAGGGTCCTTTTACCAACGCCATTTGATTTTCTTATAGAAGGCTCAAATTTGTCCATCCTCTTAAAAAGTTGCGGCAGCCGATGAGAAGCTTCTTTAAGACTGATACTTTAAGCCCGAACTGTCCCTTGAATGTCTCTTCCGTGGTATCAGGTAGCTTAAAGTGGGTTAGTCTGCCTGAGTGGGAAGACGGCAACATACGCATTCTTTGGCACTGGGTACCTCTGCTGTCCTCAGTCGTCTAACCTCATATTTCTCCTTCGTTGGCCTGAACAGTTTTTCCGCGTATGACAGACCCAAGGGAAAATGGTCTGAGTTGAAGTGGTCGCACATTTATGATGCACGTGATCGGCTTGAGTGACAGTTCCACTGCCCGGATTGCTGCGTGAATCCTTTTCGGAGGAAATCTATAGGTGCTAAAAATACATCCATCTGATCTAGTTTTGTCATTCTTGCCTACTTTTTTCCGTGTGTAATGTGCCTCCCACAACTAGAGAAAAACATCTTCTTCTAGTTCTTTATTTGACGCTACAATAAGCCGCTCTCCAACTAGCACGGTACCTATTCTATTCTCATCCAGTATCTCACTCCAAGTAAGTTGAGGCCCTTGTCCACCTAGTAGCTCCATCGGAACCGTGGGCGTCATCTATTGCGTGGTCCCACAGGTTCGGAGTCGAAGACTTTTCAGGCCGGAGCTGTGTTTCCCATATGCTCTACATAGCATGGCCTTCTTAGGGGTTAGACCTGTAGACGCCTACTAGGCTCACGACGCTGTACAGCCCATACAGCTCGTGGTTGAATCTTCTCCTTGAAAAATCGTCAACGCAAACAGGACCAAAAATCCCACGCAAAACCGTTCTCTCGAAGAGACCAAGTACTTCCTCATCCGTGAAAGGCTCAGATGCTATTTTCTAGTGAGGGAGTCGGCCATTTCATTGCCTTCTATATGGATGCATGGCCCAGGACCCACCAGAGTTTTGCTCTTTTTTTCACTTCATTTCAACTGTGTTGAGTGTCTCTCTTGAGCTGATCGGGTTGGTTCTTTTGACCATGCCTTGTAATTCTTGGTCTTACAATAGCTATGTACATCCAACTAGGATGCTTGGATTGCATCCACAGGATTCGCCCGTCCAGCTCCCACAGATCATTAGAGCACGCGTCGCTTTCCTAGTTACCTCTTCTTCTTCATTCTTCTTTCTCTGGCGCTACAGTCCAGGGTGGACCTGGGCCTCAGCCATGCCTCCCCATCTATCACGGTCTTGTGCTAGCTGCTTCCAAACACACACGTTCAGCTAATTGAGATCCTTTTCCAGCTGCGTGCACTACCAGATGCGTGGTCTGCCTTTACCGCGTTGTCCCTCGGGATTGGAGTCGAAGACTTTCCGCGCCACGCATTGGTTCACGCAAAGAGACTATGCCTATTCATCAAGACTTCTGTAGCAACTGCGTAGACAAAGAGGAGGAGGAAAGCATCCAATTCCTTCTCTGCAAATGTCCTGCCCTCGCTTCCACTAGGAAAGCCACATGATAGATATGATAGCCTATACGTTCTGCACAGGATACCGGTCTGCGTGGTCTTCCTCGGTGTTGTAGTCGAAAACTTTCCGCGCCGCAGCATTGGTTTCCATTCGCTCTACATGACCTAGCCATTTGAGACGAGAGACTCGTTTTCGTTTGACCAAATCGGTGACGCTGTACAGCCCGTACAGTTCATCGTTCAGTCTCCTCCTCTTAACACCAACAGTACATACGCTACCAAAGACAATACGAAGGACTTACCGCTCGAAGGGACCAAGAATATCATCGTCTGCTTTGGTTAGTGTCCATGCTTCTGCGCCATACAGGGATATCTTGGTTGATAAAGAGAGGGCTTTATTCCTCAATTGCCTTCCAATTATATAAACGCAGCGATTGGCAAGCGTAATCCTTCGTTTTATCTCCGTGGTGGCTTTACTGTTCAGTTAATTTCGGAGCCTGGGTGGACAAAGTCTTTCACTAATTCGAAAGCACGTATTTCGGACATCTCTCAATCCCCTTGCGCGGACATTTTCTCGCGACGGTGGATCTTGAATTGAAGTCCCATACATTCCTGTAGGCGCGACAACTCTCTTATCCGGACTAAAGTGCTGAGACTTTGCGTCGCTGTCAGCCTATGTGAGCTTTAACTGCAGTTACGTCTTCTGTGAGCCTTTTCCAGTTTGCTGACCAAATTAAAAAATTTAAAGCCAATTGAGAACAACAACATGAATTCATGCAGAAGTGCCGCCGACGACGCTACAATAACCACAAGAACAGTCCCATACGCGATGCATCAATTATTTTGATTAGTCAAACGAATATTTTCAGTTGCCTCCGTGGTTTTCTTGCCCAAACCACAACACCGGCCTCCCTCTACCTCTCCCCCAACTTAATAAGAAGGCATTTTGTTTTATAGAAGCTCTTAAAGCATCGCATACTTTATCCAACGCACAAATCCTTAAAACGACCCACGCGAGCGCCGGCTCAACCACCGCCCGCCTCAAACGTATTCACCCACAAGCACACATACGACAAAGGAAATACGCTCCAGTCGAGCCAGTGGAATCAATATGCAATTAATCATAATTTCCAAGCACCGTGCCATAAGGATATCCAATTAAACTCAGCGGGGAACCTTGTCGCAAGCACCGCGTGGGTGGGTGGGCGCGGACCGAAATCCGCCATGAGTGTTGCAGAATGCGCAAAAAAAGGCCCCGACTCAGACAGAAGAAAGGATAAGAAATAACAAAAAGAGGGGGACAATGGACACGAAAGGGAATCGTCTTCGTCATCGGTGGCGGCGAACCCCGTGCCCCGTGCATCTCGCATGCATTAGAGACAGTCGCTGTCTGCCCTCTGTGCTGCTGCTGCGTACGCAATGAACCCTTGCTTGGTTAAGGTCAGTCCAAGCAGCGCGCACCACATAGCAGAACAGCGACTCACCCACCACCGCCGCCGAGCCGTTTCTTGTTCTCGGGGGTTGCCTTGTCGACTTCCCTCAGTGTCACGGGCGCAATGGATGGGTCAGGGAGTAAACTCAATAATACTGCATTGGCATCAATAGAGAGAGAGAGACGAAGAGAGCGAGAGCGAGAGAAATCCTATGATCCAACTGAGCAATTGAGTGGAAGTGTGTGCTCAACTTTGGCTGAATCTGCAGAAGAGAGCCTGGAGCTTTCCGAGATCCGAGTGAGAGCGCGCTGGTAATGAGAGTTTCGAGGATACAAACAATGGACTGGGTGGTGGCCCAAAAGAGACGAGTACAGCTGTTCAAATTTGATATACTGCTTGGAAGCAAACAGGAAAAAAAAATGCTCGGCGGGAGAGAAAACCTCTGACCTACTGCGGGGGTTTTGTAGTGTCCCGCAGCCATCAAAGATGCAAGTGGAATGATTTCTTTTTTTGTGAATGGCGTGGTTGGAGGTGCTCCTGTTGGGTTATAATTGTGACTTTAGTTGGTTGCTCTTGGAGGAGAGAAGCATTCTAATGGAAGGAGTCGGGGACACTCGACAGGATTGAAGGCCAGAAGGTCCCCCGTAATCGGATCTCTAATTGGCTCTATAAACGTGTTCAAGTTGCAGCAAGTTGTTGATTTTCGTGGTCCAGTTGGGTTCAGTGACCAACCAAGGCTAAGGACAAGGTTTCATGAAAGTTTTAAATTTCCTATTTTAACATTTTTAACGGCTGGAAGGTGACAGATGCTCATCCGTTTCGTGGTTCTGAAAGAAAATTCAAAGGATTATGATTAAGATTGCTATGAAAGGTTTATTTCAGTTTATTATTTGAGTCTGGCCATTGTCAATGGAATTTAACAACATTCAAACGCCCTTAGACGGAGTTTGTGAGTGAATGACTCGATCCTTAAATAATATAAGTCATGAAGGTAATTTTCGGGCAATAGCTCGGACCCGGCTTAAAGATTATTCGTCTACGTTGGTGAAGACTTTCCGGATGACGTGCAGGAAGAAACGCAACGGGGAGAAACTAAGAGACCTTGGTGACCGTGTCGAGTTTACTAGAAGGTAAGATATTTCTCCAGGAAATCTCTCTTGCACTAAAGCAATTGCTGGTCTTGTTGGAACGCCTCCTCCACATCCATCTATTCGATTTGAGGCCAAGCAATTCCGGACAACATTTGACTACAGCGAAAGGAATTGACGTTGACGGTGGCCATTAGACCTTCCTCATGTTTGAACACGACCAGTGACGAAACCGGGAGGAATTGATCTACCCTAAGGAGTGCTTCGATGTGATTGTGCTTCGAAAAGCTTGACCATCTCATCAATCAAGCCGTAGTGTTCAAGGGCTACGTTCTCTATCATCTTCTTGTTCTTAGCTTTACATCGTACTCGCAAATAGATCAGCTGTCAACATTTTATCACCCGATCCCTGCACACAGAGTCTCCGCGTTAATTAACCAGCAAAAATTGTTTATGCTTCAGTTCTCCCATCAATGGTCCACATAAAGCGGAAGTTAACAAAAATAATAATTAATCGAACACTCAATGAAAATGAAATCAATCACGGCTAGACTCTGTCGCCAACGTGAAACATGCTTCTCGAACCCTGAGCTCATACTTAAACAGTCCTAGACCCTACGGCCATCGTGAGCCACCAGCTGGAGTTCAAGTGCGGGTTGTACTGAGGCTACACTCCCTGCCAGTAGCTATAAGAGATTAAGGCTTAGGCGTTCAAATTTCGATTTTGTCCAGCAATTAAGCCACAGTCGATCAGTTGATATAACTCTCAGCCTACTTGGTGTATGAATTGTTTTTCTTTCATTGCTGAGCCCGTCGACCAATGTACGATGGTGTATAAGTAAGTGGCCGTGACTTTAAACAAGATGACTTGCTGCCACTTGTTGCCTCTCTAAGCTCTTAATTTATGGAAAGAGGCTGATCTCCTGATCAGCTAACCGTTTAAAACACTCCTGTAATGCATACCGAGCCACAGAGCCAAATGCTCAGCAATGAGTGTGCTTTGTGTGCCCAAATGTGATCCCTTTTAACAGACATTCGGCTCACCACTTGTAAGCTATTGCTACGCGACTTAACTCAGACAACTCAATAAGTCTTCACGCCTTTCCGACCTAGTGCAGTAGTTGATGTCGTTACGAGCCAGTATCCGTTGGGAGAATATCCAAAGCGGCACAAATGACTCCTGCAGAAGATGTACGAACGAGGAGGATATACCTAGCGTCCCCTTCTTTGTGTGGCACTACATTCTGCCTTAACCAGGAAGGCCTTCCATCGAGCGCGAAGTCTCGCTAGATGTCCTCGGTTGAACACAACAACTTCGTACAGGTCAGATAAAACCTTGTGTCGCCTGTCACGATGGTCTACATACTAGGCTGCGAATTCGAGCGAGTATAGGTACAAAGGTAAACGACTCCAGCGACTCTGAGACACAGATTCCGTGGAACCTACTTTTTCAATGATCCCAGCTGCTTCATCGAAAAACGGCATTGATTTAAATTGGTGGATAGGTTAGGTTAGGTTTGGAAGGGGGCCTGCTAGTGCATTCACTAGCACACTTAGACCATATCGGTCCATTGTGATACCCACAGTCGGACTACTACCACGCATTGACTACTTCAGTGATAGTGCCGTTAATTTGATCCCAACGGCAAATGGTGGACCATATTTGAAAAACACATAAAAGCGTATTAACTTTGCTTTCACTGGGATTCGAACCGTGGACCCCGCTAACCAAGTGCATGCACTCTACTAACTGCGCCATCCAGTCCTGTGTCGGATATCGTTTGTAAAGAAGCCGAATGGAACAGCTGCCAAAACCGTGAACACAAGAAGGTGTCAAACCACGACCATCGAGTCCAATACTCCAACCGAGAGAGTCTTCTGCTGTGAGTCTCACAGAAAAGAACGAAGATCCTGTGTCAACATCCCCAACACCAAGACTTGACCTTGTTGCGCGGAACCGTCAACCATGGAATTCAGCCTTGCCACAACTCACAAGAGTTCACTTAAACCACATCAATTTCGGAATTCATTCCGCCTGCTTGTAAAGATAATTATGCCTTCCTCAAAGTCAATCTGTCAAGGGCATAACCACATCCACCGTAATTATTGAATTTATTTCAAAGGCGAATACAACCCCATCCGATCCCTGCTCATCCCCTCGGCACGGCTCGGTAGTCGGATACTTTGTTGCCACTCTCTCTCGCTCTCAAACTCACTCATTTTCCATTTCTCTCTGAGCGCACGTGGAAAGTGCCGACAACAAACGGAAACGAAAGCGACTCTCACAGAGCACAGCATCCACAACCGCTACTGCATCCACCCTCTCAGTGGAACACATTCCACAAGAGTGAGAACACAGAAATTTGTTCCCAACTGACAAGCAGCAGCAACAACAACAACGGCGACGAGAAGAAAATATCCCCTTGTCGCAATATCTCATGGATACACTCAGCATCATCTCAGGCGTATCTGACTCTGACTCCCTCTGCTCGAATGGTACGAGATGTCGAGAATGATTCTGAACTTCAGTCTTCGTGTGAATTTAGCGAATCGTGGTTGATTGCGTGTATCGGCCGAGTGTATCGCGCGCCGTGATATCGTATCTGCACCGTGTCGCGTGTACAATCTCGATCTTTTTTTTGTGTGTGTTTTTTTGGTGAAATAATTTCAACTCGTGCTGTAACGACGTGGAGGTCCGTTTGAAATTGGTAATGAAAAAGAATCCCTTCAAGAAGCTCATCCCATCCCATCATCTCCCAACAATCCGAGTATTTTTGCATTTCGAGCTAAGCGCTGGATTTGCTCTGTCGGCGGACACAAGTCTTCTCACATGTGCTGAGGCTGGTTGGTTGTCCTCATGACAGGCTGACTCGGCCGGGCCATTTGCCGAGTAGTTTTCCTCCGTCTACGAGCCGCCTTGTCGCACTTGTAAGTGTGAAGAAGTACTTGGCCCTGTTTGGCGGCATCCACCCTCCCCCCCGAGTCGAATAAAAAGGATTACATAATATGACGGCGTTATGTGTTGTTCATATCAGCGGCAACGAAAGGACTCGGCGTTGATCTTTGAGAGCGTGCGTCCCCCTGGTCCCAATTCGGTCCCCGCCTGACGGTCTTGTTTTGCCATTGTTATGAATCCTTGTCACGCGAAAGTTTATCACTCATTCAAAGGTCCCGGCCGTGGCCTAGTTTGCGCTTTGTTATCTATCCCGTTCTGTTTGTTTATGTGGCAAGTGATGCGTAGTGTATAACGGGGGCGACATAAACAAATCCACCCCCGTGCCATGCCGCCAACAGCTGTGCGTGTGTTTCCTCCCATGTGGTGTATCAACAAGAACCGAACGAAACGATAAATTTTAATTTGCAAAAAAAGAAATGTGAAAAACAACGTATCGCAGGTAATCCTGTTTGTCTTGAACAAGGATACGTTCTCGCAAAAATGTTCTAGATTGAAATTAAAACCGCAACACAGTCAAACAAAAATTAAATTTGGCGGAGTGTGCTGAAGAAAGGAAGAAAATAGAAAAAAATTAGTGAAAAGTTTGTGTGAGTGTGTGTGTGTGTGTGCGGAGAGAAGAAAATTAGAGATCCTTTCGTTGAGGGTCTTTGTGTGCGGGGCTTTGTTGTGGAAGCGGAGTGTAATTAATAAGAAATGTGATTGTATGTACATATTTGTTCCTGACGAAGGAGTCCTCTTCTTCGCATCTTTTGAGTATCTTCCATCTGCCACCCCCACCCCCTCGTCTACACGCCCCACGCGCACGGAAAGAGTGTGTGTTGATGATGATGTTGAGTTCGTCTACACACGAGTAACTCGTATATCATAGAAAACAAGAACACAGAACCGAAATTGTATCTCATCCTGTTCTGTGATCATCATTATTTACATTTGCATTTTCCCTTTAATTTTTTTTGGGTGGCCATCGCTCTCCCCACCCCCCCATCACGGCGAGTAGGTGAACATTGCGGTGAGGTATACTCCTTGAGATCCTTTGTTTTTCGATACATCTTGAGGAGGAGCGAGGACGAGAAAAGAAAAGCGCGCACAGCACAGGACTCGCACACAAGATGAAGGAAAAAAGGGAAAATTGTTGAAGGAAAATATTTACTTAATTAATTGAAGAGGAGCAGGATAATTTACTAGGATTATATTATTACATAGGAATTTTCTTTTTTTCCTGTTCATTGTTCTCGGTCTGGTTACAAGCGCGTTGGTTGGTCGGTCGGTCGGTTGGATGGTGGAATGGTTGGCGAGGGAATATGATACGAGCGAGGAACGTGGCGCGGTTTAACTGTGTACATTAATCAAAACTCAAGGATATTTGCAAGGCAATATATAATTTTTTTGCCTCTCTCTCGTGTACTCTCCTCTCGTCGTCGTCTTCGTCGTTGTCGGTCGCCGGGAATATTAATTCGAATGAAAAGCGAAAGGATGAGGGAGGGTAACGCCAAATGCTATTTAGATAGCAATTAAATGAGCGAACAATTAGGATGGTGAAATATTGATGATGACGAAGTGCGGGGCGGTGGGTGGGGATGGAGGGGACTAAAGGATATTTTATGGTATTTTTTTTTTGTTTGGGGGATGGGTGAAATATGTTTTAGGGAATTGTTAAATTAATTGAGGATGAATGGGGATTTATTTGTGTTTTCGACTTGACTTACAGCCAGCCTAGGGGGATTGGCGGGATGAGTCAATTTGATGCTAATTGGATTCCGTTAAGGGACTTTGGAAATCTGTTGTGTTAAATCGGTTAATAAGATGTTGGATAACTAATTTAGATTCTTTTTCCGGGCTGACAATGGTGTAGCTTGGTGGTCTGTAGGAACTAGACGCAAGTGGAGGTCATACCTTCTTATGGTAAGGTTTGATGTAGGTTAGGTTATGGTTCAGCAATCACATTTGTGCAAGCTTAGGCAGACTGTGCTAGCAATCGATGCTACTCTGCCAACCCGTTGGAGCATTTGCACAATCGATGAATATGAGTGGCACTAAGTGTGCTTGCTTCGTTCATCGGGGTTTTTGAAGAATTTGGCCCCTTGATGACTCTTTCGAGGGGCACAATGATTTCCTCTTCGTCTACCCATTCCTACGGAGTGAGTTGCAATGGCGCTGTGTCGATAAGAGTCAGGTAAGACGGCCAGTTCATTCTGATTACGCTGCGGGATTAGTCTCGAATAATATTCTGTTTCGTCTTCCCGATATCCCAAGAAAACTCGAACACCTCGCCAATACACGTCGCCCTTGTCTGCACGGGAGCTTATGAGACTGTTTATGAGACCATCTACGAGTTGCGTGGTCACTCGTTTCAAGCATCAAAAGGTCTGAGAAGGACTCCTCTCAGTCCTTAGACTAAAAAAATCTGGACTCGTTATTTTAAATGTAACATCATGCAGCTACAGCCAGTATAATTGGTGTATGAATAAGGGAAACACCCCATATTCTTAAACTGATGTTTGACAGCTTTTCTTGTGTGACGGTGTCGAAACTCGTCTTGGGTGGCGGTTTAACAAACGCCTTACCATCGGGATCTTTTTAATTAATTTCAGTTTCATCAGTGCAGATGGATATTTCGTCATGGGTAAACGACTAGGCTGTCAGTCCATTCCACTGGGGTTTAAGCAAAGTCGATCCTTCGTTTCACATGTCTGGCCTTTCCCACGGTTTTGCCAAACAATTTTGCTGGATTTAGCTTCAATCAGTCCTAGGGCTAAAATTGATTTCGATTTCCTTCACGATATCCATTGAAGACTCAAAAGGTCCAGCCTTAGAAAATTTAAAAAAATCTTTCGGATCAAGTTTTCCGGCTTCAATGAGGTTCCTAACATATTTTTAGAGCACTTCATTAGCTTTGTAATTTCAGAATAAGTTTTATTTGAACTTTTTAACGTTTCAACTGAATCAATCTTCTTTCATCTTTGGAGCAATGTGGTCCCTGTCCCAGTCTAATCTTAACGACGCATTCTAAATGTGGTTAGCCAACAAGGTTATGGATGGTACTCACATATTTTGACATCTTTTCCATCTTTTTCCTAAAACAAGCACACCTATTTCAATGTCCAGCTCATTTAAATTTGGCCAAAATTGTGTGAGCAAAAAAAAAGAGATTTATTTATGATATCCATTTATTTTCTGGCACAATATTGGTAGCGAGACATTCTGAGATGGACTTGAGCAAGGCTTCTGTAGTAAACGCTCGTGGTGTACGTGTGTTGTTGTTCTATCACGAGTGGATGGACCCTACAGTCGTATGCCGACTCCAAACAGCGAATCTTGCGAAGCCTTTTCCAGAGAGGAGTACTCCTTGAAAATTGCCAGAGACAAGAAAGGGGTGACGGCCTTAATTATGTACTGAATGAACTTGGAACCACTTGTCGGCACCACCTCCTGTAAATAATGAACCATTAAATCTATGTGCAATATTTAGGAATATTTCATGGAATTCCATCTGGGAGAGAAGAGAGTTTTCAGTAGAATTTAAAGCCAAATCTGTACAGTCTCCACTAAGCAAGGGAAACTATTGCAAATGGTGTTTTGTTAAGATTGAATTTAGAGAATATGATAATAATAATATAATATAATATAATATTGGTGGCGCGATAGTCCGAGGTGGACCTGGGCCTAGCTTCTCAGCAACCACTCGTGTTGTACGTGCTATTGTTCTTTCCCGAGTGGAAGGGAAATACGACGACGCACTAACAAACTACGCCACGGCGACTCACTCACGATATGATAGTTAGCATATAATACAAAAGCAACAATAGCTATATCTTATTAACTGTCTTGAAGTGTCTACTTTCTATTGGGAATTCCCGGTGATTTCCTTTTAGATTTGTTTTCATTTGCCTTGATTTTTCAATCGATATATTTTTTTTATTTTATTTACTATTTTTTATTTGTCTGTAAGACCTTGTTAATAACGCATAAAGTTTCTTAATCGAATTTCGATTGATTTGTGGAAAATTTGGATTTATCATAAGAATAAGTTTAAGAGTTTTATTTAATTTTTGATTTTTATTTGAGAATGTCTCTTCTTTGACAATATCTCTTCTTAAAGTATTTCAATCAAACGACAATGCACAGATGTTATGTCTAAAATTGCAAAATTATTCCAACCAATTGTGGGTCGCCGATGCCAAGTTGTTGGTGCTTAATATGCAGATGCGGCTAGGCTCGATCCCCAATTTCATTTCATTTCATTTATTTCATATGTTCATCATATGTTCAACAAACAATCATATGTTCTTTTACTAGTACAGGAACATTAGAACATAAAATATTATTTTGTATGACATGATTGAAATTAGTGATTTCAAGTTACTTCAATTATAATTTAAGAGTGTAGATTTCTGTATGTGTAGAGAAAGAGTTAAGACTGAAGTTACTAGGAATTATTTCAGTACGAGCGGGAGAAATATGAGAATCAAGCGTTACAAAATTTTCTGTACTTGGTCTTGGACCGTACGTGTGAAGGTAGGTGATTCCATAAATGAACAGCATGAATGAAAAAGTTCCTACGTTACATTAAACATGTATGATTGGAGGGTTTCAAGGTAATATTACGACTTGATCGACAGAAGGTGATCTTTTCATATAAATATTTCGGCTGTTTCTTGTGAATAATTTTAAAGAGTAATAAGCGCGACCGGTAGCATAAGAATGCGTCCAGTTCGCATCCTAGGAGAATGCGACGTTGTTCCGAGACGTGATCATCTGCGAAGGTTAAAAACATACCGTGCAGCCGCGTTAATTGCTCTTGTCAATTTTAGGTAGGAAGAATAATCACAGTCAGCGAACAACTCAGATCCATATGTCAAGATTGGCACTATGAGTGCTCTGGCAAGTTTTAAATTATAGTTCACAGGGAGAATGTATTTGCTGATTAATAAGCCTCTTAGGGATGTATACACCTTTGATACTACCCTATCAATGTGGTCAGTCTACGTCAGTTCACTATTGCTAGTTTTTTACACATGTAACATATTCAATTGCGGTCGAGTTCAGTTTTATTAGCGGGAAATTTGGCAAGGAAGGCGGTAGTTTAGAGAACGAGATGGCTTTGGTTTTGTTGAGCATTAGATTGTGTAAACCAGTTTGCAATAGAGCCCAAATCCCCCTAGCAACTGAGTCTTCAACCATACCAAGAGGGAAATTTAGGTAGATTTGGACATAGTCTGCATAGATATGGAATTTACAATAGGACAAAACTAGTGGCAAGGTCATTGATTAACATTGAAAATAATAACGGACCGATAATGGAACCTTGAGGAACACCATAGCGTACGTCACAAAAATATGACAGTTTAGAGTTATGAAAAATTGCTTGGACTCGGTTATTAAGATACGAGAGAATTAATTTATTAGTAGGAGTACAGAAATTGAATTGGGTGGACAGTTTATGACAAAGTATTGTTGGGTCTACGCAGTCAAATGCTTTCGAGAAGTCGAGTAAGGTTAGTATGGTCGTTTTGTCTTCGTCGATAGCTCTTCGAATATCTTCTGTTACTTTTAATAAGGCTGTGACACAGCTATGTCCTTTCCGGAAACCTGATTACAGAGGGTTTAGAAGCTTGTGTCGCTCAATGTAATTTTTGATGTTACGGCTAACAATAGATTCTAACACTTTTCAAAGAAACGGAAGGATTGCAATAGGTACGGAATTCAGATGGATTATTTACTAACTTCAGTAATTTGTGTTAAAGTATGTTTTGATTTAACTTCCACTTAAGAAGTTAAGATGGACTTATCGGCGCCATGAATCTAAAAATATATCATAAAGGAGGCTAAGTATAATTTGAACTAAATGGAAGAAATAGTGGATCATAAGACCTTAAGTAGCACATTAATACATGAAATCGCAGAGAATTATGTGAATAAGAAAAAAATAAATACTGGATTTGAAAATTATAGTTTAAAATACGAAATTTTTGAAGATAATGTGGTAGTAGATATTCTTATGCTTTTCTTGTTTTTGAGGATCTTTCGTCTTCGGTTAACCACTAGTTTTTCCAATTAAGAATGTCCTTTCAACGGGTACGGTTTTGCTACTTTTGTGAACATGTTTAATGAACATACATTTCCAAGAAATAATTCGATTGCACTCAGCAATCAACTACTGCCAGGATTGTAGTCTTGAACTTATTTACAAGGAATTACATTTCGGAGGACCCAGGAGAACCCAGGATTGTCTTAAAAAATTTACCGAATATAGCTACGGCAAATTCAAGAAAAGTTTCTTTTCTAATTTCCATCAGTGATTGGTGCCATCTATGGAACCCACAATTAAATGCATTTACACAGAAAAATAACGAATTTGACATTTAAAATAGAACTAAAGTTGATGACATTTAAATAAAATCGTACCTTAGCTAAGACCAACTTAAATATTTACCAGCAACGCAGAATAGGTAAAGTTGAACTTACAGTTTAAGTGTAACTTGGCTATGAATTAGATTTAAGTGTAGTATCAGCAAACGGCCTTAGTGTCTTAGAAGAATGTCGGATTTACATAAAGGCATTTAAATTTTGGTATTATTGGACGATAAAATTCGCCCGTTGTAGAAGCCAAATGGAGATGCAAAAAAATAGATAAAAATGATTCTTGATTATAAACAAGGTATAGAAATTTCAGATCAATTGGCATGATATTTATATCTTCCAAAATACTGCCGATATAGGAGTTCTAAAAGCAACTGCAGTTGCTTCAAGAATCAAGAAAATCAAGAAGAAAACAATTTAACATTATCCCGCCAAGCTGCATCTTCAAAGACGCCTCTCAAAATATCATCATTTCATCACCTATGCAAGTCTGTCGCACTTCTACACAGTCCTCCGCTTCCTGTGTTGTTTGACCTCCTTTCAAGAGCCATCTTGTCTTGTCAAACAAAAATCCATAGTTCTTTGGCTGCTCCTTCTCCTTCACTCTCGCTCACTCACTTCACGTTAATTGCTTTCAACATGGCACTTCTCAACACCTTCCTTGTCCTTAGTGCTGTCGCAGCAGTGCTTAAAATATCCAAAAACACCACAGTTGATGTTCGTAATGCCTGGGATACCCATTTGCCAACAAAGTCGCCTTGTCACAGACCTCTCTCGCCTCTCGCCCTCTCCAGGGCCGCAGAGATGTACTGAAACTTCATTTGTCCCGCTGGACGAATTTAGATATTTACAAGTGCTCAACTTCTACGTTCACTGATGTGTGCATAAGTATCGTTTTTTGCCAACAAACTTTGGTCACATTAAGGTGGTACGAAGATAGCTAAGACAGTGGGTGGCAAGAGTTGCTCGTCACTTGGGATGACAAAGGAATTTTGCAAAAATGGAATATTTCTTTAAAGAGTAAACTGAAAGTCCCACTTAGGGTTTTTGAGTCAAACTTCAAAGAACATTTTAAGGCGGTTAAAAGTTGCGAAAAAAGGCTAAGATGACTCAAGGTATGTTGTAAGCCTTAGCCTCGCTTGGTAGCTGCAGCTGCAATGGGGTTCTCATAACCATGTCCCTTAGCCTCATTCGAACAGAGCTACAATCAGCTCCATGTCCCAGCATGTTATGGCACTTTCTGAAATGGTCATATCTACAGAAATGATTAACCGAAGAACAAGAAGACAAAGAATTGGACGTCTGCCTCTACTTCTCATTAGGTGCCGCATTTCTAATTCAATTAGACTATTAGAGCTCTGTTTCTTGTGAAAACTCAATTTTCATATATCGCCTGCTTGAAAAGAATCATTCATTGGATTTTGGTTCACCCTCCTTTGGTCTTCAAATCCCTCAAAGGAAATTCAATTTGCCTTGTGATGCTCGCCCAGCACATCCTTTTGTTGCACACTGTCTGTGTCAGCGCAAGCAAAAGTTAATCCCTCAAAACGACGAGACGGACACAATCCACTTTTGATTTTCTTCTTAATGCAATTATGAGCTCACTGGAGCAGAAAAATGCTAATGCACTTCCTACACGGACGACTGTTGCACTGCAGGACAGAGTGTGACGTGAAGGACGATGTGGAAGTCGCATATGGCGCTGGGAGGCGGATGGGTTGCATGTATGCTGAAAGACACTGAGGCGAAGGAAAGGACAGGGTCATTTGTTTGCACAAAGTCTCAACAACACGATGCTCAGTCGGTTTTTCGTTCCAGTTTTTCTTCATAGAACTGCTTGGGGTCCTGGGGGATATTCATGAACTCTCTGGAGTCATTATTTTCTTTTGTGTGACATAAGTTGAGATTATTAAGTTGCGCAAGTCTGCACAATCCGAGATTATATCACACACATCATTGGACTGTCCAGGGGTGCGCCGGACGTATTGTATTTCAAACTTTCGAACTAAACAAATTGAATTTGATTGAAGAGAAATATATTTGTGTTGAATCGGTAGAGTATGTTCTGCGGTGTTTGTTTTGAAGAACAGCCTAAGACCACCACACTCGGGACTGACGAATGCCAAGTCCTCCGAGATGCGATTGGATTCCTATGCGTCGATTGTTTGTAATTTGTCAGCTTGGACTAGCGACTTTAAGTATCTCAAAAGGAAACAATAAATGTGGCAAGATTTTGGAGCCAATACACAGACTCTTTCACGGCTGTACATTTTCTTCATCAGAGAGCTGCCCTTCTAATATATTATCAGAACTCTGTTCTATTTTTTAGGACAATTTTCGAGCTAGTTTCATGCCTAAAATGAAATGTAATATCCGTTCGCGATATTTGCATCTTCACAGGCATTTAGGTCGGCAGTCTGTCTCAACTTCTAATTGTCGTTAATCTTTGGTAGACCAACTAAATGCCCATTCTACAAACCCATTCTAGGCAACTGTGGAACGGACTTGTTTATCAGGTATCCAGACAATTTTATTAATTAATTTTAAATTGTATATTAATGCCATCTTCCATCAACAAACAAAATATTACAGCGATTGAACTAAGTAGTAGAGCTCTTAATACCCGTGTATCTGTGAACCCGGGTACCCACATTCGAACATTACTCGGGTATCAAATTATAGGGTGCACGTTTCGTGATGAATTTAATTGCTAAATAGAGTATAATATTCGCCAATAAAGGTTTAGTTTGTTAATTTTAGTTTTGAAGAAGTATATTTGTTAATAGTCTATAATTTCGGGTACCCACAACATGGGTATTACTCGTATTGCCTGGGTACCCATGGTACTCGGGTAATTGTCGAAACGAGTATACCTGGATAGGATCAAGAGAAATACTCGGTAGCTTTAGATAGCTTTTAGAAATTACGTGTCGATTCCGCAAGGTCACCAATCCTAGGCAGGACCCAAGCTAGACCCACTAAACAACTATAATTATAATGTACAGGTGTCCCTCTTATAACGCGGCGGTAACGTTCCAAGAAAATTCCGCGTTATTTGATTCGCGTTATAGAAGACTTAGCTTTCATATAAATTTGCGGGTTATGTTCCAATAAGCTTTTTCCAAAATAAAACAGGTGCTTAATTAGAGATGTATGTACGTTTACAACTCAAAATCAAAATTCATACTTTATTTAAAAAATTAAAAAACAATCGGAAAACATAAATATTATTCATTAACAAATTTCATTTTTGTGCTTTCGCTAGTCTGTGTCACTGTCTTCGAATATTATACTTCGTCGAAATAGTGAGCGCTTATACGCCCAAAGCGCTCACTATTTCGACGAAGTAAAAGAAACTTCATCAAAAGAAAATGTCATCAAAAGAAAGAACTTCATCAAAAGAAATTTCCTCGGCAAAGTTTCGTCATTTGATAAGCAACAAATTTTTGGAAGTTCTCCCAGTGGTTGTGCGATTGTGAAATCAGTTAACAGCCTTTGTTCACTTTTTTTTTTACCTGCTTTTCGATTTCGTAATAAGGCGCTGGATTCATCTCTATTTGCCTCTTGAATTTTCCCGACCTCAGCATTGACGGATCATTATCTGAAAAAAAGAGTTTATTCTCTCAGCCAAATTTAAGTCCTCTCGTAAGCGCTTTAGGGTGATGTGGGTGAGATTGGTGTTTTTTTAAACCGCGTTATATCGAAAACGCGTTGTAGAAGTACCGCGTTATACGGGGGACACCTGTATGGTAGGCGTGACTGAGGCGGACCTGGGTCTACCTTCCAGCTTCTACAACAACTATTCGTCTTATGTTTTCTGTGTGTGCTTGAGTGGAGGGAACCTACGCATATCCGCTCTGCTAAGTTCAAGAAGACTTTTCTAGACAGATTACACTCCTTAAACCTCGTCAGTGACTCGTCAGAGGTGGAGCCAGGCATTATGACAGTTGCTAAGTTCGGGTTTGAAATTAGAAGTGCAGAAAACGATGCACCTCCCTGATAAGCCATAGACGCCAGCTCTAAACAGCTACTAACATTAAATAGAGTAAAAATGCGATAATCACTAGCCTATCACAACTAGAAGAAGAGGAGATATGTCTACATGTCACACTTCCTTTTCTCTTAGCCTGGTCTGACCCCTCACTGATATAAGCTCCTGTTAAATAATTTTTTCAACGACTTAACCCATGACGGTGTGAAATTTACTTCGCCTTAACCCAATGATTGCCTTACTGTGGCCTATGTGTCAATGGTATTGGATCGGAGTGCCAGCAAATTCGACCAGTCCGTCGCTTCCAATGGGTGTCGCGAAGTAAGTCGAAATTCCAAGGTTCAGTTTACCCTCTTGTGGAAATAAATCCGCTTGCTTTCAAATGGGAGACCATGCCGAAACTTGCGAATTAATGCCGAATTTCATAGAGAAGTCAACAGAATAGGCCTTACTCTGGTATTGTGCGGTAAGTCACATCTTGAACTGAAGAGAATTTGCGCATTTTACAATTTTTGTACAATTGCCAACTGTTTTCCGTTTGTGATCAGGACGCACAATATCTGATGAACTAGTAAGTAAATGGCCCTCTACCAACAAGTCTCTGCATCTTCTGTTGGCTGGGTTGGTTGTAGTTCTTCTCGACTTTTGTGGGCCAACTTAAGCTCGGTTGCTTCTGTTGAATAGTCCCACTGGCAGGATAGACAAGTTCTCCGTGCACTCTAAATGGCATTGCTACCTTGGGCGTTGAATCTGCCTCATGAGTCATTTTACAGCACGTATATTTAGTAATTAATTAATCTCCTCCAGATTTCATAACAGCAGACAGAAGAGACATCTTTATGCTCTACTTTGTGTATTTAAGAAGAGTTTATTGATTATAGGGAGAGAGAGTGTTGAACGGTCGTTTTGGGCTTACGTCCTTCAAGCCACTGACTGGCAGCTGATGACAAGAGCGACTGTCTGATGACAGTTGCAAACATAACACCAGAAATGAAGTATTACAGAGATAGCTGACGACACAGCTGATTGCCCACCAGTCTATCGACGAATTTGAGCGTCTTTTTGGCAGCTATTCATGAATTCTTGACGGTTATTCACGCAACAACGTAAATGCCGTTCTCTGATTGGCCAATTTGGTTTAAGAGAACGTTATAAACTACAGTTGTCAACCATTTTAAGGGGCAAGAGAGGTAGAAGTCAGGCATCTCTGTAATACTTCATTTCTGCATAAACCCTTGGCTATTGTCCATGTTCCTGTATCTTTCAGAACGACTTATATGATCAGTGCTCTATAGAGACTCAACTTGACCTTTGAGATTGGGCTTCTTGTATGCAAGTCTAGCCTTTCTCGGCGTGAGCGGGGTACAGACAGTCTGTTCAATGTTCCGATGCGGTGCGTCTTTTCTTGAAGACAACATACTCTGACTCGCACTGATTCTTTGACTCGCTTAAGCTCTATTTTTGCTCCTTCTGCCACAAGGCCAGTCCTTTTCTTATTGACGGCCTGCTGCGTACCCTGGATCTTAAGATCATTGCTCGACTGTTCTCCTGCTCAGGTCAACAACTGGCCCTTGGAGATGATAGATACAATTTCCCGCTTACACTCTTAACGCCCCCATAAGCATTAATTAATTTTTTTTATAAAACTCATCAATTTCATGTAAAAACCCATGGCAAACAGAGCGAAATCGATCACGCAGATTGAAGCAATGAAACTCCACATGGTCTCATTAAATCGTCAGCCTCCGGGGTAATCATCATCAATTTGCGAACAGATTTCGTCCCATTAACCACTTCCAAATGTCGGTAAATCAAAGGCTCTTTTATGTTAAGTAACACAATCGTGTATCACATTGAAATTAAAACAACCGAACTGATATATCATCGCACCCGTGTCTCGTGCAGCATCGCTCACTAATAAAACTGTTCCGGCCGAGGCTTCAATTATCCAGCTTTTGTGGCTTTATCAGGCAGCACTTGCATATCTGCCAGCGTAAAAAATACAAATTCAATAATACACGTTTTCGTCTTTTTTATGTTTTTTTTTTGATTTTTTGTTTAAATAAATAAATCGCATATGAATTAATCACTGGTGTGTCAACCCCGCCGGCTGCCCGGCGGAATTATCAGTGCACGATTCAATGAGTTATATCCTTGCCAATGCAATAAAAATTATCTCTCTCATTGTGAGGGCCAGTGTACATAGCCGTTGTTGGCTTCCGGTTTGTCTGACTGTGTGTCGGTCCCTCTGTCCCTCCCTGGCTGACTAGGCAGAGATCGGTGTGTGCGTTTGAAATGAATAAATAAAACTGCAAACAAATGCAGAGAGATACCGAACCTGTAATTCACAGTTTTATCCATCAAATTACTCTTGACCACATCCTGACCTCACCGACCGCACTGACCGCACTGGCCACAACTAATGAACTGTCATGATAGCTGTTTGCTTGCCAGCTACTCTTTTGGCTGTCCACACACGCACACAAACCCCACCCGGAATGCAAAAAAAAAGGCAGGTCGACCTTCCACGCATGAAAATCTGATATCCTCCATCGAGTGTCTGCGGGCGGTGGTGTGATGAAATAGTTCAGAGCCAAAAATCCTGGCTAATTTCAGTCAGTGGCCGAGATAAGGTCCTTATCGCAGTGTCACACTCGAATTAGCTGCATTGTCACACACAGAGACTGTCGCAGAAAACAAACGCGTTGCAGCATGTTGACTTATCTGCAATCAGTTACAAGTGGGCCGTGTGCGGTGGGTGGGCGCTCGTCTCCTCGTGTGAGAGACAAGCAAAATCCCTGAAACAATACGCTTATGCAATGGCCTTTTGTTGCCATTTGGACGCAGGCAATCAGGAAGTTTGCTCTGTTCATTGTTCTCCCAGGCGGGCTGTGGCGTTCCCCCTCAAACTCCTTGTCAGTGACTCTATCTGTACATATTTTGAATAAATTTTACCCGAAATAATTGCCACATAAGTCCTCTCCAATTTTGTTGTAGTTGCCCCCGACTCACGCCCACCAGCCACCTCTGGCCAGCAACACATGTTGCTCGTCTAATTATTTCGTCCTAGCATTACGTAATGAAATTCCAATGCTCTGTGTGTGTGTGCGTGTGGGTAGATGCGTTTGATTTATGCACTAACCAGTAACACCGCTAGATGGGGCTAATTGATTTTTCGGTTAATCGTTACATTTTAGGGCAATTCCAGCGTCGGCAGGCAATGGTGCTGGCTGGTGAGTGGGGGTTGGTTACAGCATTGGACAACGGATTAATTTAATTTTATTATAAAACACATTCCAGTAGGCCGGTTGGCCAGCACTAGGCGGTGGCGGACAAATTTAATCTACAAAAATAATTGCAAGGCGAAATTAGGGGCGCCGAGGGTCGGCATGAAATTGAACAGATTTGCGGAAGTTTATGGAATTTAATTTGCGCGATTTATTTTGATCATGATTCGAAAGCGAGAATTATTTTCGTGCAAATGCGAATTTGATTGGATTGCGCACTAACTGGGCTACAGGCTAGGATTTGAGAGGCTTAAGGGCCACGCAACGGTGTACTAGTTAACGACTTGGGGTTGAGCCATGAAAATGCATGAATTTGACGGCGAAAATACAGGGATTCGTTGGCACTACAGTGAGGATTTGATTTAAAACCGACCGTTCAACAGAGGAGATGAATGTGAATGTACAGCACTGCAGATACCAGCTCATCCATTTTGTCGGTGCGATGGGGTAAATTTAAGTCAGTTACATTTATGATTCAGTTTTCTATTTGTTGTTGAATTCAGTATATTCAGTTCAGGATGTTCCCATGGGTGATTAGTTTCTGTCGATTATTGCCGACACGTGATAAGTTACGACCGTGTTGTGTAAATTAAATTGCCGAGCTGAAGGTGATTGTGTTCGAATACGACGAAGGGAGAGAGACATTTGTTTCTGGAAAGTGATGCGGATAAGCAGCTTTGTTTGATTCCGAAATACCCTTCCGGTGCTATTTCTCATCAAGAGCGGAGTGGACCCCAAATTAGCCCGTTAAGAATTCGACCATCAATGTTTACACGGCTGGATCGTGCAAAAAGGTACAGGCGATGGCATTTTCTCCGAACTCTTAAACGTGAACTGCGCCATCAGATCAGACATTTGCAGCGGCATGGCAGTCAAGGGAGCGGCCAAATTGATATCAATGTGGAAATTACCGCCGGCTTATTATAGTTGACAGTCATGCGGCAATTAAAACATTTTCGGCAAGAGAATTCAAGTCCAAACTGGTCGTATGCTGCTGCGAGGGTCTTAAGACTCCCAGGACACAGCACGCAATTAGTATATTCAGGGTGACTGGTCGCAGTGGATGAACTTGGAATCCTTTTGATCAAACCACATTTTGCCGATGTTAAGACCAAGTGGAGCACACAATCATACAAATAGCTTATTGTTGGTTTGACTTCTGACAACTCGGATGATTTGACTCAGGTTGAACAGCGCTTAGATCTACAGACTCCTTCAGTGTGACAAAATGAAGGTAGTCGGATAACTAACTGGCCATAATCATTTGAAGTACCATAACTAAATGTAATTGCGACTATGCAACGATTATATAAATTAAACTCGATCGTTTTTATTTTATTTTCCCCCTAGTAGAAGTAGAAGTCAGTTAGCTTTTAGAGAGCTGCGATCGCGGCAAGATTTGTGTTCAAATAATGTCCCTCATTATTGAACACAAATCTTGACGCGATCGCAGCTCTCTAAAAACTAACTAACTTCTACTTATCTTAATTGCTCGATGTCGATGAGCAATGGCCTTCACACGATTCCGTCCCACGTTGGTTGATCGGCTACGCTCAGACGGTGGTGTCGGTTTTATATCGTTTTGCCTGGTCCCACATTTTGCTCGGCTTGAAACGCTGACCTAGCGTCTGGCTGTTTGCACATGTTTTGTTATGTGAGAGCGTGTTAACTTATATCGAGCGCCGAGAAGAAAAAACTGTATACCCTGCACTACATCTGCCACTGCCCCAGTCTCTGCTAGTTTAGGTATAAAACAATGGACAACACTGGGAAAGCCTTTCTTTTAAGTGTTCCAGTAACATGACCTTCACAGAAGTTCTTGCAGGACACTATTCTCACAAGGCATTTTTCTTTCTTCGACTTCGACTTTTCCGCACGGCTAGTAATGACCTGGTATCAAACTGTCAGCTTTGGATTCTGCCGATAAACACGGACATCAGACAGAATTGAATCCAGCCAAAAGAAATATCACAATCTTAGTCAACTTGTTGTTGTGCCAGCCAAAATGCGAAATAACTTACCCAGAAAATATTTCTATAAGAGAGCCAAACCCAGTCGTGTTGTGTCAAATGTGAGGTCGTCCTTCACACCAGTCATCGATTTGAGACCAAAAACCATTCGGTCTTCACTTGGGTATAATAATGAAAATTATTGGAGGTTACTCCCTTCTCATTTTTGAAGACATTTGTATCAACGACAGAACCAGACCCATCTGCACACCATGCAGTTATTTTTTTGTGACTGCAATGGCCTTTCGGTAGTAAGATGTGCATATTCACTCCCCGCATGCGACAATTTGGTTTTTATTGTACGCATCAAGTGAAAAATCACCCCCATCCCTGAGGAAAGTTTATGAAAACTTCTAAGGTGAGTTGCACATTATAGGAATGTGGCTGCACATTATTCTTCTCCTTCTTTGTGTGACACTATATGCCTGGGATCGACTACTCTCTTGCTAGTTCTTTAATCTACTTGTCTCTCAAGATATCGATATTGTGTTGTGGTAAAAGTTAATCTGAGCGTTCACAGTCTTGAATGAGAGTTCAGGGTGTCGTATTTAATTGAAAACGGGAAAGGCAAATCTGATCGCCAATCTTACATTAATTTTCATTGCGATGGTTAAACGCCACAGGTTTTGTGTTTTTTTTTTTTTAATTTTCAGTCAGCACATACACATGCCAATGAACTCCTCCCACTCAAGCTTTCCTTCGGGTACCATTTAAAGTGACTGAGATAAAGTCACAACGAGAAACTCGCCTTGGATTCTAGCAATTGAATAGGGTTCTTCGGCTCTTCTTCGGATAATTATAATAAAATAAAAATATAGGAGTGGTTGCTGTAGCAGATAAACTGAGGTACTTTAGGGGCTTAGTGGACAACCACTCGTATTTTGCGTGACACAGGTTCACCTGGAGTGGAGAGTCCCTACAGTTTTATACCGAAGCCAAATGTACTCATTGAGAATGGTCAGTATCTCAAAGGAGGTGGTTTCGTAATAGAATAGACAAATAGATCCAGGACACGATTAATTCAAGTGGATAGGAGTTCATCATCGTCTCCTACGATGAGCTTCACAGGCGACAGGAAAAACTTTGATAATTCTCGGCTTATAGTTATGGTCAGTTATGTATTGCAAATCGTTATAATAATAATATATAATAATATGCGTGGCGCGACAGTCCAAGGCGACCTGGGCCTAGCTTCTCAGCAACCATTCGTGTTGAGCGCGCTATTGTTCTTTTACGAGTGGAAGGGACCTACAGTTTAATGCCGACTCCGATCGGCGAAGTAGAGAAGCTTTTTCTAGACAGGAATACTCTTTGAGCTTTGACAGTGACTCGAAAGAGGTGGAAACGTGAAATATGAAAGGTGGTAAATTCGGGTATCGAACCTGGCACCCTCTGCGTAGGAGTCGACACACTTACCCACTACGCTACGGCGACCCACTGCAAATCGTTAGACATTTAAAATTAAAAAAATAAATGAATTTAATGAATTTCAAAAGTTATTTAATTAATAAAAGTTAATTATATTTAATAAAAATTTGTGTAAATAAATTCGTGTGAACAAATTTGTCGCCAGATTTCTATGAAAAAAACTTAAAGAACAGCAGACGGGTGCAGAGAAAAGAAAAGCCCCTAACTGACAGTAACAACTCCCAGTCATTAGCAGCACTCCTCTCCTGAATCTTAGTTTACTCCGTATTGCGAATTTTGACTATCTTCTCACAACTCTCGCCTCGATGCAATTTCGAGATATACACGAAGAACTTATTGAAAGTCTAAGTCAGAGACATAGATAATCCCAACCTTCTTTTTGTGGTCCAATGTGGAAATTTCTGACTTGAACATACACTCATGCTCACCCAGTACTTTCCGTAGCAATTACTACTGGTGCAATGAATGAAACTGAAATGTACTTAAGCTGCTAAAGAGCAAGAAAATAGTTTATTGATATGTCGAACATTGAACAGTGTAACCTATAATAACCTAAACAAAGAATATAAAGCGGAACGGCGGAATTAGATGTGAGACAGCAGGTACTTCACTATCGCACATGTGGCTTAATTGTAAGAGCATGAGTGTATATTTTGCTTATTTATTAGCTCATCGATTTTTGGAGGGTCTGAGCCTGAGCTGTAACTGCCTTCTGCCGTTGACGGTCCTGGGCACGCTGTCAATCAGGAAGACTTAACTTTCTTACGTCCGCTAAAAGCTGGTATATGTACCGGAGGTTCGGTCTAACTCCTTCCCTTCTGAAACGAGTACTGTCGTCCATTAGTTCTATTTGGTATGGCAGTCAACGTATTTTTGCCTTCCGGACTACATCCACATCCTGGTACATACCTCATAGAGCTCGCGACTTTGCCTTCTCCTCCCTTCACCTTCGTCGCAAACAGGACCATATGTACGCCATTGAATATTTCCTTCGAGGGCATGGAGAATCAACTCTGCTCCTTTGCTTATCGCCCAGCATTAAATAACAGCCAAATAGAATTTCACCTGATGAATAATTGTAAGGCGCATCCTAATCCATACCATGTCACCTTGTCTTATGGCCTCAAGGACCTCCGAGGACTTGCACTTGTCCTCCTGCATACGAATGAAGGTCAAATTACAACGTTAACGATGCTTTGAAAATCGAAACTGATGCATTCCTTAAAGTTCACAAGCATAAATGCAGTTATGAACTTAAGTCACCCCCAATCGCCTGTGATGCTCGACAATTCAGAAAAGTTCCTCCTCTCCATTTCATGGTAAGAGAAAGTTCAACTTTCAATAAATCCCAGCGTTTATCAAAAATATGGCATTCTCCAGATTGTCGGACAACAGCCGTAACTACCTTAAAATTGCTGTCGACAACAATTACCCAACAACCCTTGCACTCCGGTTAGGCTAAGCGTCTCAAAGCCCCTCCTAATGAGTTTATGAAACACGAAAGTTTCCCTCCCATGCAAACCTCAATCGTAAATGTGAAACTTTCGAGTAGCCAACGACCACCTCGATGGTTTGCCAGCCCAGACACCACGAACGCTGAGCAGTAACGATGGCGAAAAATGTGCCAAAAGTGTTTTCCGAAAATGCAAACATCACATCTCCGCCATTAGCCCCTCAACCGATACAAGCATCAGTTGCAATCCTTAAAGTTGCTCACTTTCTCTGGCATCGACCGTAAGGCGGTTTTGATCCTTTCTCCCGTCGTCATCATCATCAGCAGCAGAGGCAACAGCATAAAAGGCGAAAACCTATGGAAGAGGAAAGAATCCGAAATTACAAGCAATCCTCATCCACACGTCGAACTCCTCCCACTCAAGCAGTTGGAAGGAAACACGTCCAACGCCACTAACAGAAGCACAACCAGCAACAGCACCGGAAACAACAACAAGGCTCTGATCCCTGGAAACAAGTAACGAACAAAAAAGTGAAAAAGAAAACGTTTCCTAAATGCATTTTAGGTTAAACGTGTGCGTTAGGCGGGGGTTCTCCCCCTCCTCAGCCTGGGCTACACAAAGAGTGGCGTAAACGGAGGAATTCGTGTGCCGCTTGTTATTCTGTCCTCTTGCATACACTCTGCGGCATGGAGTCAAAGTACACACGTATCTGGCTCAAAAGGTAGAAGCAGTCGTTTCGCAGAGACTCACATTGTTCCTCGACTCAGATCCGAGATGTGTCCTCTCTCTTCGCACGCGGTGAATGTCCTTGTGGGAGCGAATCCATAAAATCGAAGATGGTGAAGCAAAGCACCTCGAAGTGAATGGGCGTGGCTGCTGTGTGTTCTTTTCTTCACACGCCTACACCCACGGAGGAGTGGAAATGATTTCTTAATGATCTTCGCTCGAGTCCTTGTGCTCAACCGGCTCACCTCTCACCAGTCAAATGGCGCGATGAACACACCTCGCGACTGGCTCCTGAAGGATATTAAATTCTTGCCTCAAAAAGAGCTGATGTATCCGAATTTCATCGATATACTGCTCGGCCTCCTCCTCGCTTCTCGTTGTGTTGACGAATAATCTGGGCGTTATGCAGAGAAATCCTTTGAATCTCCATCTGAGTGGTTGGAGGGGAAGCGAAAAATTGAATTTCCATTCCGCCGAAATGATTGGCGATTAATATCGCCTTTCCACGGGATTGAAACCGACTACGATGGCGGTGACAGAGACAGGATCAGGACGCATGACTCATTAACCGCATGGTGCCCCTGCTATGACACAAAGATGACGAGGCGCTGATGATGTGACATCGAGGCGGCTTACAAACGTCGGAGTTCGAGAAAAAAAAAATGGAATCGAGTGATTTGTTTAGGGGAGGGATGCACATGTGGACGACGAGACTTTATTGAATTAGATGCCCGATCCGATTGCCTGAAGTGAGTCTGAGTGATTTGAAAATGTGAGAAAACTTGACGAGGATAGTCGAATTTAGGAGGGGAAAAAAGTTACGTATACGCCTCCGATAGGGGCACAAGCTGCGTGTTGATTGCGTGTACGCCTCCGGTTGGTCAATGGTGGTCTACTTTCAAGTTGAGAACACTTCTTTTATGTTTGATAGTCGAACATATTCCTTGACTCGCAACTAGTCTTTTCAAGTCACGAAGTTGACTCCTGAATTAAGTATTTTATGCAGCTTCAGATCAAGTCACTTCTGCTGCAAGAAACTGCTTAATTGTGAGTCGTATGGATTATTTGGAATGTTTCGACCCTGCTTAGAATTCAGTTGCTTAACTTGAGGTCGCCAATTTTCTTCGTCTAAAGAAAGGGATTGATTGTGGGTGATCATTTAATATAAACTCATAGCGTCTTCACGCTTTGAAGAGGCTTCGATGATGTGTCATAGATGCCGTGTCATTAGAAGAGCGACATCGTACAAGAGCAAACAAATGTGACTGTTGAACGGGCTTAGGATTTGAGGTACGACTTTTTCTTCTTTTTCTAAGGACGAGGTTGCAGTTCCGATTGGACTTGGATTAACCACTTCTATAGCTTGTTCTATTGCTCTCATGTATAGAAAAATCAGTAAGGCCGCTCCTAACGATAAACTTTGAACACACATTCACACTTTTTGAGTCTCCAGAGAAGTGACGTGGAGGAATTTAATCTGAGATGTCTGGTATTGATCTCTTGACCTTCAGCATAGGCGGCGCGGCAGGAACTGTGTAGCTTATAGGCTAAATAGCAAGGGCGCGTTCGCGCGGTCGGGCTTTGATATTCGTTGTTACGCGTTCTATCGAGCTTACGAGAATGTGGTGTCAGAAAGCGGCAGACTCTGCTTTTCATATCGAAATTAAAGCGCTATTATTTTATTATATTATGCGGCCCTACTTAAATGGATTGAAATATAATGTATAATATGGGTGGCGCGACAGTCCGAAGTGTACCTGGGCCTAGCTTCTCAGCAACCACTTGTGTTGTGCGTGGTAGTGTGCTTTCACACGGGGAAGAGACCTACAGTTTAATGCCGACTCCGAATGGGAAATTTGAGAAGCCATTTCTAGACACGAATACTCTTTGAGCTTTGTCAGTGACTCGAAAGAGGTGGAGCCTTGAATTATGATGTGGTTGGTGGTAAATTCGGGTATCGAACCCGGCACCCTCTGCGTGGGAGTCGACGCACTTACACACTACGCCACGGCGAAATATAATTTTGAAGAAAAATATGAAATTCCTGTAAATAAAATTGCTAGAAAAAAATTAATTACTTGCGCAAATAATCGTTTCAGTTTGCCAAAAATTCAAATTGAGAAATAAATGTCAAAAGGCCGGAGTGACTAGATAATAGGTCCTTGAACTTTATGGTCGCGCTTACGATATTACGGTCTATGAAAAATCAACGCGCTACCGCCCCATTTCGACTTTAACATCTGGTTTACATGTATTCTACTGAAAATGCCAAAGCTCGAACACTTGAACGCGTCATTGCAATATGGGCATATCATTTTATGCTTTGAATCCTTCTCGGATAGTCATGTAATATACACACGTACTTAGTTGGGAACCGAACAGTGTCACCTAGCATCGTACGCAAAATTTTCGGTGTTTTCAGAGCACTCCTTCCAATAACAATGGGTATTTTTTTTGGCTAGTTTTTTCTTTTAGTAATATTTTTCATTATATTTTTGAAAGGTCACGCCTGATTCGTGGCATGTGTTGAAGCCAACCATGTTCAATCAGCATTGACATTTCACGAAAAAACGTACATCCGAGAACTTTGCATAATTTTGCTAAAATTCACTAGTAACTCAATCCGTGCCTAGGCGTGACAACTATGTGCAGCCAAACAATCTTACCTAACCTAACCTGAAACTAAGCAGCGAATACAAATCCTTGAAATCTATCGGCGAATCTATCGGAATTTTTGTTTATTTATTTCTACACAAACTACATGAGTGTTTCAACAGATTTTTATGAAGTATAGAACTCCCTAAAATAAATTTACAATATAGAGTAGATAATTTCATAATTCGTAGTAAAATTAAAGAAACTTCTCGTACATCCAAATATTGTGAATGTTCATTGAAAACTCGAAATAATCTCGTCAGTTCGGTGTAATGCTGGTGTACCGCAAGGGAGTGTTCTTGGCCCTCTGCTTTACCTATTATGTACTAGTACTAGTGATACACAAGAAGAACACACTGTTCTAGGCACATTTGCTGACGACACCGCCATTTTGGTAAAAGCCAATCCTCTGAAGAGTCTACAACAAAATTACAACTTGCACTAGATCAGATACACAAATGGATGAACTTCTGGCGAATTGTCCCTAATGAAAGCAAATCAGTCCATATTAATTTCACTTATGGGCACGTTGGTCGCAGTGCCGTAGTGGGTTAGTGCGTCGACTCCAGCGCAGAGGGTGCCAGGTTCGATACCCGAATTTTACCACCTTTAATATTTCACGGCTTTCGAGTCACTGACAATGCTCAAAGGGTATTTCCTGCAAGCTTCTCAAACTTGGCCGTTCGGAGTCGGCATTAAACTGTAGGTCCCTTCCACGCGTGAGAGAACAATAGCACGCACAACACGAGTGGTTGCTGAGTAGCTAGGCCCAAACATTCCAAGCTAAGTATTGGCAACAAACTGCTTTTATACAGGCAAATCCTAAATTCTATTTGAACGTAAGGCATACAACTTTGGGGTTCTACCAAAGCAAGTAATATGAACATAATGCAGACTTTTCAAAATAAGGTGCTTAGAACCATCGCTAAGATCTTGGAATATTACCACTCCAAGATTTAGTTCAGAACTTTGCTTATAAACAAAAGCACCGCCTAGAAGATCACATAAACAGTGCAGATGACCCGATCCTTGAGGAAACTAATGTCTTGCGCCGACTTCAAAGGATTCGACCCTTGACCTCGTGCGATAGTCTACACCCGCGCATGGTTGCGGTGTTAGCAGGAACTTTCATAGGAGAGAAACCTGCCGATGAGTACCTAAATCATGAAATGCAAACTACTGGTAAAGTGCTTCACTTAGTTGTAGTCTTAAAAAAATTCAGGGAGGTGGTTTTATAATAAAATATAATATAATATGGGTGGCGCGACGAGTCCAGAGTACTCTTTCAGCATTGTCAGTGACTCTAAAGAGGCGGACCCGTGAATTATCAAAGATGGTAAATTCGGGTATCGAACCTGGCACCCTCTGTGTAGGACGACGCATTTACCCACTATGCCACGGCGACCATAGTGAGGTGGTTTTAGTGAGTAAAAATCTCACACTTCTATATATAGTCTTGTCGAAGATTTCCACTCACCCTCAGAAAAAAAAGTGGTTCGTTTTGACAGGAGTCTGTATTGCGAATCCTTTAAAAAAATGCCAAGTAGGACGTAACCAGTAAGCAAGATATCTTATACAGACAAGACCATTTTATCTGAAACAACATTACGTCATGAATGGTGCATCTAGTTGACAGGGACTTTTAACTATACAATCGACACGTTGCACTACAGATTTCAACACTCAGCAACGATATAATTTAATGAGCAGTTATCCATAACCCCCATCGAACCCACTTTGAACCCAACTTCATCATTCCCTGCACCTTGATCACCCCAAACGCTCGCTTTGCTTTAACGCAGTATCATTTCCTACACAAGCAGCTTGCGAAGTGGAAAGATCAGAAAAAGATTGAATTTTAATTTTGAATGAATCTCGATTCGGAATATGGCAACAAACTGATCCTCCGATCAAACGCAGAGTCATTTCCTACACAAGCTATACCCAGCACGATCCCCCGAACATTCGCTCTTGCTCAAACGCAGCGTCAGCATCTACTGCACAATCAATACACCAGAACGATCATACCAAACGTGCACACTTTTCTTAAACTCATTGTCAGCATTTCCTCCATACACAACAAACTACAGCACCGTCACCTTTAGTTTTAGGTAGCTAAGCTATTTGTTAAGGAAGATAACGTTAAGCTAAGAGAACGAATAACAAAGCAGTCGATGTTAGACTCGAAAGAAAAAGGCTGAAGTCTTTTAACTTATATTTGGTATATGTTTTTTGAATGATGATTTTGGACGCCTAGATCATGCGAGTGTTAAAAATGGCTTGGGAGACAACATTACACGTGTTATTAGTTAAGAAGTGAATCAAAATTGGACTCATCGTTAAACGAAGACACCGCAACAGTTACATGAAATAGTCTTAAAGCAGTGAATGAAAAGGATTAATTTATCAACTCAAATAAATTTTTATTTATTTTTATATTTAGTAAAAAAGTATAAATATATAAATTTTTATAAAAAAGTATACACTTTTCTAAACTTTTTTTTGTTGTTTTGGACAGTTGAAACAAAACTTTTAAACCCCTTGTTTTTATTTGTTCTAGATATTTTGTTTTTATAAAATGTTTGCTAGTTATGTTCTAGTTAGTTTTGTTCAAATGTTCACACACATTCTAATAGGTTTCCGTTCTCCGTCGTGTCTAGCTTTGAATGGTTAATTGAAAAGAAAGGTGAACTTCTAGCTAAGAAATTTTACGCGTTTAAGTAAGCGTTCTCTCTGAATTGTGACGAGTTATTAGAAGATCTGTTCGACAATCAAGGGTCAGATGATAATGCAATGCAAGTTTATGGGGATTTGTTTACTCGACACGGCAGCCACCCTTACTTTTCCGCCAACGTTAAATATAGACGAAAACACCTCTGGTACGAAATTAAACATTAAAACAACTGAAGCCGTCACAAGCAAATCAATTGCATCATTCAACAAGACATGGGCTTGCCTTTGTAACATCCCGACTTGGCACTGGGAGGTAACAATGCGCACAACACGCACCACATACCAGATGTTAAATCATAGCAGCATACTCCTTTTTTCATCACATTTCCTATTGACTTCACCGAACCGACTTCCTCAGTTTTTGACATATCCCGAATCGAGAGTCTTTCAAAAAATTAAAATTATATCCTTTTCTTTCCACTTCGCACTTAAGCTTCAACCTACAATCATAAACTCCTCCGTTTGATTGTAGAGATTATTAAGCCTTATTTATATAAGAAAATACTCCATCTTAATAAGGATAGCTTAAGATATCTAACAAGCTTCCTTTCCGGCCACTGCGGCCTGAAACATCGCTTTCACAAACCAAATCTGTGTTAAGACACGGTTTGTTGGCTGTGCCGCGAAGAGGATGTGACTGCCGGAGCACATCATGTGTGAATGTCCGTCAATAATCTGGTTAAGGAAACCTATCTTCCCTAGGGAGATACTCAGTTCAGCGGAATCAAAATATTCCACTACAAAAGATTTACTATCTTTCATGAGGGAAGTTCTTAACTCCAACCCTTCGATACAATAGATCTACCCTGGTCGCAATGTCGTTGTCTACACGGCATGGGTTGTACAAGAAGGGAAAAAAATCGACCATTGAGAGTTTATGTGTCCTTTCTTGAAACATGTACTTCGTTTTGTCGTCGTTACTGTCAACGGGAGATCCATTTAAGCCGCATCCATGTCAGTGAAAACAAGCGTCTCGATAATGCCTCCTTGCTGATCACTTCAATATCATCCGCGTATTTTATCTTCTGAATCAATTTCTGTAAGATCGTGCCTCTATAGTGTAATTCACTCGACATCGCGTCGCCTTGTGTAAAACATCCTTTTGACAGGTCTTCGTGGCTGCCATCCTTTAATGGTGAAGTCAGATCGTCCGACAAAGCCACGAAATTCTTCAGTTTGTCACCACTTAGGACGGGAATCCATTAAAGTGGCAGACAAACGCCGAATTCGTTTCATTTTACTAGCAATGACCAAAAAAGCAAATATTTCAGTGACAAACCTCTTCTCTTCCACCTTCTAACACTTTTTGGGGTAAGGTTCATTGACTGCAGAATAAATCTCGTCGCCATTGTGCTACTTAAACTGATTTCATTCTGTTCCCCCTAAATTGCGCCTCAGACACTCGTTTGGTTCGAAAACTCAAGATTGGACTCTTCTCCGTGCCTCTTTCCTTCGCAACGTGCTCCCCCAATCCGTTCAAGTGTCCCATTGTCGAGCACGCAGACAATCGATGACCGCACAATCACTCACTGAATTACCATAATTTACCCCTAAACGAATTGTGACAAGCGTCTGCCCAGTGGCCGTGTCTGAAATTTTTAATTGCCCCACCCGGTCAGGGACTTTATGCTAATTCATACCGCTGCGCTCAAGATGCAATGTCGTGCCCGTCTGCACGCAGCATCCGCTCCAACTCTTCTGTTGCCCCAGCCCACTTGGCTGTCGTCACTCGAAGAAGAAGCCACTCAGACAAAGGGATGGGCTTTAACTTGAAATTTGTCATCTCTCCGACGAACCGAATCATTTGGACAATAAATCATTTTTGAAAGCATAATTAGATAATGTCGTCTGTTTCCGGTATGAATGATGCCATCAATTAAATTAATTCGTTACTGGAACCGGGAGACTGGAGAGACTCAGTGTCTTTGTCTCGGTCTCGGTGCGGACGCACAAGCAAAAGAGCAAACGTTGCAGGGATTCATGTGCAAGCGTGTGGCCATGGGGTGGTGACTGGTGGTTAAGTGTTTCTGTTGACTTCAAGAAAATTAATTTTCATTTCCGACATTTGTTGGTTGAGCATCTCTTGAGGGACAGGTTTACTCTTTGTCCGCACCGAAGCAGGACGTCTGAGATGGCTCTGGGGGAGACTTGGGCATTTAATAACTTCTATCATTGTGGGACGACTGGACATGACGAATTGACCATCAATGATGGAGTCTGCAAACAGGACCAAGCCGAAATTCTTGGGATTGTCCGAATGGGATTGTTGGGAATTATTCATTTTAATGAAATGCTCCTGAGAAGTAGACGAAATGAGCAAATGCATGCATTTATTCATGATCTTCAAAGTAACCATGGCACGTGGAGTGGACATGAAGGACATTGATCCCTCAAGTCGGTCAATGTACTTATATTAAATTTTGCCAAAATGACCCTGGTGAGCACAGTCTGAGGGGGGACAAGGTATACTGTCAGAACACCCAGAGATGTAATCAAGATTAAGTTGTCCTGCATTAGGAATTACTTGGTCTTCACAGTGGAGTTTCAGTTATCAGCTCTTTGTTGAAACAAGAGGCTCGGATATCAAAATTCTCTTAATCGGAGCAATGGCTTTCATGTCCTCTATGTGGGAGGGTGAGTACAGTCGAGAGAAGTTTACCTTGTGGACTTCGGATCAGAGGTCACAGAATTCTTGGATGTGTATTCTTCGTTCAAGGCTTTTTCTTTCGGTGTTAGGCTGACATTTGCAAATCTGCTTGTCTTCAACCCTTGTGCTCGTCACTGTTGAGTTATTCTCTAATAAGTATTCTTAACCCAGGAATGGAAATAAATGTTTTAAATTCCACTCAAACAAAATATGTCTAACTTGTGGAAAATATTTTTTTTTATATTATATTGTTGTGACAAAACACTATTATTGAATTCTAATACTGAAGATTCTTTTGAGATTTTGCCAAATCAAGTTGTTTTTTATCAAGCATTTTCTTTGAGGTACGGTTGTACCCCAGTGTAGTGTTTTCCAAAAAAGTGTATCATTCCAGGGTTAACAACATTTTGCGCCTATGGGTTGGATCACTGGATTCGACCTAAATAATAAACAGCACTGCAACTGTATACTGCATACGATATTATTGCCAATTGTTATTTACTCCCAAAACTAGTATTTATATACAAAACGCATTGTTGCCTTTAAGGCGATCTTTATCAACTCTTCCTAAACTGTTCCCAATTGGGGTCCAAAACCTTTTGGTGAGTTGCTAGACACACTTTTGGCTATGGAAACCCGAAATGAGTTTTCTGTAAATAGTATATACATTTAGGCGTTGTTCTGTGGTGGAAATTACACTGGTAGATAGGTGTCGTTGGTCATTTTGTTGTTATTGACGCAACGATGTGAAAGGACTCAAGGTATACGTTTTTTAGCGATTTACATCCTCGAGTGCAGAGTATTTGAACTCTGCGTATAGAATCGAAGACAAGCGATAGTCGTCTTGGTCGTGCAGGTCACAGTTGCAAGTCCCTTCGTTTATCCCAATTTACTGTCTTTTATTTCCACTTCAGCTAGCCTGGTAAATCCACTGCTGGGCGTACTGGGCCGAATTATGAAACACCCTTCATATGTGAACGTGGCCTAATTTTTAGCAGATATCCCGCTAACTTAGAAGCAGTCAATTACTTCGACCTGCCATATATGCACTAAAGGCCTGATAAGTTTTAGTTGATTATGATATTTTGACTAAATAATTTTGACTAGTTACGCATCCATTGGTATTACTAGACAGCTCTTAAGCCAGGTCCATACGCCCAGTGGCCTTACAAGGCTGCTCCACGTCCCTCTAGAGTATGTTACGCATACGCCCAGTGGGCTTACCAGGCAACCCCACGTCCCTCTGTAGAATGTTGTGCATACGCCCAGTGGGCTTACCATGGAGCTCCACGTCCCTCTGCATAAGTAGCAGGCAGCTCTTAAGGCAGCTCCACGTCCCTATGGAGAATGTTACGCATACGCCCAGTGGCCTTACCAGGCAACTCTTAAGGCAGCTCCTCGTCCCTCTGCAGAATGTTACGCATACGCCCAGTGGCCTTACCAGGCAACTCTTAAGGCAGCTCCTCGTCCCTCTGCAGAATGTTACGCATACGCCCAGTGGCCTTACCAGGCAACTCTTAAGGCAGCTCCTCGTCCCTCTGCAGAATGTTACGCATACGCCCAGTGGTCTTACCAGGCAACTCTTAAGGCAGCTCCTCGTCCCTCTGCAGAATGTTACGCATACGCCCAGTGGCCTTACCAGGCAACTCTTAAGGCAGCTCCTCGTCCCTCTGCAGAATGTTACGCATACGCCCAGTGGCCTTACCAGGCAACTCTTAAGGCAGCTCCTCGTCCCTCTGCAGAATGTTACGCATACGCCCAGTGGCCTTACCAGGCAACTCTTAAGGCAGCTCCTCGTCCCTCTGCAGAATGTTACGCATACGCCCAGTGGCCTTACTAGGCAGCACTTAATGCAGCTCCACGGCTTCCTTCGGAATGTTACGCATACGCCCAGTGGCCTTACTAGGCAGCACTTAATGCAGCTCCACGGCTTTCTTCGGAATGTTACGCATACGCCCAGTGGCCTTACCAGGCAACTCTTAAGGCAGCTCCTCGTCCCTCTGCAGAATGTTACGCATACGCCCCGTGGCCTTACCAGGCAACTCTTAAGGCAGCTCCTCGTCCCTCTGCAGAATGTTACGCATACGCCCAGTGGCCTTACCAGGCAACTCTTAAGGCAGCGCCTCGTCCCTCTGCAGAATGTTACGCATACGCCCAGTGGCCTTACCAGGCAACTCTTAAGGCAGCTCCTCGTCCCTCTGCAGAATGTTACGCATACGCCCAGTGGCCTTACCAGGCAACTCTTAAGGCAGCGCCTCGTCCCTCTGCAGAATGTTACGCATACGCCCAGTGGCCTTACCAGGCAACTCTTAAGGCAGCTCCTCGTCCCTCTGCAGAATGTTACGCATACGCCCAGTGGCCTTACCAGGCAACTCTTAAGGCAGCTCCTCGTCCCTCTGCAGAATGTTACGCATACGCCCCGTGGCCTTACTAGGCAGCACTTAATGCAGCTCCACGGCTTTCTTCGGAATGTTACGCATACGCCCCGTGGCCTTACTAGACAGCACTTAAGGCAGCTCCACGGCCCTCTGCAGAATGTTGCGCATACGCCCGGTAGCCGTACTAGGCATGTCAAGTGGCGGCCGCCTGGGTTCGATTCGCGGTACGACCAAAACAATCTTCACGCCCTCATCTCTTTCGAGTCACTGACAATTCTTAAAGAGAAAAAATAGTCTAGAAAAAGCTTCTCAAACTTGGCTCAAGCTAGAGCCATTGGTTTCAAAAACATCACTACTCCAATGCTCGATTATTTCAATGTCACAAAAGCTCGTAGAAAAATGTATTCCCATTGACTATAGGTCGTGGTTCTTTGAAGGGTAACACTATGGCTTCCATGGTACTCAACGAATAGTAAGTAGTGACCATTAGGTCACGAAGGCTTCACCACTGACCTGGAACTCCTAAAACTCGGCATCAGTTCTTGCTAGGCTCTTTGCGGTTGGCCCCCTTGTGGGAACGTGATACTGGCTGTGGCTTAAACCCAATTTGGGAGGAAGAAATAGAATTTATATCGATAAAATTTAAAGTTTATCATGATTAGAAAGTCCAGAACAGTGTATGACTAAAACGGGAGTGGGGTCGCACAACAATCGGGTGATACGACGCAAAGAACAGCAAGAGTTTTTAGATCAACTTAGTTTCGTGAACAAGATGGAGGAACACTTCATAAGAAAAGGAATTGAGAACCCGCTTAAAGTGTTCAGCTTTCCCTAGGTGAGTGGTTCTCGTGGTATAAGTCAAAAGGCAGGCGATCTAGTAAATCCTAAGTTTGCTTCCTAGTAAAGAGATCTGAAATCCATTCCCACCAATGCCCACTTCCACCATCAAATTTTATCAATTGCCCCTCAACGCATGTCTCCCCAGTCCACCCAATTCATCCAAATGACCCCCATTTCATCAAAACGTAATTAATTTCCATCAATCCGCTTGAGATCAATAACAACTTGTCGGCATGTCTCTTTCCCGTGAATCCTCCCTTCGCACCGCATAGCCTCGAAAAATAGGTCTCAATTTCAAAAGGACTCCGTCACATTCATTTCACTTTGCCGTCAAACAAGCAAAAATGAAAAGTTCACCAAAAAGAATTTAATCCAAATCAAATGACCCATCGAGGATTAAATCCATTCAAATCCATGTGTCGATTGTCCCCTCCCCTTGCCCCGCACGGCAAACAACTCGGACAGGACTCACTTCCTGTCTCTGTTCGAACCTTTTCCTTAAATCTGTTGACATTGATTAAAACACACACAAACCCACGTACAGCAGCCAAAGGAAAAGCAACAAAATCGGGGAAAATGGAGAAAAACACGAACAAGATGTAGAACGAGATGTGTATTTATCTAAATTAAAAAAAGGACTCCAACCCGGTGCTTGTTCTCAAAGAGGCAACGAAAAAAAACACGAACGAAAATAAAGAAACTGCGAGAATACCTCTATCACTGAGCTGAAGCGATGAAAATGGAGAAGGCCGCTGCCGGAAAGCCTTCAAGACTATCCGGCTCTGAGTTCTTTATTCAAACTTAAATGAAATGGAATGTGTTTTTCTTTATTGAAAATAGTTTCCTTCGTGTTTTTTTTTATTTCATTTTGTTGTCGGCAGCAAAACAGAAAAAGGTTAGCAAATAGAAAAAAGGATGCTGGAGTTTTTTTTTTCCCGGAGTGTGTCCCATTCGGAGCACCCTGTTTGAGGGACAGCCGAGGTTGATTAGAAATATTGATGGTGGCCATGGTTGCGATGGGAAACGTTTAAATTCAAAATGCATTGTATTCTCTGATCGGATCTGGAGTTGACAAGGACTGGTAGGATACACGCGAAATGAGTATAATTTCCAGAGCGGGTATGCAGCATGTTTGAATACGACAGGATGTAACATAAACACATAAAAAAAATATGGGCTCCTTGAAACAATGTATGCAGTCAATCGTCAAGCTGGATGGACTGTATGATAAACAACTGAAAAGATACGTGATGAGAGCATTCGGCGCACATAAAACCAATAAACTTCAATCAAAGTCTTAACAGAAGCTCGGATACCGGGGATCCTGTGATATGCCGAGCAATTGCAAAGGCGATGAGTTGACTAGATGTCGGACAACTTCACCTCTCGCAATAGGAGGAAATCCAACATACTACCATCTTCGTGAGATACACACAATTAAGGCAATCAACCACAAGTGGTTAAAAGGCACCAACTGCCAGTCTCTAAGGATCACTCTGTCTGCTCAGATAAAGCAGGCCTACAGGCAGGACACTTGGCATATACAAATGCAAGATGGATGTCCCATACAATGATTAGTGTAGAAGCTGTATGGATGAAGGTGAAGAAGAAACCACCAATCACCTCCTCTACTCGCGTAGTGTTCGAGTAGGCTACCCATACTTCAATCACACCTAAGGGGACTGTTATTTCATTAGCCTCAGTGAACTGAATTGCAGCCAATATAAACCAGCTAAGAACAAGGATTGACTAGTTCCCAGGTTAGATAAAGAAGAAGGTGTATCCACCTATCCTTTGGACTGTACGTGGCTGTAGGCCGGAGTGAAGAAGTCAGTAGATTTAATGGCATTGACCGGAAGAACATCAATACTCCAGCTAAGAGACCGAGGCACAGGCTCAGTAAAACAATAACAGTTGTCCCAGGCTCTGAGAAGTAAAGTTCCGTAACAATGCAGATAGACGGACTGTTTCCTGGAAATGGTAGAGGTCTTTACCCTGAGAAGTGTTAATCAAATACTTACCAGCTTAACATGTGCCGGCGTCCAGTCAAATGCCAGGGAATACACTGCTTGGCTTAGGCAACCGTTAGATTGCCTAGCATTCGAACAGCCGTCGATCCAGAGCTAGGGTTACAATTCAGTAGACGACTTGCAAGACGAAATTGTCGTTCAACAGACGAAAAAAGAAGAAGGAGGAAATTGACCCATTTTCCTATTTTCGATACACTTAGAAGGCACATTGCCCAAGTGGGAAATGGACTCAGATTCCGATATCATACAAGAGGTCGGAAGCCGAAAGAGTGAGTTGCACTGTTGAATATGACATCTTTGCATTCTTTTTACGAACATTGCTTGAATTCCTATTGAGTCCGGAGATGTGAGGCAGATTTGAGGCCCCACGTTGGGCGCCAGATTTTTGTTTCAGCACGTTAAGCCGGTATCATCACTTACCTTCCGCCGTTGCTGTTGCATGGCTTAGCTCGATCATACAATGAAACTAACCGCTGAGCCTTCTCCAAAGTGGGGCCACTGTGAGGGGCGATGCTAACTCAAACCAACAAGCCTCTCCAGCTATCTGCCTCCAGTTACGCCTTTCAAATTCGTTGATGATTCGTTGGGCGCCAGATTATTGTTTCAGCATGCTAAGCCGGTATCTTCGCTTGTCTTCCACTCTTTCTGTTGCATGGCTTAGCTCTATCATACAACGAAACTAACCGCTGAGCCTTTTGCAAAGTGTGGCCACTATGAAACCAACAAGCCACTCCGAGAAACGTGGGCTCTGGCTAGATGCCTCCGGTCATGCCTACCAAGTTAGTTGATGTCCTTCTCCGCTTGTGTGCGCCACTACAAACCCGGCTATTCTCTGTTGCTTTGTCCCACAGGTTTGGAGGGAAGACGCCTTCCAAATGTTGTCAATTCTAACAAGATAACCAACTAAACTTCTCTTGAGACTCCTATATCCGCCTTGGAAATTGCCCTCATTTCTTCGGCTTAAACCAGAGCTGAACCATGATCTGTAGAAAGCCGGCTTTATCCTTCGAAATGGTTCTATTACTCAATTACCTCTTGAGCCCGAAGAAGAGGTATTCTGCGTTTAATCTCTGCGCTGATGTTGTTAGAACTACGGACACGATGTCCCTGACTACCTTGCATGTACTTTATTAAAATGAACAGAAACATCCAATAGGATAGAAAAGCCTCTCTACCACTGCGTCGCAGAAGTTCCCAACTGATTGGACGTACTCCCTAAGCTGTACTTGGACTTCCTCGACACGTACTCATTTTTTCTTCAACTAAACCATCGAAGTATTTCCTACATTCTCACCGCCGCAGTCGTCGACTTCTAAATCAGAAGAAGAAGAAGAAACCAAGAAATCTCATCGAACAAAGGAAAATTGTTTTTTTTTTCTGTTTCTCTTAAGCTTCTAGAAAATCCCCCATCATTGCGTCTTCCGTCGTTCCTGCCTTTCATCTCGGCCCTCGGTGTCCTGTGATAAGGTTTCAATTTTGATCATCAGACCTACCTGTGGGTACGGTGTACGGTGTCCCCGTCCTTCCCGGCCCCCTTTTCTGGTAACAACGCTGTTCATTTGCATTGAAGGACGAACAAGACAGCGAACAAGAAGAAACAAAAAAGACGGAAACCGAACGAACGAAACAAGAACACAAATAATGGTAATAATTTTCTCAAGTAAATTCCACTGTGCATCCTTTAAGCATGTTTTCTGTTTTTTTTTTTTTTTTCTCCTCTTTCTTCTCATGTCCTTTGAAGAGAAAGACAAGCCAGCCGAGAGTGGGGGCAGTGAGAGGGAAGGCGAATTTAACATTCATGAAAATTAAATTCCTAAGGAAATCCTTTGAAATTTGTATTTCTTCTTCTGTACACCAGCTGTTGGTGCCGACTCCCCTCAAGCTTCCGCCATCCACCCCTATCGTGCTGGTATCAAGCGTCTAAAATCTCCCGTAAAAGTCGATTACCAATTCGTCCTTGTTCGCTCGCATTCATTCATATATTCATTTGGATTGAAACGGATCCATCCGCAGGACCACTGCTGGGGCCGGGGGTGAGGACGAACAGAAAATAATAATTAGGAGTGTGTTGTGACACGAAAACCGAAGTTCGTTGCTCCTGGAATGGGGCGGAAATTATTTTTGATCCTTTTTGGGATTTTCCTTCTGTTCTTTTTGTATGGCAACCTCTCCACCCCCCTCTCTGTGTGTGTCTTCTTGTCTAACGACCGCACACCCGATGTGTGTGCTTGTTGATATCAAGGGACAGACAGGCGAGGACCTCGTCCATTAAGAGCTTACAACGCAGATAGTGATTTTGCTGCCGAGTGGGAGATGTATCGATTGACTTTCTCTCGATTTTCTCTCCGTCAATAGAACGACCGGCGCGGGGAGACGCCCGTTCGTAACACAAGTAATGTCATCGAGTCCATTAATCCCAATTTTCGATTAGTAAATTAAATGACAAGCTACGGCTCGAGTTGACACAGAGGCCCATTGAGGTAAAAACGAGCCTAGTCGGGAGAGGCTGTTTGTCCAGGCGCACGGTGAATAGAGGAGGAAATGAGTTCGAGGTTCGGGCGACGGAAGTACCCGTCCGAGCTGCTTAAAGTCATGATTAAAAATGAAGATCGACCGAACCGCCCGCGCCCCTCCCCATCGTGGCGTGTTGGCATTCAGGGCAGCCGCTGAAAAAGAAATAAAATATCAGAGGCAAACGGATGCGAAAAATGTAAATTTTCTCATTCCCAGCAGTTGCGTGTTTGTTCTTTCTCAATTTCAAAAGGGTTAGCCCGCGAAGAAAGTTGCATTCTTGCCGGTGGCACGGTGGCGATGGCGTTTCGTTCCAAGCACGTTGGTTACAAAGTCAAACGGAAAAAGGATTGACTGGTGCGAGGGGAGTAAGCATAACATTTCGATGAGAATAATTTGAATTGGCAAATAGTTGAGCGAACTCGGATTGGTATTCTTCGGAATAATTTGTTTTCAATTTGCCGCACCCCCTCACCGCACCGGCAATTCTTCGTGTTTTTCTTTTCCACGGCTGTTTTTTTTTCTGTTGATTTGATTGGAAATTCCACCTTGGGCCTCGTCCACCTGATTGCCGTGGGAATCTCGTCATGTGAAGCGTTTCGAGACCTTTCTCGATGTGACACGTTTCGATTTGATGCCGCTGACAGGGTTGCATGGAGGCGGTTCAACGACGGACCGGTGGGACACTTTGATTGACAAACAAACTCATCATAGCGTCCTTAATTGGAAACTCTGAGGACCCGGCATTGAAAGGGTAACCCTTTGACCTAAGACAACAGAGGAGGGAGATTACGTGTGTCAAGTAATTTCCGACGGAATATTAATTTTTGGCGAAGGGATTAGGGAAAACATACAATCCACGTGTACCGGAAATTGTTTCTATTTCTTTTCTCACTTCTTTTGCTTGAACGGAGTTCTAGGAAGGTGCTCAAGGACAAGCTCTGGGAACAACGCAAATGCCACGACCTTCAAGTGAGTTATCACCACTCTGCCCTTGGCCACGATTACGTGTGTTTAGTTTCCTGCTAAGTGCCTCGTTCTTCGGAACGTCTTAATCATCTGGCATGTAAGCAGCTGTGGCTGTTATTCACTATGGTGATGTGGTTTTCTTTTCTCCGTTAAGACGGAGATGGGGGTTTTTTTTCACAGAAATACCTTGAATGGCCTGTGAACATGTATTCAGGTCCTGTTTCATTTAAGGCTCTTAGCAGCTCCCTTAGAGGTTGAGTGAGGAAACAACTTAAGTGCACTAGCTCATAATTTAGAAATGTCATAATTCATTCATTCTTTAACTCTGGTGGTGCAATTCTATTATAGACAATTTGGAAGATGAATGGATGAAGGAGGCAACGGAGATGTGGTTGAAGTCTAAAAGGCAACATTTTTGGACAATTGATTTTTTTGGTTAAATGAAGCTTAAAATGTCACCTTTCCAACACCATATGGTATGACACAATGTGATTGGTAGCACTGGAGATAGACGACTCCAACGACATCTATTGACAAAATACGAAAAGACTTTTTCGATTAATAAAATAATATGGGTGGCGCGACAATCCGAGGCGGACCTGGCCTAGCTTCTCAGCAACCACTCGTGTTGTGCGTGCTATTGTTTTTTCACGCGTGGAAGGGACCTACAGTTTAATGCCGACTCCGAACGGCCAAGTTTGAGAGGCTTTTTCTAGACAGGAGTACTCTTTGAGCATTGTCAGTGACTCGACAAAGGTGGTTAATTCCGGTATCGAACCTGGCACCCTCTGCGTAGGAGTCGACGCACTAACCCATTACGCCACGGCGACCCATTTTGAATTCTTGTGGTACCTCTCCTGGTCTATAGATGTGGTTGAATGCATCTAGCACTTTGTTTAAACATTCGGGAGGAGCGTTTTTGTAAAATCCATTCCCTATGCGATCAGGGCCAGAATATATACGGCTCGGCAAATTGGACGGTTTGACTAATGACCGTGGGCTTGAGAAGAAGCTTAAAATACTCGGCTAATCTATGCGCAGTCACATGAATTCCACGCACATGATCCACGCGTTTTAGTTCTTTAATTTTCTATGGAGTAAACCCATCAAATATACGTTAATTATAAGAAATCAGACGCCCTCTACGTGCGTAAATGACTTAATAAAATTGTGCGGAATAAGTATGAGTTCTTTGAAACTTGACGATGCTTTTTTCCATTTTTAGGTCACGAAAGACGAAAGAATATAGTGATCGAATTTTAAAGGAGAAGTTTAGCTGTGAACTGTGCGCATTATGGTGAATCCTATGAAACAGTCCCTTAATCCTTATTTTACACAAACTGTTACCCTTCATCGAATCGAAAAAGTTATTTTCAAACTTACATCCTCTCTAAGCTATGGTTACCTTGAACTTTCTTTACTGTCATTATTGTACCTAAAAATATACATTTTCCTTAAGACTACATTCTACAATTTGCAGAGATATAAAATGTGTATACTACCTTGGGGCATGGGCATGTGCATCCAGGGCAAAGTTGTTGACAGCTCTCAACTTGGCGAGATACCAGCAACGATCCCTGTTAAATGCACAGGTCAAGTTGACATACAGCCTCCTGGCGGCGCCCTCTGGATAGCCTTTAAAACAACCGCTTGGAGGTGAACTAATGTATGCAGCGGCCCCCTTGTCCAGGGGGTTTAAACCAGGACCCGGTCCTCCAGGTTCGGGGGTTGCGCGTGGGTTTGACTTCCCCACCGTGTAATAATTATAGTTCAGAAACGACGAGAAGCCTCGGATACGGATGACCCTACTGCTGACGACCATGGACAGCGAAATAAGGACAACGATTTTTGGTTCTGCACGTGGAAAGTGAGGTCCCTGAACAGACCATTTGCAGCAGATGAACTTACGGAAGCCCTCGAAGCTTATAAGGAAGATACCACCGCCATTCAGGAGGTGGGGTGGGATGGGCCGGGCAAAAAGAGGATGAAAAACTGCGATATTTACTTCGGCGATTGCTACGAAGAGCGAAGGCAGCGCTTATTCGGATGCGGGTTTGTTGTTCGAGGCAGACTTAGGCAAGAAGTCTTAAGCTTTAAATACATAAGCGAGCGCCTCATAACAATCCGCATCAAGGCTACATTCGGCAACATCAGCCTGATCTGCGCCCATGCCCCAACGGAGGATAAAGATGACGAGAGTAAAGATGACTTTTATGATCTCCTAGAAAGAACATACGATCAATGTCCCAGCTACGACACCAAGATCGTTCTAGGAAATTTCAACGCAAAGCTGGGCAAGGAAGACATCTTAGCTAGAGTCATCGGAAAGCACAGCCTGCAAGACAACACGTCCGAAAACGGACTCAGGATTTTGGACTTCGTAACGGGGCGAAACCTACTCGTAGCCAGTACGCGGTTCCCTCACCTCAACATCCACAAAGGGACCTGGCGGTCTTCTGATCAATCAACCGTCAACCAGATTGATCACATTGCGATCGACGTCAGAGACTCCTCCAGTATTCTCGATGTCCGAACTTTCCGAGGAGCCAACATCGACTCGGATCATTTCCTTGTTGTAGCCAAAGTAAGAACACGGATATCGATAGGACAACGGAGTTGAGCAGGACCAAAATAGTTTGAAGTCCGAAAGCTACATTCGCAATTGACCGAAAGCAACTTTGCCAATCGAGTCTCCCTAAAGCTCTCAGAGAGTCCAGTCCTGCCAGACGAAACAATCGACCAACAATGGAACCGTTGTCAAAAAGCCATCAGAGAAGCTGCATCTGATGTGCTGGGTTTTAAAACGCCACCCCAAAAAAAGAGGTGTTACGGCAGAAATGACGTCCGAAAGTTCTACCTTATGGATAGGTTTAGTTGAGGTGGCTGACTGCCGCGCATACGGACAGCAGACGCACTTAGGCCAAACATAGGCCCATTATGTTAACAACAGAAAAAAAAGAGACAGCGCACAATAAAGGTGGGCGCCTAGAACTGTTTATCGTCACCTTATTGAGATTGTTATGGATGAAATGTTCAATGAAAACTGCTCGCCACTGTATGTGAATCCTATAATATGCAAGTGTAGCCTGACTAGTTGCATGTAAGTAGAAATGGTGACGTGTAACCTAAATTTACTGATCACAGAACAATAGAACACCCATCACGAGTGGTTGCTGTAGAAGCTCTGACCAGGTCCAACTCGGAATGCCGCTCCGCCCATATTGCACGTATTATTAATCTATAAGAGAATTGTGATGGTGAAGTCCTGAATTTTGAAAGCCTAGCGAGTGGAGAATCGAATCCAGTGTCTCGGCGTTAAATTCGATGCACATACCCAATAGCCATACATATCTCCTCCCCACGAACAGCTTCAGTTCATTCCCACTCGATGCATTTGATCCTTCAGTGTCCTGTCCTGTGCAAGTATCCTGTGTAAAGCCCACATAAAACCCATATAACCTCATAAAGCCTCGTGCTCCGCATCAAATTCAGTTCATTATCAGCCTTTCGCACACATGCACTCACGTAAGCACGGACAGTTTTACACCTTTTTCCATCACGCGATCCCGATTGACCCATTCAGAGCCGCCCTAACGGGGCAAATTTAATTACATAAACTCCCCAAAGATTAACAGATAATCGTAATTCGTAAATTCCCCCGCGTGTGCAGCGATTAAAGGGCTGCACAGGAAGCCATTCAAACCGCCCAAACCACTCAGACCACCCAGACCACCCAGACCACCCCAACCACCCCAACCACCCTGGCCAGCCGACCACCAATCAGCTCATGACATTTTCGCTCGTCAAAAAACCGCCATTCGCCGAACATGAAACATGCCATCCGCACAATGCAACGACTTTTAGCACGGCACGCAGCGCAGTGCGCCGCGGACAGTGACAACAGTCCACCACCACCACCACCACCACCGCTCTGACTTCCACCGAAGGACATTAGCCAAAGAGGCTAACGTGCATGATATTCACCATGTAAACTGGGTATTAGGGTACATATCCATTCAAACACACCACACGCCCCCCACCCACTCACCCCCAGCGCACAACACTTTGACAGGCAACACGAACGTGTAGACATTGAGTCGTCCTGTGCGACGTGAAAGGACGCGTGTGTGGGATGGATCGATGCTTGTGATGATGATGCGCGCGTACATATTTTGTGTTTTTCTTGTTTTAGTACAACATCCCGCGCTCTATGTCTGCTCCACGAACCATCAGCGGCGGCCGGACCGTGGACACTGACAGGTTCCGACTGACTGCCATGTTGACTCTCGTGATTAATCTTATGTGCGTTGTGTTGGGTTAGCCTCCTTCGTTTAGTGTGTTGTCCTCGTGACCCTAATTTTGGGGTCCAGTGTCATCAACTAAATGAGTGCTTAACGTCTGGAATGACTGAATGCGTTGAGCAGAAACTGGTCGAAAAACAACGACACGAAAGCAAATGAATCTGCGTTCATCTGCTGTCAAAATGTTTCACTTGGCATGATTGAACGGCTCACGTCCGATGCATGACTGTCCGCCATGTCCAGCCAGCCGTGAGTGGGCTTTTGTTTGGTCGGAGCTAATGTACTCGAACGGGAGTCACGGTTTTCGATGGAGCCACGTTTCCTGCATGAATTTAATTGCACTCAAAACGTGTAGCTTTTGATGGTGTGCACCCGTCGCAGCGAGTGGATGGTCCTTGGGAATTTTGTCGCCAGTCAAGAACTGCAAGCAGTTTGAGGTGAAGTTCTGGGGGTTTTGGGAATCTTGTCATGTCGAGAATTGACATCCTGTGGGGGAGACGCACTGAATTCCCAACCCCTCGAAACAAACAACACCCTCTCCCACGAAGGGGTTACCAGAAAACAAATAATTTCGTAAACCCCCCTTCACAGAGTTGCTGATCAACACCTTTTAAGTCAAAAGTGTCGTCGTCCCCCACGCCCATCAAGCACAGCGGCCATGATTGACTACATCAACAGTTTAAACAAATAGCCCTCACCCCAAATATGAGTTGATAAGGGTCCCTTCATTTGTTATTTACCCAAAGAGCAGGCCATCCATCCAAGTGGCTGTCGTGCAGCACTCGGTCTCCCCCAAACACACACACGCTCGCCCCGATATAATGAGCTATAAATATTCCCAATTCGTTTGGCCCCAGAGAGGACGAAGAGACACTGAGGGGAAAAAATTGAGATGGGCACGTCCCCCATCAGAAGTGACCACTACAACACCAATTTATAATTAAATAGAAAACTTTAAATTAGATTTTACCATCTGGCTGGCAGCAGAGTCCTTGCCGGGGGGGTGGGACGATGGTCCATCAAAATTCATGCGAGTCACTTGAAAGGCTCGTCTCTTTCACAGATCCTTGCCCTTTCACATCACATTAAGCATACTCACTGGCAAACGCATACGCTCCCTTTCGCCAGTCAGCAGCATTTCATTCGGCCCATGTGGAGAGAAAACACCTTCACACGCACACACACTCAGAAGTAGTGGTATCCTTTTCAGCGACGGTCGCCCTAGTGCTCTGCATCGAAACGACGAAACGTGCACGCATCGAAGAGGAGAAAAGTTGATCCTACGAATTTTCTAGTTGTTTAGACGTGTCCTGTCTACGTCGGCCGCACCGCTCGCCGTCTCCCCTACACTTTGATCCTATTAGAGACGAAACAAAAAAACAAATGAAGGAGTGGTCGACTGGCAACCCTTATGCTGTACTCTGTCGTGGGTACCCGGAGCCGGACCCCATTATGTTGAATTTGATATGCTCTTTCATGGAATTTATTATGCTGAGCAGGACGAAATGATTTAAAATTAATCATGTAACAAGGATAATGATGTTGACCGCAATTTCCAAAATTGAGACGGTACAAGAGTGTGCTCTTATGATTTATATGTTGCACACACACACACCACACACGTTGTTGGCTTAGATTGTTGCGATGGCAATGAGTGGGACGAGTGCGCGGACGAAGGCCGGCCGTGGGGGCTTGGAGATTCGAAAGGGATCAAAGTAAGTGTTGGGTTACGTTGTGAGTGGCTGAGAGGTGAATTCGATTTGATTTCTACGAAATATGAAGTAGACTTACACTCGTCTTCGTTTAGGATATAAATTGTTGATGTATGTTGTTGCTCGGCGAACAGGTGAAGGAGAGGATAAGTCCTTGGGATGATGCTCTGTGATAACAGTGATTTAAGGAATTTTTCCCTTGCCCCCTTCAGGGCTAGATTACTGATGAAGTTCTTGGAAGAATGTGGTGTCTTCTGAATTAAAGGCAAACATCGAGTTTCGAAAAAAATTAGTACACCCGTCGAAATACGAGAGTAGTTTGATAAGTCAGTGAATTTTCGAAATGTCTGTGCGTTCACTTAAAAAGCAACGCTACTTCCATCGACTATCATCTCTTAGAAGACTACTGTCACTTTAGCAGATGCCTGCGCTCATTAGTCAGGCAGATCAATGTTAGATCCGTATCCAACGTTAGATCTTGTAAGGCTTGAACTATTACCACCTTACCACTGGTGGGGGGTTAGCAATAGAACAAGACAAAATTGAATAAAACACGTATTTATGCCTTAAGTTAGTTGTTCGAACTCTCTCATATTTTATTTGCTTCGTCCTTTTATACAGATTCGTGATTACAAATTAATTCTGACCCAGCGCCAGGAGTCAACAGCTGTGTTTTTTTTTTGCAAGCGTATATACGCTTCAATTATAAGTGCACAAAAAAATGATCATCGGCATTCATCATTAAACTCGGCAGCACCGACGACATTTATTACATTTGCTAAGCAGTCAGGGGTGAAGTCGTGGAAGGTGATGGTTGATCTTTGATGGCCACAAGATATGATGAGTAACTTAAGCCGAAAAACGTTTAAGTAACTCATCAAGTGCGGATTAAAACAATGCTTCCAATCATTATTTTCTGTGTGTTCATTTCTGAATTTATGCATTCATTTTTTAGGTTGCTGTATGTGCCATACATTTGCAGGTGTGGTTCGAGTATTGGATCATTTTTAATTGTCTTGGCATCCATAAGTATGCAATTTTTGGTATACCCAGAGTGTCTCTGCTATACCTTCCATTTAGGTTTCGTAAACGATTTCTTTTTATTTTATAATTATTTAGTACTTATGCTTTTAAAGTGATGGTCACGCTACACAGTCACAAAACGAAGATTGTGACCAACAAAGATCAATCATCACCTTCCACGACTACACCCCTGACTGCTTAACAAATGTCATAAATGTCGTCGGTGCTGCCAAGTTTTATGATGAATCATTAAGCGCCGATGATCATTTTTTTGTGCACTTATAATTTAAGCGTATATACGCTCGCAAAAAAACACAGCTATTGTAACTATGGAAATGACTCCTTGGCGCATGGTGAAAATTGAAACGTAGGTAGAAATTGAAACGTAGGCAAAAACTTAGGCAATTATAAGTAAATGGCAAAATTTTGGATACTTCAGAAACGATTGCATGTACAATGCGTACAGATGCGTTAGATCCGAACCCTAGATCAATCTTAGATACGTTATCCGCCTAGCTAGACTCATTTCGCTGTACAGCCCGTATAGTTCTTCTCCAAATGCCATCAACGCAAAAAGGATCAAAGATTGCGCGGATTAAGCCAGGCGACCAAGGACTTCCTCACCCGCTTTTGGGATTGTCCATGCCACTGCGCGGTAGAGAAGGACGGGGATGATTAAGGTCTTATACAGAGTCAACTTACTCTTCCGAGAGAGGATTCTATTACTTCTCTTGAGTAGTAACAGCGATTAGCAAGAGTTATTCTCCGTCTGATGTCGGTACTGATGTTGTTTGTACTGCTTACCGCAGACTCGACGTTGTCCTTGACTACCTCGAAGTTATAGCTGCCCATTGTGACGCTCTGGCCCAGACATAAATGTTGTGTGCCCTTTCTTGATGACAGCATATACTTCGTTTTGTCCTCAGCCAGACTCACTTTACCCGATTAGGTGTCAATGCCAGCGAACGCCTCATTGAAGGCTCGTTGTGTTCGACCAATCACGTCAATGTCATCCGCGTATGCTTGCAGTTATAAGGACTTTTAGGGAATCGTGCCTCTTGTCGACCTTGATGGAGCAGCGAGAATTCGCAGTCCTCATCCTGCTCAGTCTGGCGAGTTTGGCAGTCGAGTCAAAACTAGACATATGACCTATCAGGTCATTCACGAATGATTTCAGGCTCCTACACAAATCGGCAGAAAAAAAACTTGTGTGTGATGCTTAGTAGACTTCGGCAGCTGGCGCAGTTGAAGGGGTGTCCTTCCTTATGTATGGATCTTGTCATAATGAATGGGGTATAAACTCATTCACGTCTCTCGTCCAGGACTCGATTCTTACACGGTAACGTCTTTTTGACTCGTGTCGGATAAGACTTGGTTACAACTTTTCAAAAATTCGTCGTCAAAGCGTCAAGAGCTTGAAGAATGGGTGCATGGGCACGGTCTCCTATGTCCTTGGTAGTCCTGGCGAATTTACATTTAAAAAATGCGAATTTACTCTTCCGGGGAACTTTTCATGCAAGAAAGTAAGAATAGGACTTGTTGTGTGAGATGTGGGAGGTCTTCTACACCCATGATGGAAGGATAATGAGGTCGGCTTGTGTTGGATCTTGATAACAGCTTTCGGTTCAATCCAGTCACACCGGTTTACCCAGACTCGCCGGAAGGGGGACATTTTGTGGTTGCTACGCAAACATTGCTGTGAGGACAGGCTCAAGTGCCAGAGAGTCACACGACATGTGGTCAGCTAAGAGGACTGTGATTTTCGTGATTTCTATGAGTCAACACATTTGGTAATCCTATTCGTGGCACGGATTTCACATCCCTGATCAGACACATGCGTCGAATCGAAATGACATTCGAGACTGTAAACGGTTAGGCTTAAGATTTGCCAATAAGCATCGTAAGCATATTTTTCTCTTGTAGCATTCGCCAAGTTGGGTAAATTTTGAAACAGATTGGAAGAATTGATAGTGGTTTTCAACTCACTCGCCTATGGTCATGAAATTTAGGAACTAACCAAAATAATAAGATCGTATAAAAAATTAATGAATAAAAAACATGAATTTAATTGCAATCTCTTGTAAGTTTATTAATGGAATAATATAGGAAAATCGAATAATGTGTAGTGAATTGTTGCAGAACCCTTAATGAGTAGGAAAATGTTGATTAGTAAGCCGCTTTTCTTTTGAAGTGTATGAAAAATGATTATTCGTTTCCACCTTTAAATTTCTGGTGACATACAAATTCCCGCGATGACGTCACGCAGGGTCTCAATAGAACGGTCCAGCGCACCTTATTATCCTCCCAACATGTCCTTCACCCAGATTTCCACTCTACATTACGTTAAAGTGATCAGAGTTGTCAGTCATGGGGACGTCTGCCTGTCGTCTTGTTTTATTTTTGAAGAACTATGGACCGATGGCGGCGTGGCGTAGTGGGTTAGTGCGTCGACTCCTACGCAGAGGGTGCCAGGTTCGAGTCCCCAAGCTACCAACTTTCATAATTCACTGCTTCCACCTCTTTCGAGTCACCGACAATGCTCAAAGAGTATTCCTGTCTAGAAAAAGCTTCTCAACTTTGCCGTTCGGAGTCGGCATAAAACTGTAGGTCCCTTCCACGCGTGAAAGAACAATAGAACGCACACGCAACACGAGTGGTTGCTGAGAAGCTAGGCCCAGGTCAGCCTCGGACTGTCGCGCCACCAATATTATTATATATTATGGACTGATGACACCACACAATGATTTTCTGTGGGTGCAATGGTCTTTTGACAGTTATATTCAGACAAAGCACATTCTCGATTTTCGCAACAGATTAAATTATTTTATTACATTTTTATCAATAGCTGTGTTTTTTTGCAAGCGTATATACGCCTAATTTTGAAGTGCACAAAAATACGATCATCGGCGCTAAATGATTCATCATAAAATCTTGGCAGCACCGACTACATTTATGACGTTTGCTAAGCAGTCAGGGGTGTAGTCGTGGAAGGTGATGGTTGATCTTTGATGGTCACAATCTTCGTTTTGTGACTGTGTAGCGTGACAATCACTTTAAAAGCAAAACAACTAATAATTATAAAATAAAAAAAAATGTCCATCAAATGAAAAGAATCGTTTATGAAACCTGAACGGAAAATATAGCAGAGACACTCTGGGTAGACCAAAAATTGCATACTTATGGATGCCAAAACAATTAAACATGATCTAATACTCGAACCACACCTGCAAATGTAAGCCACATACAGAAACCTAAACAATTAATGAATGAATTCAGGAATGAACACACAGAAATTAAAGATTGGAAGCATTGTTTTAATCCGCGCATATTTCTTAAGCGGCGATAGATATGATGAGTGACTTAAGCGGATATAGGACTCGTTGTTAGTGTATTTTACATGCAAAGTGAAATTTAGGCGTATATACGCTTGCAAAAAAACGCAGCTAATATTGACGCAACTTTTCAAGTAGTCAGAACCTCGATAATTGCAACTACACCGGTTTCTATTAGTTGCGATAATCGAGAATATACTGTAGTGACTTCCCCGTACGCCAGAATTTTGTTCGTTAACATACATACATATGCTCCGAGTTAAGAATGAGCCTCATCGCTGAGGAAGGTGTTGAATGCGAATTGGTAATTTAAATGATAACTTGATGTTCGAGCGCCTAATTCCACACACTCCGTGGTCAGATGGCTGAAATTCTTGAGCGAGTGCAATTGCAAAATTCGCCACAATGTCACTGCACATTGTCTGTTATGCTGTGCTAGGATTTCTTTCAACACTTTCACTACAGGTAGCCGTATTTTCTGTGGACCGTGCGTAACAAAGGTAGTCTCTTTAAATTTGATATAACTTGTAGATGGGCTCATAAAGATGATTATCTCGACCTTAATCTTCTTTTCTCTCAAAGTATCACATATATTGTAGCTCATCTCATGGCATCTTCTGTGGCCCGTGGCTCGTCACTTGATCCTCCTCCATCGACTCACCAGGATTCAGGAGTTATCCCCAAGTACAACCAAGCTAGGGTTTTTTTTGGCTTAGTCCAACCTCCTCGTCATTAGTGTGACAAGCGGTAGTCTACCAGAAGGAATCACATACAAAGCACGCCTTGGAAGTAGTGGTGATGGGGACATTCGTGCCGGGTGACCAAACCATCGAAGCATAGCCCTTTCCATTCAAAGAAGAGGCTAGGTTAGGTTAGGTTTGAGTAATTGCCACCACTGTAGCAATTGTGGCCCACTTAGATCCTGGTTGGATAATTAATTCTATCACTACCCGGTGATTTCCACCGGCTTCCTTAAAAAGGGACTAACGAAAATGAAATAAACGCAGAGACAACCTAATGGCATTCCAGTGGCCTACTTTGACAAGTGCACTCCTGTGCTGATCTACAGCCAATTAGTTTTCCTGATAAACTTGGCTATGGCTTGTATTTTTAAGTGTGACATTTCCTCTAGGTTTCTGAAAAAGTAGTTGCCTAGTATATCTTTTCTAGTTTTTGCAAGGGTTGGACAAGTGCCGAGGAGATGAAGCGAATTTTCTTCCTCCTCCTCGTCTCTACAGCTTATGGAGTAGTCGTTGTGGGGGGCTTCCATTCTTCTGGCATGGGCAGAGAAGGCAGTGGCCGGTGATAATGCCCACTGCGTTCCTTTTTACATTCCTGTTTGGTTTTAGGAGTGTATTTGATTTGTTTGGATTGAGTGAGGGCCAAATAAGCCTCGAAGTCGTACATGTATCTAATTCCAACCATCTCCGATTAGCGGAGTCGAAGGCATCTGGTGTTGATTACTTGGAGTGAGGGATGAGGGGTGTCCTGATTACTTTCCAGTGGCAGTCACAACCCTCGTCGCCCCTTTCGTTGCCTGTAAAATCGCCCAGGTAGGTACAGCATAGGGTTAGCTTGCATCTAACCGCTATCTCCGTAAGAGATAGAAGACAAGGTTTTACCATCTTCGATTTAATTGAAGGTACATTCAAAACCTTTATGGCCGCTTGACTATCTATGTAGATGGCGACAGATAGCCCGTCTGTCGGGTTCATCGGCTCTAAGCGGTCAGCCTCTTGGATAGCTTTAACTTTTGCCAGGAATACACTACAATGGTTGGGCAGTCGAAGAGACAGGAAAAAGGATATGTCCGGCGATACCGCGAATACTCTTAGTCCGTTGCCCACGTCTGTCTTTGAGCCATCTGTGTGGATCTTCAGGTAGCCTGGTTTACTTACCAGATCTTTTTTCCCAACCTTCTCTGTCTGGGATGAGTGTTTTGAATCCAAACTCTGAGTCTAAAGAGGGTGTTGTTAATCTGTATGCGTTGGTAGACTCGCATTTCTGATTATCTCTGCATGACCTAAGCTATGTGAACTGCTCCAGCGGTTGCACTCCCGTAGCCTTAATGCTGCCTTGGTAGCTACCAACTTCCAATAGATGTCCATGGGAAGAAGCTGTAGCAATGTTTCCATGGCGGGGGTGGATCGCAATGCCCCTGTGATGCAGATACACGCTGATCTTTGAATTCTGCTTATCGATTAAAGATTGGATATGTTATTCAGTGATGGCCTCCAAACAAAGACACCGCATGTTAAGATGGGTCTAACAACAGCCATATACATCCAGTGAGCCATTCTTGGCTTAACTCCCTATGTGGGGCCATGGATTCTCTTACATGTGTAAACAACTTCCGCCGTCTTCGGCGTTCCCTAATGTTTGGTTTCCAGCTAAACTTGTTGTCTAAGATTCCTCCTAAGTACTTGGCCTGACTAGTGACGCTGAGTTCCTTTTTCTTCAGCTTAGGTGGCTCTATCGGAGGTATGATACGTCTTCTAGTGAAAAGTACGAGCTCTGTTCTGGACGGGTTAACGTCCAGTCCGGCTTTTCCTGTCCACTTCTTTATTTTGTTTAGTGAGACGTTCAGAATATCGCTAACGGTGTGAAGAAATGTTGCCTTTACAACTAGGGCTATATTGTCTGCATGGGCTATTGTACTTACAGCCTTTTCTGTGTACAGAAGAGGCTGCTGCTCAATATTGACACCATATCACGAAGAGTAACGCCCGAACCGCATCAAAAAATCGAATATTCTATCCATTTTATTCTTTTCGTCAATACTCGAATGCGATTCATGAACACAGATGAAATAAAACAGCTACCCAACTCTTCTAAACTGTTTCAAAATTTTTTCCAGCTTGGCCAATGTACAGGAGACCAATACACAGCCGATTTCTTATTGGCAAATTTTAGCTCAACCTAACGACGATTTTGCTTGATCCAGGGATGTCAAATCCGTCCCACGAATAGGATTACCAAATGTGTTGACTCATAGCCATCACGAGAATCACAGTCGTCTTAGGTGAGCACATGTCGTATGACTCTCAGGCACTTGAGCCTGTCCTCCCAGCAATGTTTGCGTAGTAACCACAAAATGTCCCCCTTCCGGCGAGTCTGGGTAAACCGGTGTGACTGGATTGAACCGAAGGCTGGTATCACAACCCAACACAACCCGACACACACCACACAAAAGAACCACCGAAACCATAATCAACTCGTTTATGGTAAATTGTCATCACTAGTAACCACAGCCGCCTCTATTGACATTGAAATTCCCACAACACCTCGAGTGCCAATTGAGAGAATTTTCATCTGAAAACCTCATAATTACAGCCGCCTCATTACTTCGCAGCATTCCCGAACGTGACAACTCCATACGATGGCGGTGGCAATCCCATTGAGGCCACCCATCGTACACCCTGTCGCCGTCCTCCCGTAGCCCGGAGGGCATAATCACGTTTTCCGAATTCTCACACAACCGAGACGAGAAACAGAGCAGAGCACCAGAGAGGCGAATAAAATTCCTCAACCGAACGAAATGAAGTAATAACAGTTTCTGTCGTTAGCACGAGCTCGTCGTGTTTTCAGAAATTAGGACCTCTTCACGAAGGAATGTAGTGACGATTTATATCTGCAGCTGTCTCGATCCTCCGACCAGTCGCCAGAGCGAAGAAGACGCTGGATGTTGAACAGAAACAATTTCATCTTCATGCGATGCCTTTGACACGTCCAACCAATTTGGCTTCCAATCCAACGTGGGATTACCAAAAGCTCGATGTACATACCTACCTAGCACTCGGATGCAAATTAGGGCGAGAGCACACAAAAATTATGACAAAGACCAGAACGTCAGAGCGCCAGAGCTCGGAACTTGGGCTCAATGCTCGATGCCGTGGCTAATATCCTTTCAAGTTTGTCCTCCCTCACCTACACCCACCACCATTCACCGTGTCGCACCATTATGACGTCTTCAAATAGAAAGGACGCGCCTCAAATTTATGAGCGAATAAAATTGGATGTTTAAGCAAAGCAGGACAGGATGGAGCTTCGCTTCTGCCGGCGGCCGACGACGGTGGCGGTGGTGTGGTTGGCTTCGCTCCAAAATTGTACTTAGAACGGGCATGGCACCACAAAAGCCCATTTCCTCCATTCAAGCCTCTAATTCAATGAAAATCAAGTTTTTGTACGGGCAAATATCCTTTCAGCCACCACATCTAGCCGAGTGCGCTAGCTCTCGGAGGAAAGTTCTCCCGACGCTCTGCCGAGGGACTTTCTTCTTCGGGATTACTTTGCCGCACACATTTGTAAATTTTGTATTAGCTGGTGGCGGACTAGCCACACCACCACCTCACCTTGCCGTTGTCGCGTCGCATCGTCATTGCCATCATGCCCGACTGACATCTCCCTGGGGTTGGAGGGAGGATGCGGGCGGCTAAATAAAAGAATCTGTTAGACATTGTGAATTGATTTTGCACTCAGCTACTCAGCGGGTAGGCTCGGGGCTCGGGGAATCCTTTCTCCGAATGCACACTCTCTGCTCTGGCTGTGCAGTTTCATGAATATTTGAGGTTCTCACTGTGGAACGAAAGAAAAAGAATGCAGTGTTTTATTTCGCCGAGGAAAGTAAAAGAGCTCAGGAAAGTGTACACCTCGTTGGTGTGGTCCTTGTAGGTGGCGCGAGAGGATAACCTGGAACTTGCAGGAGGTCCTGGAAGCGGATGGGGTAATTCAATGAGTTGCTGTTTTGTGTGCGTTTCTCTCGTGTTTTTTTTTTTTTTTTTTGTTCGTCGTCTTCTCGTCGTCGCTGCCTGTCCTTTCCCGCGCTATTCCCTGGTGAATGGAGAGGAAATTATTTATTCAGGAGAACACTTAATCCCATAGAATTCATTTGGAGATGGCGTCCTTGTCGGTTGTGCTTGGGCGGCGGGAGTGGAGGGTTTTTGTCATGGTGGGTCTGATGGGTCTTAAGCGCAAAAAAGGATAATGAGCTCTGTGCTAGAAATAATGATTTAACAACCGAATTATGGAATATAATTGAAAAATTATGATCTCCCGCCTCTCCCACCTCTCCCGCCACAGCCATTGCCGCATTGACAAACGAAACGAATTAATGAGCCGAGAAAGATGGATGGTGCTCGATATGCCTATCTCCTTGAAGTGGGCCAAGAGGACTGCTCGTGCTGGGGGGGATAATCGGCTGAAAGGATTCTTTGACTTCCTGAATGTTCGCCGGGATCCAAACGTGAGTGCAACTAAGCCGCTTATGGGGTGCTGCTCATTTCGAAAATTTCCATGCAACGAGCACTCTTCTGCCGTACGGCTTATGATTGACTCTTGATTGCTTTGAATTGAAGGGGTTTACGCTGTCTTATTCTTCATGGCTTAAACTTGATTGTTTGATCCATGTGTGTAGCATTACGTCGTCGTCTGTGTTGGAGTGCTGTCTTCCGTGTTGGCACAGTCGACTGCAAAATGGGTCGAGGTAGTGGATTTATCCATATTTCGCTTTAGTTGCAAGATTAGTGCCTTTTTCGCTGTTCTAATCTTTCTGAGGGTGGAGCATTAGTCCGAGGTGGAGAAAGCTTAACAGCAAACAATTGCTTGGGGCGTGCTAATGCCCTCTCACAAATGGGACCCACTCCATTCTACAACGCTTACGTTGGAAGGCTGTAGTTTGAGAAGCTGTAAGTAGCCGTAGCCATTAGAAGGCATAACTTTTCCTATGATCAGCAGTGATGCGCGAGAGGTGGTCCATCACTGTGTGGAGATTCGAAGGTGAACATACAAGCTGATCAGTTTGGAAAAGTGAGGATTTATTTCTCAATACAGTCTCCTTTTAGCCCGAGACAGCGCTGCTCCCACTTCCTTAACCTGTCTGAAAACTACGTTTTCTGGAGTTTTGCAAAGGAGGCCTTCGTGGCGTCGGTAACCCCCTCATTCGACTCACATTTCTGCCCGGCAAATGGTCCATTGTGATACACATAGCCGGGCTAATTTGATCCCAACCAGATTGATTGGACCAGATTTGAAAACCAGATAAAAGCATATTAACTTTGGTTTCACTGGGATTCGAACCGAGGACCCCGCTAACAAGGGGCAGGCACTCTACCAACTGCGCCATCCAGTCGTTGCCTGAATGCTGCCTTAGCTAACTCGTGAACCTTTAATCGGCGGTCTGCAAATACGCTATCGTAAATTTTGGTCACGTTATCCTCCGTGGAAGCCGTTTTGTAGAAACCTCGCCATGGCTCATAAAAAAACCGACGTGCGCTCTGTTGAAACTCGTTAAACCAATTTTTTATTTTCTCTTGCGATAGTGGCGCCATCGGTATGTGAGGCGAAGTATTTATAAGATTACCGTCGTATAACAGGTACCTTTGAAGCAGTCCAAACTTCGTGGCAATTGCCGGACTCAATTGGGAAATCTGAATGTAGAATATGTCGCCATTGATATCTATGACCTTCCGTCTAATGAACCAATCCATTCTAAGCAGAAGTAACAGCTCCTCAAAAGCTGCCTGTCAATGACTCCTCTGGACGGTAGTTCACAAAAGCTAGTTACACAAATTGTGTTGGATACGTGACTGTTCATCTGCTTCAACAACAATGTCTTTTTTTTTTATAGGTGGCGCTACAGTCCGAGGCGGACCTGGGCCTAGCTTCTCAGCAACCACTCGTGTTGGGCGTGCTATTGTTCTTTCACGAGTGGAAGGGACCTACAGTTTTTAATGCCGGCTCCAAACGGCAAAGTTGAGAAGCTTTTTCTAGACAGGAGTACTCTTTGAGCATTGTCAGTGACTCGAAAGAGGTGGAGCCGTGAATTATCAAAGGTGGTAAATTCGGGTATCGAACCTGGGACCCTCTGCGTAGGAGTCGACGCACTTACCCACTACGCCACGGCGACCCAAAACAACAATGCCCATTGAATTATATAATGGGTAGTCGAAAAAGACTTTTCGTATTTCTAATCAAACTTTTTTCACAGACAATTCATGTGGTACCCAAACATCGAGCTTCTTTTTGTAGCCAGTCTTTTTTAAATCGTTCAAAACCGTTTGATGATGAATGTTTACTTCCTTGGCGATGTCATGGCTGCTTATGTGACGGTCCTGGTCAATATTTTTTATAATCTCATCGACTTTTTCAACGATGGGTCGACTAGAGCGAGGTGCATCTTTCACATCGACATTTCCATAACGGAAGCGAGCGAACCATTGTTGTGCTACACGAACTGATACAGCATCGTCTCCGTAAACTTGACAAATTTCATTGGTGACTTGCGTGGCATTCTTCCCTTTTTTAAACAAAAATTTCAAAATATAGCGAATTTCTTCATTATTTTCACTCATTTTTGAACAACTGTAACTTTTTTTCAACTCCCCCGAATAATGCTATTCCGCTAATGAAGCTTAAAATGTCACCTTTTCATACAGTATGACTCAATGTGATTGGTAGCACTGGAGATAGACGCCTCCAACGAGATCTATTGACAAAATACGAAAAGACTTTTTCGACTACCCATTATGATTGCTTCGCTTTCAATGTTGGACTGAATAGTATGGTTAAGAGAGTATACATCGTTACTTTTTGCAGCAACGATAATTCGCGTACACAGTTAACCATGATCACTATAATTGATTTGAATACTTGGGAATACTTCTTGACTCAATTATTTGTTCGACGAGGGCAATATAATCCGCCCTGAATTCCTATCAATTGGCATTTTAACGGTCCCCATTTCCAGGATCTGGTGTGAAAATAAATCGGCCGATGTATCTTTTTGTAGGTGGACACGCATATTGGTAATTAATTGCAGCGTTTGACACATGTCGCCCCAATGTTGAGTATTTTAGGCAAGCATTGATCTCGTCTGCTGGTGTCCATCGAGGAAGTACTTGATGGGATTGTCTAAAATCTGCACCCAGCAATATTAACGTTTTCACAAAAGTTGTGATTGACATCGCGTAAATATGGCATCGACTGATAAAGAGCCTCGAGTAGTTTTTGGGTGTCACTGTCCATGCATCCCAAGCAATGAGTTGACCCACGAGTTTTTGGTCTACTCTACCAAATCACTTGCGTGACTCGGGGGAATTTTGTGACAAAATTTCAATTCAATCGGTCAGGAACTTTTTGGGTGACGCGGATCTTTATAAACTTAAAATAGATTAAGTTCACAGAATGATGTTATAAATGTAATGACGTCCATGGATTCATTGGCACCTACCTAACCCTCTGATTAAACTGTTCTAGTAAATGCATCCGTTTCTGGAGGGACTTAAGTTAGGTTGGGTAGAGGGGCTGCTAGTGCATTCACCAGCACACTGAGACCACTGATTGACCACTCCAGTGACAGTGCCGTTAATTTGTTCCCAACGGCAAATGGTGGCTGGACTAGATATGAAAACCAGATAAAAGCGTATTAACTTTGGTTTCACTGGGATTCGAACCGGGGGCAGGCACTCAACCAACTGTGCCATCCAATAGTCCCAGGAGTGACATACACACTCGAAAAAAATTTGAGTTCGAAATAGGCCCTAAATGTGATCAAGCCTGACCTTAGCGATCTTACTGAATACTTCTTATACCACTGTCACCTTTACAAAATAGGGCACAGCAGCTCAAGAAACTGTAGACACTGTGGACAATCAAAAGTAACCATGGAACCCCACTGGAGGCAAATAAAAAAAATAACGAACAGACCATCAGAATTTTCTTGAGAGATTATGAAACTTCTCAACGTATCTCTAAGGTCCTAGGTGAAGAAAAGGGCCCTAAAGTTTCATCGTGGTCGCAGTGCTATATGATTGCTATATTCACTCCCCATTTGCTTTAATTCATTTCAACTTCATATAAGTAATTCTGATGGTGTTGGATCCCCCGATAGAGATGGCGCCCTCGCCCTCTTGTCACCGAAAGGAGAGAGTACACGACGAGCAAATGTCTCGGGCAATAAAGGAATTGATTCATGGGATGGATGGTATATGACGACGTCTTGTTGAAACCACATATTGGCCACAGCAGTATCATCCAATTTCAGAAGAAAGAACTGTGTTGTCATATAGCGATATCAAGCACTGTCTGAACAGTCTCATCTTCAAGAAAATATGGTCCAACGCTCTAAGCTATCATATGTCAAATTGTGTTTGTTTTTTAGAGTTGGCAACAATTTACCATAGAAACACCGGCGAATTCATATCTTTCCTAAATTTTGGGACAGCCTTTGTTTAGGTATAGAAATTATTTCATCCCGCAAGTCTGAAAAAGTATACTTTTACAATATATCCAATCTTGTAATATCCATGTAAATTTAAACCAAACACAAATACAAGAAAAGTGTGTGGCGGGCCAACTTTTGAAATCAGAATATCTCTGTTGATCAAATGCAAACAGAAGTACCTCAGGGTTCCATGCCGTAGACTTTGCTTTTCACTGACTATCCACTGTTGAAGACATTGATGACCGATGGAGGGCCATGTTCTACACCCACTTCCTGATGTACTTCCAAATGTCCTGCCAATATTAGATAAACCTCTCGACCGTCATGCTCTTGAACATATTCATCCACCATCGCTTGTCCAGTTTCTCAAGATATTCGCTTACTCATCCAGCATTTCTGGGTGCTTTTCTTGTTCGTTTTTCTCACCAACGCCCGTGAGCAAGGCACACTACTACTACTCTCACAGAATCTTCCGAACTGTCTGCTTAAGAATTTAGTTAATCCGTTTATGAACCACGATCTGCGTCGTGCGTGTGTTCACTTATAGAATTCGCCTGTCACGGGACACATCCAGTTATTCCCTTAAACATCAACTGAATTACCTGCTCGTGTTGAAATGGAGTTTTCATTATTCATCGACCTCCAGCTTGAACCCCTGAGCTTGTGGGGTTTTATGATTTTTAATCCTCCCTACAATATGCATCCGTCCAGCTTTTATTACAACTCTCACGGCAGGCAAGTAGTTCACCTTGTACATAAGCGCCCTCCCACCCTGCAGCAGCCACTTATTCAGGGGATTCGTGACTGCGTTTGGTATCCAGCGTCGAACTGTTACACGTTCACTCGTGTATCTATGTCCTCGTATGTAAATTTCATGAGTAACAGCCGACAACACTTCCTATCTGCAGACCTATCAATTTCCCCCGCCCTCGGTCCATAGCGCCCACATGTGCGGCGGGTTATCTCGTCGCCCCCGCGATGCCTTGTAAAAATTACTTCTGAGGCACTTTTCGCTGGAGGAGCATTTTTCGATTCATAAATAATCCACGATCCACAATCCACGTTTCGCATGAAACACATTAATTTCACCTATGCACGTGTACGTGTGCTACCCAGGTGTGAATAAATATCGTTGCGTGAAAATCTCGACCTGAGCACCGAGCGCCGCGCCGAGCACTCGGTGGAGTCCCAGCCAAACTACCTCATTCCGGCACTCTGTCGGTGCTCGCAACTGTGCGCGAATGGGGCAACATTTTGAAGAAGAGAAATTGCTTGAAGCATCCTTCGCACCGAATGCGTGGTGAGTCCTAAAGAGGCGAAAGTCCCGTCCTGGGAATTTTGTTAGAGGGTAGTGGGAGAGGGGTGCACACCCCATCTGACAGCGGGAGGGGACGGTGGTAATTGTGTATAATTTATAATGGAATATATAAAATCCCTAAAACTGTGCCGCAAGTCATATCTTGTTCATATCATCGTTTCGTTTCGCCTTTTTCTATTTCTCCAACGCAACGCGCTGGCAAGGACGTGGCAGGTGCACGGGAGCGCTGCGCGGATGGCTGGTTTGTTTTGCTAGGGATGGAGTAACGCTGGAATATCCTAACGCTTTGATGATGTAGCCAATTTGACACCAAAATGTCCCTGTCGCCGGGTTTTTGGACGGGACGCAAGAGGGACGGGATACCGCGAACATCGTCACTGGCGCGGTCGTGAAAGTCGGTCTAATGTTGAGGGAGTCGTGAGAAATTTTTATTTATTACACTCCTGACGGTGACGGGGACGCTGCTTGCTGCTGTTGACGGTGGTGTGGGAGGATGGCGGATGCCTTGCGTTAAGGGTCTTAATAAAGGGATGATTAAATTATTTTACAGTCCTAATTATGCTGTGCGCTGTGGTTGGGTTGGATGGGGGACAGGGGGTGAGATGTCATCCCCGTAGCGCTAACAGGGTTACGATTACAGATGGGCAAAGATAAATCCCGTGTTCAGTGAGTTTCAAATGAGTCATCGGGATGGGCAACAAACGAGTGAATCGTTCGGGGGGGCTTTGTGGAACGGAACTGCGTGTGTGAAGGTTGCGCTCCGATGTGTTTGAGTTCGTTTTAAGTCTCCCCTGGGACTGGGAGCACTTGTTTGAGCTGTTCCAAATTGTTTTCAGCACTTCCCTAATGTGAATTACGGAATTTCAGAAGCGAGTCAGACTCAGACACTGGGGAAAGGGGCTGAACGTGGACGTGTCGTGCTAGGGTTCTTCTTTGAAATTGCCTTCCAGTAATGGGTTCTTCTAGCAACAAGAGGCAATTAGAGTACTTTTGATGTTTGGTTCAGAAGGATACCTGGCATTGGATTAATGCCGAAAGATGTTTAGTCTAGGGTCCTCTGTAGAACGTCTTGAACGCTGTCATTGACAACAACTTACTGTTTGCGAGGGCTGAAGCAGACACCGTTTTCTGGGAGTCGAAAATGCTTCAAATTGGAGCTATGTTTACCACGCATGGCGTAAAATCCGTAGAGGACTGGACATAATCATGCCGCTGTACAACTTGTGGTTGAATCAAACCGGACAAGGAAGTGCTCGCAAAGCTTCCTTCTAAACGAAAAGGACTTCTTCATCCGCTTTTAAGATTGCTGTAGATCAGTGCTCAGTTACGTACATAAGCTTAAGCCTTCGTGAAATGTTTCGAAGACATTGGGGTACAATTGTACCCCAAGAAAAAAAGAATTAATATATTTTTATTGAAAATTTTACAAATCCAAATAGGAAACTCAATTTTAATTGAATAATAGTTAACAAATTAAATAAAATAAAATTATTTTGCACAAATTGAATACATTTTGTTGTTTTTGCTACCGAATGGCGCGAATTATATAAAATTCTGGGGTACGACAATTCCAGAATTAAGGAAATTCTCTATCTGGGGGCAAATGTGGAACTAGAAACTTTAACATAGAATTGCTCTTAGTGACCGGTTTGTTTAAGAACCGTCAAAACGCATCACTCGAAGGACCGAAATCTTTCCCTTATGTGGCCAGTACTGTTAAAGCATTTACAAAACGGTAGAGACCTTTCTTGGGTTAGGTTAGGTAGGGCTGCTAGTGCACACTTAGACTATATAGGTCCATTGTGATACCCCTAGTCAGACTACTACCACTGATTGACTACTAGTGACAGTGCCGTTAATTTGATTCCAACGGCAAATGATGACCGGACCAGATTTGAAACCAGATAAAAGCGTATTAACTTTGCTAACCAGGGGCAGGCACTCTACCAACTGCTCCATCCAGTCTTTTAGAGACCTTTCTTAGTGGATCCAAAAGAAATATTCAGCGCCGGATATGTGGTCCTGGGTGGGTGAATTGAGGAGAAGGCGCAAATCACAATTTTTGCGCCTACTCGCTCATCCACAATGAGCACATGAACACCACTCAAAATAAGAACCGCCTTGTTTCTTGGAAAAGAAAAGGAAGAGTCAATCTCCGGTAAAAAGTCATAAGCACCGGAAAGTAGCGTTCAAGAAAGACCATCTGCAATGATCCGATCTACATCTATGGTTCAACGGACTGCGATCCACACTTAGTGTCATGAATTACAAGGAAAAGGAATAGAGAAATTTGCTTTGGAGCTGTATTCAACCCATGTTGCCTGATTGTCTGCGTTCACTAGAAGGGCAATTGATACACTAATGAATCAACGATTTTCAGTAGAATTCAAAAAAATATATATATTTTTGTCATTATTCACTGAATTTTGAACGCTAAAAATATAATACCAAGATTGTGTCAAAATTTTGAGCATTCAGTTGCCATAAAATTGATCGAGTCAATGCCAAAAATAATGAGGCCAGTGATATCCTCAAAAGGAAATTTAACGCCTGATTATTGGCCAGTATGTTTTTTTTTGTTTCATTTACGTTGTAACCTCTAAGTATACGTGGAGTTATGCCATCATGTTTTTACTTACATTTACGGAAAATAATAATTTTTTCCCTGGTTTTAAACAATTTTTTTAAGAAATTTGTTATCATTTTTTTAATTTTACCTTGATTTTAGTTTTTGATTCATTAGAACTTTTAGTGTACGTAGACTTTTGTAACTAAGTGTAAGTAAGTGATCTGGATGGATGTTCTCCATTGCAGTCGGGATAGGCTAAGTTCCTGACTGCCTCGAAACTACAGTTGCCCATCGCGACGTTTTTACAGAGACGTTTTTACAGAGACGTAATAGCTACCCACAATCTAATCTAATATCAAAGTCGCCACTACTTCTCGTTTATTAATGAACACGCATCAAAAACAGCATTTTTTCGTAAATCCTTCTAATTCCCTAAGTAGGCGGGCAGGTTTTTGCACCCTAACCGTGCAGTCCACCGTGTAATCCCACTCAACACACGCAGTGACCATTAATTTTGTTAGAAACATTGAATCCCCTACTAATCAGCCGCTTTAATGAAAGGTCAAATCCCCTACAGTGCCACAAACGGAATTCCACCGTAATCACCAAAAGCTAGTGACTAAGGACGGTGACAAAATATAAGCCTCTTTTCTGTAGACACAACCGTCACTCGCTCAATCCATCAAGGGCGTCCCTAAATTGTATCAAATCCCCCACAAATTTCACAATTTTTTCCACCCACAATCCTCCCAAGACCATTAGCTGCGTCCTTTTCGCAAATTAATCGACACGGATGGGGCAGAGGCAAAAAAAAAAACTCAAAACCATCGACATCTTGTGAAATAATTATCCAACAAATGGTCCAGCTCGGGTAGGAGAACAAAAAACCAAACCCAGACCCACTTAATCCTTCGCGCGGCTACCCAGAAACAGCACCGTCCTGAAGGGACAAAGCATGAACACCAAAACAAAAAAAAAGACAATTGAATTCCAATTAAATTATTCAAGTACTTAATTTACACATCACCCTTAAGCGGTTTTTATGGCCGAAAATTGTGTATCCCCCTCCGTGGGATCCGAAATCCGGGCTGTCCCCCAGCAAATGGGATATTTATGCAGAAGGACATCCATAAAAGTTAACCATTAAAGCAAAGAAAAGCCGATGGCTGCCAAACAAACAACATCAAATGGAAAATATAACTTAAATGGAAAATGGACACTTGGACAGTCGGACCGCCATCACACGCCACCATCAAGGACCATCATGAGCAACCGCCAACATTGGACATTTTGGGGAAACAACAAATTAAAAGGACATCTATCTTACTTAGTGAACTCAAGCGATTACCATTCACGTTTATTCTTCTTTTTCCTCCGCCCCTGTCCAACCAGATGCCCATCCACTGAATCCAGTGAAAAGAAAGATTCGTCCGACCATGAGACATTTAATGGGGCGCCAGCACATAGGACACAGATGGAGCAAAACAAATAGGCACTCAGTTCAATCCGTATCCTTTCTTTTTTTTCAATTCCCAGCAGCAAACTCAAAGATAAAGAAAAAGACGGAACGCAAACGAAGTTTCTCCCTCCCTCCTCTGATGGGTGGGGCGGGGGGGCTGGTGTGTGTGAGTGTGTGTATTATGACCCTAAACCCATATGTCCTTCATTTCAAATTCAGATCATTTTCATAAATAATAAAAACACATTTTCAGTGTATTCTCTGCTCTGTCTCTGCCAGCAAGGCATGAGCAAGGAGAAGGATCACAACAGGAAATTGAATTAGACTGTGGGGCGATGGGGGTGGAGGTCGAGGGAGATACACACTTATGCGATTTTTTCCTCTTTGCGATGAGAACATTAGTTTCATCCTTTTGATTGAATGAAATTTAATTTCCAACGTTTCCCTCCACCACTGTCCGCCATTCGATCACAGGCACCTGTCATACATCCTGCTCCTCTTTCAGAAATTTGGAATTTCACTCTGCACTTTGCACGTCGGTGCTCTGCGCTCTTGCATGGGGGTGCTGGGATGCATGTTTCGAATATTTTTCGTTCCTTTTCTACAAAACCACTGCGCATCGGAGGTGGGAGGTGGGAGGTGGTAGGACGAGCGAATGCTTTGAGGATAGTAATGCAAGGAATTTCATTAGGATGCATTCGATGTTAAGAATTTGAGGTTCTTTTACGTCCTCTCTAACTCCCTCTGTCTCTTGGCTTGGGCGATGCAGAATTTTATACTCCTGTGCAGGCTCCTGTTGCGGTAAATACATGATATTAACTTCTTTATCCATGTTTGCCGCCGCCAGTGATGTCTTTTCGTTTTTGTTTGTGGATGGAGATTAGAAAATGGTTGAGCATTTTTAATTTGCAACATGTGTTTGTGGGGGGGAATCCAATATCATGCGGGTATCCGAAAGAATTTTGAAGAAAACATTTCATTAATCCGTGCGCATCCACAAAGGAATGCAAAACATTGCTTGAGAATATTAGCCACGCTTGTGACGTTCGTCTTTTCAGTCCACAATGAGTCAAAATCAATTTTCTTCAAAATAGAAACACGCTGCGGCACGGATGATTATATATCCGTGTTAATACACGGATTTAGGACAAGAAAAGGAATAGAGAAATTTGTTTTGGAGCTGTAATCAACCCAATTTGTTTTACTGTCTGCGTGTGACACGCCTTATCATATTCACAAAATCTATCAGATGCATCTAGAGCCTCAGCTAACGTATAATTACACGTGTTCAGGTGACACACACATACATGTGTACCATATGAATTCACAAGATTGCGCGATTGTGTACTTAATACGTATGCGTGAACATTTTGAACGTGAAATCAACTCACGTGAACTATCGTCCTAAATCTACGTGAAAATGTGAAAGCGATCACGTATGTTCATGTACACCACACTGGCAATAAACAAGTATAAGTTCTATGAAACTTGTTTAAAGATCTTGTCTTAAAGATCTGTTAAAAAGCTGTTAAACAGAGCTCATAGATGAGAAGGTGCAGAGCTCAGAGGTGCCTATTAACAACTTTTAAGAATACTGTTAAATTTGGTGAGATTTGTGGATGTCGAGTCCTACCGTGAGGGGTGCCAGGATAAATCCCCGAATTGGGCCCCTTTCAAATTCACGGCTACACCTCTTTCCAGTCACTGGTAAGGTTTTAAGAGTATCCCTCCCTAGACAAAGCTTCTAAAACTACGCCGTTAAGAGTCGACAAAAAATTGCAGATCCTGTCCAGTCATGAAGGAACATAGCACGCTTATCAGGAATGGTTGTTGTAGAATCTAAACCCTGGTCCATCTCGGATTGTCGCGTCGCACAATGAAGAAAAGGAAAGATTGTTACATTCACGTTTGCGTACTTGAAACGAACTATTTCAAGTGTTTCCTAATACCAGTCAAATCACGTGATTTCTTAGGCACGTGAAATCGTAGAGTCTAATTGGAACCAGCGGGAAAGCAGTGTGTTATCATCCGAGGACTGGAACGCTTTGAACTAGAAACTCTTAACCTTTGTGTTCCATTTGTAGAAATAGTACAAAAGCAGTGGTTCTGTAGCATACACATTCCGTACATTAGGAAGCATAATCGTCCACAGACATAACCGTATAAATATTTTGGCAATACAGACGTCTTAAGGATCATCCGATAAGGAACCCTCTACACAAAATATGATTGGTGTTAGATACAAATCTATCGAGGCTCACAGCGACCACGGGACTAAGGTGTTTTTCACAGCGCAGTATGTAGTATTTTCCATTTAATTCACCATTCAAGTACCCATAAATGCGTACTAGCAATGCTGTAAGTTAAAAAAAAAAGTATTTTCCATTTGCACTTACACTCTTGTGAAGTTCCACTAATTGAAGAATGAATTCAGCTGAACACAGAATGTGTAAAGCATTCAGCATCCTTCAGCAGTTGAATAACCAATTTTAATACAACCAATTTTCTTCGGCGATTATACTCTTTTTTTCTCTGTAAACACGTTAACAAGCGAATTTGTCTTTCCACATCTAACTACAACACATCTAATATACACAGAAAAACACTCTAGTGTGTGCAATTTCGTCTAGTGGAGTAATTGGTCCACACTTATTCGCAAGCAAAGATGGTGTTAGGTGTGTTGACCGATGGTTTTTGACATCAAATGGGAATTTGAATTTGTAGCCTGGCTTTTGGTGTAAACGGGAATGTATCACATCTCATACAAGTCTACCCATTTTGATTTCATTGCAAGAAAAGTTCGGGTTAGTCATGCAAGCTGATCAATGGCCATCAGGATGGTGTAATATCTTGCCGTGGGGCTCGTTTTGGGACTTTGGCATATATCATGTTTATAATCATGAATTGCGGCATCTGGATGGTTTAAAAAAACAAACATTGGCTGAGTTGTTGCCAGATAATCAATCATGTCCGGACACCTCTCATAAGCGGCAGAGGAAGTCTACCAACTCCCGAGCTCCTAGTTAGCCATATGACGGAGTCAGCTGACAATTGGCTGGTGACCTGCTCCTTTATAACGAGCGTGCAGATCAAGCTAAGAAGGTTCAAAGGGGACAGAAAAGCCGATCAAATATAGATCACATAGCGTGATTTGCTAACAAGCCCCGCGAAGTCATACCTCACGGCAGTTTCGCTGGGAGAGTGTTAGAAGTGAGCAGAGATGTTGTTTAGAACGTAGGCGCGAGGAAAAAGGAGAATAATATCCCATGAATCGTTCATGCTGGTAGCACGGGTGACCAGTATCTTGAAGAAGATTCCAAATCCATTGGCGCAAAGCATAAAAAAAAACATCTCATAAGCGGACAACGTTTATTGATTTTAATGTAATAATTCTCTCAAAAAACGTACTCTCTTATAACCGGACACGGACACCTATTTGAATAACCCGCAATGGTATTTGAGTCCCTCTTAAACGGACAAAACGCATCTGGAACACATTATTGAAACAAAAATCAGTGTGTGTATGTAAAATGCGGCAAAATATAAAAATTAATTAAATATAAAATCGGAAAGTCACAAGTCGAGGAAATTTTACGTACAAAAATATTTTATGCTGGCAAACTATGACAATGTGAATGAAAAACTAGGTTTATTAAAACCGAATGTCTTAATTCAGTGAAAGCTCCTATTACGGACACTCTCCTAGGCGGACAATCTCCTTGACTGGACAATCTCTCCCGCCCGTGAGTCATGAATTAAAGAATTTTTGTCCGCCAAATACTGTAGTCATAAACAGTGCTGCGACTGTCGCTGTGTCTGCCATGGGAGATTTCACTGTATTGCCAGAGATTGGTTAAAGCGCTTATAAGATTCAAAACGCAACGCCTTGCAAATTTTAATGCATCATCTGGTTACCAAGAGAGATTTAAGAAACGTCACAGGCAATTTCTGAGGAAGATGCAAGTGTTGACCAGGCCGATGTTGAGCGCTTCATTGATTAAGTTCCTGGTCCAATTAATGGCTACTATTCTAAAGTATAAATAAAAATTCAATGCCATTTTAAAATTAAATGTTATGCTATATAGTACATGCATGTGCCTAATATTTTAAGGTTGTCGTATTTTTTCTCATAACCGGGCAGCTCTCATAAGCATATAAGAAAGTTCACTGCATTCTATAACGTCATTGTACATTTTCCTGCTCTTAGAACAGGCATTATTTTTGCTTCTTTGCTAGCAGTTGGAAAATATTAAAATTTTAAGGAAGGATTTGTTTTCTGATAGATGCTGAGAAGTCATCAAAAATTACCCTCCCAGAATCGGGACCTATAGGAGATCGTGAAGGACATGCGAATGGTTCTTTTCATTCAAAACCGCAAGATCCAAACAATTTTCTTTAATAAGAATTTGGTCGAAGTCTAAACCATAATTTATTTTTTGTTATTCGAATTTAGTTTTAGAAGCACAAAATATATGACCCATTGCTTTTCTTTGCTAGCCATGGCTGTCACATTTGTTATTTCTGTCGCGAAGCTATTTGGTGCTCCCGCTGAAATGTCTGGAGCATCTAATTGAAACGCCATCGTTGAGTGTTTAGCTCAAGTTAGAGACAAAAAGACCTTTCCCGGACGCGAACCAGTGCCCCTTGCGTGTGACTCACTGTGGCTGAGTTGTCGACCATGTCCCTCAAATGTCATTAACTTAATTCGTATAAATGCAAGACCAAGACTGTCAACACATTCCCCGTAGATACCATCTCCACACGATGCAGGTTTCTGAAGTCAGAACAAATGGCTTTGCCAGCACTCAAAACATTCCATCATTCCCTGAATAGACTCTCTCCTCGATGAGATTTGATAAACGACCCGATGAGGGTATCCGAGGCCATTGCCTAATGCATCGCCAGAAAGCAGTCAACTTCTCCCAAATCCACAAATTCGATCGTCTGGTCATCGAGACAGATAATTGGCGAGAGCTTCCGAAGAACATTAACGTTTCGCCATGGCGAAGATCTTGAAATGCTTGAGTTTGACAAACGGACTGCGCCACCATCCCCCTCGCCAAGACCACATTATTAAACATTGTTAAGCCTAAGGGAATCGGAAGAAAAAACAAAAAGAAATTCAGCATCCCCCCCCCCCCCAGTCAGTCTTGAATCAAAATCCCATTTTTCATCGTCGTCTCTCCGAGTGACATTGGCTGGCTAGAACAAGACCGCAGTCACTATTCGGAGATGGGCGCTGCGAGTAATTTGTTTCCTATAACAACAGACGAACCTTCGGGGGGCACTTTACGATTGGAACTCCCGGCGGCGGCCTGCCACAGATTGACAGACCATTTCCATACTTCAACTTTCACCTGTGGGGGCAGCAACACGGGTGTAAACGTGCAGCTAGTTGAACGCTACCCATCACCGGGACTAGCCGAACATTATCAATTATATTTGACAGATGAGCAGATAGACTTAAGCAAGACCGACAGGACGATCTACCACCTCTGCAGCGGGCTCTCCCCTCGGGGGATTGACTCTGACAAATTGCTGGGGAATTCAGTCGGGAACTCCTTTTTGCCCGGCCACTCCGGCATGGATGAGTGATGAATTGATAGTGCGCTCAGTGAGCGGGCGGGGATATTGTGTCGAACTGGAAGTCGGACTCGTTGGGCTAATTTGAGCAAAAGTGAAGTGCAAGTTTGTACACTTCAAATCAATCATTCTGAACGAATGATTATTATTTGAAACGAAGATTAGGGCGGCAGACGAAATTGATGAGCAAATGAAGACGATTACCGACGATTCGAGGAGCTGGTGGCGTGATGGTTGTTTGAAAGTTGGAAAAACTTTGACAACGATGGAGTGGATGCTAAATATCAACTTATGAAGTGAAATGGTGTGCACTTGGGGATGTGTGAGGAATAGTGGATCATTTGGATTCAGAGTGACAGGTTGTCAAGGAGTCAGCTTTTTTAGAGCTGAGGATGTTATAACGAATATCTTTCGAGTGAATCTGAGTTCAATGGTGAGCATCTGTTTAAACAGGACACTAAATTAAATTTACCTCAACCCTCAGTGTGCAGGCAGTTCGTCGAACCACGGGAAAGTTTGAGCTTAAGTAAGCACCTTTCGACCCTAAGCTACCAAACAAGAAGAGACAGCCGGCATATTGAAGTAGACCCAGAAATGTCGATTCGGCGCCTATCTGCTGAGCATCGGTAGAATGTCAGCCCAGCTTATCTTGCCGTTGGACTTGAGCCTTCATCCATATGCGATTGTGCCGACAGTCGATAACGATAAACACTGATTTCCAGTGCCCAATTAAGGCCCTGTTTATCATCAAAGACGTGGCCCAGTTTTGGCAACAGCCTCTATGTCGTCAACCGAAATTGTGGCTAATGCAAATAATCCACATAATAATAAACATTAACTCTTTGGTGGGGTTTATGGAATGGCGGCATTTTACTTACTTGCTTATCAGGCCAACTAGCTTGAGCTAAAGATGCCTTCCACTTTTGACGGTGCTGGGAACGCTGCTTCCAGCCATCAAGACCTAGCTACTACTCGGTCTGAACTTGGTAAAACGGAGGTTGGGTCTTCCTCTCCTTCTCGAACCAGGAGGCTCGGACTCGAAAACAATCTTAGCTGGAGCGTGGTATGGCCGAGCCAGTGCAGTCGATGGATTTGTATGTACTTACCGGACCACATCCCCAACCAGGTACACCTCGTGGAGTTCGCGGCTGTGTCTTCTCGTCCATTCACCTTCCTCGCAGGAATGACGGCGACTTTTGAGATGATATCATATTAATGTATGCTGGTGACATTGTCTTCTTCCTCTGCTCCTGAAATGAGCTTGCTATGTGTCTACTTAGAGTACCTTTCCGTCTTGATGTAGGTTAGGTTAGGTTGAAGTGGCTGACTGCCGCGCATAAGAGCGGGAGACACACTTAGGCAAACATAGGCCTATTGTGTTACCACGCGGATCTTAGGCTAGCTATTCCGCAAACTAATCTGTGCTTTTGATAAAGCGAAGAAGAGGGCTGATTTTGCTGCTGCTGAGTTCAGCCAGATTAACAAAGAAAAGGGCCCCCAGAAGTCTGAATCTGCGGGATGAGAGAGCACTGCAATTACATAGCAAGTGTTCGATGGTTTCTTCCTCTTTCTCGTCCAAATAGCTTCTACAGAAATCATTATAAAGGAAGGCCTAGTCTAGAGGCGTGAGTTCCGATCGCACAATGCCCTGTTAGAACGCCAATAAGAGATCCGATATTTGGCCTGCTTAATCTGATCAAGCTAAGCGATCATTTTGGATCGATCATAGACCATACTTGTTTGGTAGTGAGGCATCCTGTGCCAGATGTCCATCTGCGGTTTGTTTGGGCAAGCGTTTCAAGCTTTAGCAGATGTTTAATAGTAGCGATAGGCATGGAGGGTGGGTCTCCACCCGGAAATAGCACGGAGCTTGTGCCCTTTCTAGCGAGTTCGACCGCTTTGCAATGTCACAGTGTCCGGCACCCACATCTGGTGGATGCTAAAGTACTTGACCATCTCGTTAAGAGATAGGCGGCAATTAGGGGAGTCTTGGAATTAAAGGTGACTGAATTCAGAGATTTGATCGCTGCCTGGCTATCGGAACAGAAGACGATATCTGTGCGCGATATTATGTTGTTTTTTAGCCAGGGTAGGGTTTTCTTAATCGCTATAGTTTCAGCCTGAAAGACGCTACAGTGATTAGGACGTCGAAAAAATAGCTGGATATGTAGATCCTTGGAATAGACACCAGCACCCACACCTGCATCCATCTACGATCCATCTGTGAAGATTCACAGTGGACCTTCCAGCGTCTGGTGTTCAGACCCCCAGTAAGATCTGGGCGGTATGCTGGTTGAGAAATCCCAGAGGTTTGATTCCAGAGATTTGGTTGAGATAGTTTCATCTCGAAGAGGAGTTTGGGTAGAGTGAGGTCTGTGTCTATGGGTATAGAGGCATACCTGCGTAGGATCGGTAAATGTCCAGACTGCAGTTCTTTCCAACTGCTCAGCGATCTTAATCTAATCGCCGTGCTAGCTGCTGTCTGTCTGCCAATTAGTCTGCCGTCTTGATGTTGCTTTCCTTTAATTTTTGTTTCTAATTTTTTAATCTATTCTTCTAGTTTTTTTCGCAATTTTTAATTTTCATGAATCTTTATGAATCTCACCCGAACAGCATCATTCACCTGAATTATTTGTGTACGCCCGAAATACTTATTTTTCGCCCGAACTACAAAAAGGCTATGATGAATTTCTCCCGAGCAAAATTCCACCTCGAATCAGATGTGACAATTCGAACGTTGTCATTTTGACAGGTAGTGGCAAATACAAGTTGAAAAATAATTAAATAAAATTTGTATCTGTATTAAAGTAAGTAAACAGGTTTCATGAACTTGAATTTAAGTAAAGTACACAGCATAGCTAAGCGGATCTTATCTGAGGAATAAGAAACAAACCGAGTGAAAGTGATTCGAAGACATTTACGAAATTATTCTAATCTCTTAGAGTTGCATGAACCCTTGCACGTAAGCAGAAATGCTTAGCTATTGTTAAAATAAATTTATACATTTATATTTTACCAGATTTCAAGAATACACATCTTGGGTCGCCGTGGCTTAGTCGGTAAGTGCGTCCTACGCAAAGGGAGCCAGGTTCGATACCCGAATTTCACATTCACACCTCCATCTCTTTCGAGTCACTGACAATGCTCAGAGAGTATTCCTGTCTAGAAAAAGCTTCTCAAATTCCCCGTTAGGAGTCGGCAATAAGCTGTAGGTCCATTCTACTCGTGAAAGAACAGTAGAACAGCACACACAACACAAGTGGTTGCTGAGAGGCTACGCCCAGGTCCGCCTTGGAATGTAGCGCCACCTATATTATTATTATTAAACAGATCATCTTTAAGTATTTGTTGAGTGAACTTGCCAAGTTTTCTGTCCCAGCAAAAAAAAAAACAACAGTGAAACTCGCCGCTTCCTTACGTTTCTTTTTTTTCAGACGGTGGATACCAGAAGAGAGTAGTATAGGATCAAGACGTTGGTCTCGCACGATACTCTTTCAGTGCAATACTTACCGAAGTATTGAACATTTTTTCAGAAAAACTTTAGATATCTTGGCCACCGCCAGACGAACAACGACAAATTACTCAAGACTCTTATGGAAGAAATAACGTACCCGGCGTTATAGGCTGTATTGATGACACGCATGTCAACTTTATATCGCCGTCTTCAAATAAACCCCTTTTCTATAACAGAAAAGGAAAATGTAGATTGAATGTTTTGATTGTAGGTGAAGTGTGTTGGTCGCGGAACTAGGTTTTTTCAGTGGCGCTGGTGTTGAGATGGCTGCAAGTCCTTTAAATATTATCTGTTGGCTATTTGGGTGCAATTAAATCTTTGTTTTTTTATTATTTTGTATTTATTCCTGGATTCATAACGATTCGCATTTTCGATAGAATTTCGAACATGGCATTTTTTCATGCGAAATTCATATTAGGCGAATAGAAAAAAGGGAGATATGTCGGGTCTGTTCGGACGAGATTCATGATAAGGCTGATAGCCTGTAGCTAGCTCACTTGTTTTCTTAATGTTCTTAATTCCTAGAATCGTATTGTGAACATATATCCTATATTTCATTTTCATTACATTTATTGACATAATGTACATATAGATATTTGTATAAAAAAAAAGATATTATATAAGATTTTAGTTATAAGTTATATTTGATGTACAGTGCTGCTTAAATTAAATACAAATGAGGTTGTAACAAGTGTTGAAATCTTGCTGCAATGACAGACAGCTTCCATACAATATGAGCTTTCCCTATTCTAAAAAAAATGGAACTGCGGTGTTCACCATCTTTACGGCAAGAAATGATTGGATGTCTTATACAACTACACTGCCGCAGCACTTTGTTGTAGAACTGACTAGATGCTTTTGGTTTCTCACGGCAAGCTGCTTGAAGACCTTTCCAATTGGGTCCGCCATATTGGACGCCCCTGTGGCGGTATTCCACAGGTTCGGAGTGGAAGACTGATCGGGCTGGAGCTCAGTTGTCCATCCCTGCACGACCCAGCCACCTTAATCATTGGAACCGTAGATGCCCGGCTAGACTTCTGCCGCAGTAGTTAGACCTTCCTATCAAGAAGACTGAAAGCACACCCATTTCATGTCTTTAAACAATATATCTCAAGTGTTACTCAAATTTGTAAACTATACCAACAGAAAATATAATTTTTGCACAATACTTCGAGTGAGCCGACAACGTTCCACTGTAGGCTGACGATTTGCAAACGCCCAAAAAAAATAGGTCGTTGAAATGAAAATATTATTCACAAAACCAGAACATGTTCGCATTCTGCAAATTCCACCACCTTTCCTCTAATCTCGTGCGCAATCCAATCAAATCCCATCCCAATCAAAGCCATCAATTATTTTACTAACAAAACCGCTAATTTTATACTTTTCCCAGGTTCATCCCCCAGTTGGACTTGGAAACACAAACAGACCAAAAAAAAACAACACATAACACTAGGCGCGGCACGCTAAACAACAGAAATCCAAGTTGATCCTGTGGTATCGCATGCAAAACAGTTTTAAACGCTGAACCCATCCACGTCCACCGGACAAAAGTAAAATCCCACACAAATGGAGCGGCAATCCACGCGTCCACCAGCATGCACCTGATGGCTCTTCCGCCCGCCTCGTCTGTCATGGACCATCATCGTCCCAATGCAGTGTGAATGAACAATGAACAATAATCCCGCCACAACACACCGTGCAAATATTTTCCACACGAAGTGAAAAGTATTGTTTTGTGACCAACTTTTTCGCACATGGAAAATCGCGTTGCGGCTCACTTTTGTGCGCCTGAGAGTGGTGAGCGACGAATTCCCGCAAAACTGCGACCAAGTAAAAACTAGAAATAAATACAAACAAAAGGAAAAAAACATTCTTTTTTTTTTCTCAACAATCGCGTGAGACCGGATAATTCGAAGAGGAGGGAAAAAAAGGAGAAAAAACAATTAATTGCGTGTCCATCGCCAAGACTCGGGATAAGCATCGGGAGGAGAGATCTGTTTACACGGGCGCCCTTCGCTGTGCGACCCTGTGGAAACCCAGCTGCAAGACAAGAATCGCGGGGAAACAAAAGCGAGCAATCCACAACGAAGTTGTTCGGTAAATTTCAAATCAAAACACACGGGGTGTGCAAAAAATAAAGTAAATACGCCAACGACGGTGCTTAAAAGGACTCTCTCGGTTTCCTACGAGTTTTTCGAGAATTTTTTTTTTGTTTTCGCTTGGTTTTTGCGCGTTCGACGCCGCCGCCGCGCCCTGCTTTTCGGTTTTGTTTTCCATTATTTCTCGCAATTTATCTGTTCAGATCCGGCGACAGCGAGGAGATGAAAAAGTTTTTAATTTTAATTGAGAATTGTGTTCTATCATCGGATATCTGTCTGTCGCATCCCCCCTCTGCCCCACTGCACCGAGCGGTGAATTAGAAAAATAAAAAAATAAAAATCTGATTTCGTGGAAAAAAGCGAATCAAACTTTTTAGATTTTATTTTCATTTAAGTCTTGCAGTGCGCGCAAAAAAAAGGTGTTTATAAAAAAAACGGGTGTAGAAAAAAAAAGAGGTCGTATATAAATTAAGCGCGGTGGTGATTGTGAATGAAAAAGCAATTTGCGAGCGTTTTCTGTGAGTGCTTGTGAAGGGGATAGGGTCGTTTTTTTTCCCCCCACACTTTTCTATTTTCTGTTTGCATCAACTTTATCGACTAGACGCGGGAATAGCTTTTGAGGTAAGTTGTATGGTTTTAATTAAATTTTACTGCCACTCTTGGTGTTCTTTTTTCCTGGACTTTTTTTGCCTGCATGTGTTCTGACTGCATTTAATGTCTGACAGGTGTGTGAAGTGGCCATCATCAACAGGTGGAGGGGTTCGCTTAAACGAAGTTAAAAATATATGAGATGGATGGTTTTTTATCCTTGCTTTTAATTCTATCAATTTTGTGGCGAAAAACTTTGGTTAAACGGAAATAACGCTAAAGTGTTTTTTTAAATAAATTTTGTGTGGTGTGGCAACAGACTTCATTTTGGAGCAAAGTGGCCAACACGTGCTTTTTTAAGAGATTTTAGTCAAACTAGCTAACGTACTCCACTCCACATGAGGCTTTACACCAAGTGGACATCTTGAGTGAATACATTCAACACACAGATTTTTGAGGCATGCAAGTCTTCTGGAATTTGAGGGGCTTAGTGCATAGTCGAGGCCATGTGGGCAACATCATCGTATGAATGTTCAAATCATATAAGAGGAACGGTTGAAAAATGCGACTGGATGGCGCAGTTGGTAGAATGCCTGCCCCTGGTTAGCGAGGTCCCCGGTTCGAATCCCAGTGAAAACAAAGTTACTACACTTTTATCTTGTTTTCAAATCTGGTCTAGTCACCATTTGTCGTTGGGGTCAAATTAATGGCACTGTAACTAGACTAGTCAACCAGTGGCAGTTGACCGACTATGGGTATCACAATGGACCGATATGGTCTAAGTGCGCTGGTGAATTCACTAGCAGCCCCCTACCTAACCTAACCTAACTGTTGAAACTGATCAGTAAGCACCGTTTTTATTCGTGGATCGAAAACTTAGGCCCGGCCAAAATTTAAGCAAAGACTGTTGTCGCGACAATTGTTACTTATTTGTTAGTTGTTTTTATTTGAACTGTTTCAAGTTACTTAGTAGCCCAACGATATGTTAGGGTCCATGTTTGGTTGGGTATACACCTCTATTTTGGTTGTGATGTGGTCACAACTTTTAAATGTCTGTGATGTTTAATTCAGTGTGCCCAAGAGAACATCACAATTTTGATGGTTCTTGTAATGGTCACAAGTTTGATCAGAATAAAAAAAACCTCTCAATTTGTGCCGCACCATCGTCTTGTGGCAGATATGACATATGACACATCACAAAGGTTTGTCAGAATACGAGTGCCAGTCCCATTAAGGTCTTCCTGAACCGAAACTTTACTCCCTTTCTATACCAATCAACCTTATGAGCTGTTCATTCATCCTGAAATCCTTTTTAGCCTAGGAGGAAAGCCTATTCAGCCTTTAGGAAGTTTTTGTTGGATCCCGAAGGTTTTGATAAATACTTTCCCAAAGTTCTGTGTCTCCACTGTCAGAGACCGGGGCAAGAGTAAAGTAAGCGAGAAGTATACTATTCTCCCTGTTCGTAGCGGCAGATTCTGAATATAAATCCTTCGGCTAGTCTCATTGATGTCTCCTGGTACTTCACATGATTATATATCAGTTAGTTCTCCAAGTACCACCCCTATCAGATTTTTTTCACTGTTGCACATCCGAGTGATCATGAGATCCCTCTTTTATTTACTTTCTTTATAATCGCGTTGTCTGCTTTTTTATGGATATCCGCAAGAGTTGGTTTGACCTGTACGATTGGCTAGGAGGGCCGGCCTATATTGGTAAGATCATCTGCTGCTTCATTGCCGGTTATGGACCTATGGCCTAGGACCCAACATAGACTAGTTGAGCGTGGCCTGCGTGCTGAGAAACTTGAGTTCTTCACAGAAGCATGCGCTCAGCTTCTTTTATCATGTCAATTTGAATTGTATAATCAGTCGATGGTATTTTCAACATTGATATCATTCTGGCCTGTACACCCGCTTGGGAAATACAGCCATTGTTACGCATTTAAGACTTGAACTCTGTCTGACTGATTTATTCATGTAAGTGTTACAAAGAGAATACATAAAAAAGAGAGTACTTCACAGGGAACATATTTGTTGTTACAGTGTATGTACACGACAGTATAGTGTGTTCTGCAAGTATAGAAACTATGTACATATCTAACATGCCACATTTTTTAAAGTTAACAAAACTTAATTCATTCCTCAATAGCTTAATATAAAAAAAGTTAACAAAAATTATTTCATGTTTCAATAGCCTGATATTCTTAATTTTCCAGATCTTAGTTTCATGAAGTCATGTACATTGTCATTTTGATCTTTATTATAACTCATCATCCACGTGTGACAAAACATATTTTTTTCTTAATATTAGACGTTAATATCCTTCTCCTTCCTTCTAAATAAATGTCCATTTATGTGACGAACTATATATGATCTTGGTTCTTTACACACTTTAACAACTGTGCCATTGGACCATGTATCGGTATTTGGATTAATTTTGATCAGAACTTTATCCCCTACTCTCAAAGTTGATAGAAGTTTTGCTGTTCTGTCGTATATTTTTACGTGATTTTGATTATTTTCCATCATTGTTCTATAATTGTCACAATCAACAAGCATTGGTTTCAAATAACAGCCATAATCAAGGCAGCGTTCCTCCCTACAAACTACAGTTGTACTTTTTGGGTATATTTTTACAGGCTAAGTACGGCACTACCATAAAACCGTACGTACTAGGTTTTTTTTAAATAATGATTGTGCCTTTTGAAATTGTTTGTATTTGAAATATTTTGGTTTTTTAAACACAGCACTTAAATTTTTTCCACAGAGATTCAATTTTCGAACTTAATGTGCAATACGCTCCACTACTCAATAGTTTTGCTAAGGATCTAAATTGGTAAATTTTTCTGTGTATTTTCTTGTCAAAACTTCCATTAAGCCGCTTAAGGCTGACCTCCAACCGAACTGAAATCGCGATTGTTAGGCTGTTCCCACCGATATGTTTTCAAATGTCTTTAGCTGTCAATTTTAACAGCTGCTCATTGACAGGAAATAATATTGTCGAGAACATCAGAAAAGAGAGAGAGAATGAGAAAATAAGAAAATAAACACCAAAATTACCAAAAAAAACTGAAGTCCACGCTGTAGGCTTGTTCGGTTTGACTCAACTCCACGGGTTTTCAACTAGATTTCACCGAAAGGGCAAGGAAATAAACACCAAAATTACCAAAAAAAAACTGAAATCCACGCTGTAGGCTTCTTCGGTTTGACTCAACTCCACGGGGTTTCAACTAGATTTCACCGAAAGGGCAAGGAAATAAACACCAAAATTACCAAAAAAAACTGGAGTCCACGCTGTAGGCTTATTCGGTTTGTTTTATAGATTTCAGAGAAAGGGCCAGGAAATAAACACCAAAATTACCAAAAAAAACTGAAGTCTACGCTGTAGGCTTCTTCGGTTTGACTCAACTCCACGGGGTTTCAACTAGATTAAACCGAAAGGGCAAGGAAATAAACACCAAAATTACCAAAAAAAACTGAAGTCCACGCTGTAGGCTAATTCGGTTTGTTTTATAGATTTCACCGAAAGGGCCAGGAAATAAACACCAAAATTACCAAAAAAAAAACTGAAGTCCACACTGTAGGCTTGTTCGGTTTGACTCAACTGCACGGGGTTTCAACTAGATTTCACTGAAAGCGCAAGGTTTAAAAACCCCGAAATGTATGGTGAAATCCCACGTCATTTCGTTTGGTGGGAACATTTCATTAGATGCATAATAAAACGGGACAGGGATTCTGATGGAGCAGTGCATGTTCGTCGGAATAAATGCCCGCGCCTGTGCCTTTTAGCATCTTCGATCCATCTATGTGTACATGGAGTCCATAAGTGTCTTGCTCCTTCTTCCCCTCTCTGACCACCACCTCAAGACTCTGTAACTCTCTTAGGTGAAAAATTAGTGTTCATGTCGTTCTCTTTGTCATAATCCAAAGATTTCCTTCAACAGCTGGTAATATTCGCGATTATCCCTTCTTTTTCCCTGCCGATATCATTACTTCTTCTTTTTCTGTCTGATATACTGTCTGGCTAGTTGAACACCGTTTTCGTCTAAAGTCCGCTTTCGACTTGGCGCTCAACCAACAAGACTCTCCAGCTAACGCTATAGCTATACGTCCCCATTTAGACACAAATGATGGTCCTCAGTTGCGCCTTGTCTCACTGGTTTAGAGGCAAGTTGCCCAGGGGCTGGACAGAACTCAGTCACTTAACCTAAGTATTGTCACGAGAAACCCGACAAGGCTTGGTCTATTATACGCCTCATCAGGATGATTCCAATTGTCACACTCAATAGAGACCACAGAAATCTGTGCAATTTTTGAAATGCTAGGCGAGCAATCGTGGTGTTAATTTTTCTTTTAGCTCTGGAACGAATGAAATTCAACTCTCGACGTTGAACAAACAGGCACCACAGCGGAGCTGGATCCTCCTGCATTAACCACATAAAAATGTTACAGGCGTAAAATAATGCGACTATAAGACCGGGAAAGGACTTATCAGTATCAATGTGCAGTTTGCTTGGGTTTGTGAAAGTGTGGATCTAAAGTTTTTCAATCCATCATTAGTCCCAGTTTTTTTTTTTTTTTTTTTATTATTAGTGGCACAAATTTTACAATGTATTGCATACAATTAGTTATACAGAGATTTGGTTTACATCACCTTACTACTAAAATATTCATATAATCTTTATATAATTTATCACAGAAGTATTGGATTTTAGTCTGAAGGAAAAGCCACTTAAAAAACCTTCATGGCAAAAAAAAATTCTAATTCCGTTGGAGGGAAGAGAGAAGTGGTTAGTCTTGATTTCAAATTTCTGACTAGAATGTTTTAGAAAACACAAAAAAGATTGACAATAAATAAATATGTTAATATAAATAAATAAATAATAAACAAATAAATAAGTAAATAAATAAATAATTAAGTATATAAATAAATAAATATATAAATAAATAAGTTAATAAATAAATTAATTAATAAATAGATTAATAAATAAGTAAATAAATAAATATGTTAATATATTAAACAAATCAATATACAGATAGATAATAAACAGGTAAGTATTGCACTCATCCTGCAGCTAAGTTTGAAATCAAGACGTTTCCGGATGATAAAAGGGATTGATTATATTGGAGAAAAAGTTTTTCAACTCTAGCTGTGACCATTTCGATCTTGGCTATCTTATGAAGTTCCGTAGTCGAGAAAAACCAAGGGAGATTTAGAATCATTTTAAGGAGCTTATTTTGCGTTATTTGAAGTCTCCGCAGATGACTTTTGGCGCACTTACCCCAAACCAGGAGACCCATAGAACATGATCGGTTGGAAAATAGACTTAAAAATCAATATTTTGTTTTCATTGCTTAGTTTAGAATTCCTGCATATGAATGGATAGAGAATCTTTATCGTTACGTTTATCTTTTTGATAATTTCTTGAATATGAAGCCTAAAAGTTAACCTTTCATCTAAATGTACCCCAAGATATTTTCCACTCGGTTTCCACTCGATCGGAAAACCATTAAGTTGAAGGCTATTGCTTGGAAGTAAACAAGCTTTTCTTTTTCGAGTGAAAAAGATTGCTTGCGTTTTCGAAGCGTTAATGCTAATTTTCCAATCATGACAATATTGAAGGACAGTATTTATCCCAGATTGCAGATTGGTTTCAATAATGGAACCAGTTGCATCAGAGGAGTAAATACATGTATCATCTGCATATAAAGCAATATTGCAATTATTAAGATTTGGAAAATCAGAGGTGTATATATTATATAGAACAGGCGCTAGGACAGAGCCTTGTGGGACACCAGCGCTAATTATTTTGTTCTCCGAGAGGCTTTGATTTACGGACACTTTGAAAGTACGGAGAGATAGAAACGACTGAACGATTTTAATAAGATACAGTGGAAGGTTATAATTCAACAGCTTGTGTATCAAACCATCATGCCAGACGGTATCGAATGCTTTCTCAGCGTCCAAGATCAACATGCCAGTGCTTTTCCCTTCTGAAAGATTGATTCTGATGTCATTTGTTATACGATGCACTTGATGAGTAGTGCTATGACGAGACCAGTCCCAGTTTCAAAGTTCAGTATTCGGGTATATTTATTTTATTTAAACACCTTGCCTGGAATTGATTGCTTTTCGTCAGCTTACGATATCTTACTGAAAATGTTCGTCACACGATTCGGTTCTTCAAATATACATATTCATGATCACAGAGTCATGACAAACGTTAGGTTCGGTTGGCTGACAGACAGATTGGCTGGGTAGCCGCCATACTAAGGCCAGAATAGGCCCGTTTTATTATTTTCCAAAAACCTTTCGATGGAACTTTTTCTTCTACCCAATTTGAAGCGCTATAAGTCACCGTCTTGGCTTTGCATCGTATAAATCTGTCCTTCCGGCGTTCTTTACACCGTTAGTTTGATAAGCATGTAAAACGCCGCTGGCAAGCAGTTCGATCGTAATTTACGACCAACGTTTTTTTGTTTGCCTGCGGAAGACTGCTTAAACAACAATGATTTGGTTTTCCATTTAATTCAACGTCAACCGACAGGAACCCACATCAAGATTCATTTGGCAAATCAATTCTGAAGAAAAAACAAATTGATCAATTCCAGTTAAAAGGGACGAACGCAATTGCCCCAACTTGTGACCACTCAATTCGTCCGACTCCAGACCCAGGGAGCACATTGTCATTCCCACGGCCACACCACCACCACCCGCACCACCCCCACCAGCCTACTCATTCACACATGTCTGCTAAGTTATTAAGGACTTTTGTTTATCGTCACAAAAGCAACAAAACGAAATCGAAAAATTAAGCCCACACATGGACAGTGGACGGACACACATTCAACTCTTTGGTCCGTTCTCCGGTTGCCATTTGTCCCCAAACGAGGTCAACACATTATACAGAGCAGCGTGGGCCTAACCGCCATGGCCCATCCCGTGCGGAGGAAGAAGCCTAAACAAGCATGTATCCGAATCCGTTTTTCGTTTATTCATATCGATTTCAAAACCCAGTTCGCCTCGGGCAATGAAGTGAAAAAGAAAACGTTGAAAATGGAAAACTTCTGATGAAATATCATTGTAATCCCCATTACGGGTCGATTCACAGATGGATGGTGGAACTTTAGATCGATTCATATTTTCGTTTCTGTTTGCTTTTGTGTTGCATATTATTGGCCGTTTAAGTGAATATATGTTTGGTGGTGGGGGTGAATGGAAAATAAATGGACTAGGAGCCCTTCAGAGGACTGATTGAAAATGGTCACAAGCGTTGCCGAAAGCTGAAATGGTACCTCGGGTGATAGTTTGTTGACAATGGAAGTTAGGCGAATTTAAAACACTTACTATTTATTGGGTCATAAGGTTGAACATAAGGAGGAAAGGAGCCTAGGCTTGGTGAACTAAAATGAATAACTTGAAAGTAAGGTCATTTTTGTCTATTTTCACAAAAACTGAAATCAAGAACTAACTAAATGACTTATGCAATAATGTTGTCAGGGATTTGCTAATTTTGGTTACTTATTTCCACGCCGGTGTCACATTGAACAACTTGGAGCCAAACATATGAAAACACTGTCACTGCGTACCAGCTTCAGGGGACTGATCCCAAAACGAGCTCCTTTCATAGTTCTCTCCTCCACTCCGTTCGATTCACTGAAAATGGTCAAAGAGTATGCCTATCTCAAAGTACATTCTCAAACTTCGACGTTCATAAAAGTGCAGAGTTCTGAGAGAATCGTCGCACAATCAGTAGCTGCTGAGGTTAGTCCCAGACGAACGTTTGATTTCGCCTCTTGTCCAACCGTCGTGAAAGCTTCTACCATTCTTCTTCTCCTTTATTTGTCACTACAGTCCGGGGTGAACCTAGGCCTCAGCCAACAAGCTTCTCCAACTAGAACTATCTAGCCTCCAGTGTTGCACGTGAAGTTGATTGAGGTCCTTCTCCACCTGGATACGCCACGTTAAATGCAGCTCTGTTATGTTGTCCCAATTCCTCGGAGTCCAAGACTCTACGGGCCAGAGCTGAGTTGTCCATACGCTCTACATAGTCTAGCCACCACAGACGTTGTATCCGTAAGACTATTCTGTCGCTGTACAGTCTGTAAAATCTTCTCCTCCAAAAACCGTCAACGCAAACATGACCAAAGATCGCACGCAGAGCTTTTCTCTCGAAGAGACCAAGGACTTCCTCATCCGCTTTTGAGAGTGTCCAACCGTCCACGCCATACAGCAGGACTGGTATGATCAAGGTCTTGTATGAAGTCAGCTTGGTCCTTCGAGACATGGCTCTACTACTAAATTGCCTCTTGAGCCCATAGAAACAGCGGTTGGCAAGAATTACTCTGCGTTTGATCTCGGTACTGATGTTGTTTGTACTGTTTACTGCGGAGCCGAGGTAGACGAAGTGCTTGACTACCTCGAAGTTATAGCTGTTCACTGTGACGCTCTGTCCAAGACGTCGTTGTTGTGTGTCCTTCCTTGATGACAGCATATACTTCGTTTTACCCTCAATAACCGCCGGACCCATTTCAGCCGCTTCCGTCTCAATGCCAGAAAACGGCTTATTGACGGCTCGCTGTCTTCTATCAATCACGTCAATGTCATCGGCATATGCTCACAGTTGTACCGACTTTTAGAAGATCGCGTGCTACACAATCGGTTTTCCCTAGCCATCTCTTCGAATATATAGTTCCTCACTTTGAATAAAATCGTAAGGGGCTTTGAAATCGGTGCAGAGTATGGAGAGTCTCTAGTATTTTCTTATACCTCTACATATTTTGCCCATAATATTCATTTGCAAGGCCAGAGGCCGCATTCTGGCGTGCAGATAACAAGAAATAAGATGATGTGAGCGAGCTTTAAGCTATCGGCTTCTCCTTTCGGCGATATTTCCTCAGTCACCACGACGTACCCACAAGGGACCCATAACCACTTGGTTAGGCTGGAACCTCCGGTCGAAATTTGCTTACTGCAGATGGGCTGGTCTCACCAAGACCTATTCTTCCCTCAATCCTTCCATGTTCTTGAAATCCTGGTTGCATATTTCCCCTGTACAACCCTTGCCACCATGGTCAACGACACCCCTGAAGAGATCCATTATATCGAAGGGTTGGAGGCAATCCAAAAGACGTACTGGTCCTGTTATGAAAGACAATATTTCCTTTGTGGTAGATCACTACATTTTCACTGAAATGACTGCCAATCGGAAATCCGTTTCCTTAAACAGAGTTGTAGACAACCGGATGGCACAGTTGGTAGATTGCCTGCCTCTGGTTAGCGGGGCAGGTTCGAATCCCGGTTCGAATCCCAGTGCAAGCAAAGTTAATACGTTTTTATCTGGTTTTCAAATCTGGTCCAGTCCCCATTTGCCGTTGGGATCAAATTAACGTCGCTATCACTGGAGTCCTCAATAAGTGGTAGTCGTCTGACTGTCGGTATCACAATGGACCAATATGGTCTAAGTGTGCTGGTGAATGCACTAGCAGCCCGGCTTCCTAACGTAACCTAACCAGAGTTGTGCCGGACATTCACATAGAATGTTCGGATGTCTCACCCTCCTCCAAGAATACCCGACGTGCCTTGTCCTGGTAGAGGCTGATTTTGCTAAAGTGATAATTCAAACGGCAGTGGGCAGTAGGAAAGCTCGTCAACTTCTACTCTGCTTATCAAGACTGAGGATTTCCTCATAGAAATTAAGCCTATATAATTGCTTGGATTACCTTATATCATTCCCATTGATACAGTGGTCTAGGCGAAGTTTGTTTCCCATTCGTTGCCGTTGTAGCTGCTATCTAATTAGACACTACAATACAGTTCAGTACCTTCTTGAACGCAGGTTTCGAGCCAGCGCTATCTGTTGTTTCTTTGCGTGCGATCAATCCCCTTGTATCCAGTTGATCTTCACTTTGTCGTATCTGACAAGGGAGTGCAGTGAGTTTTAGTAACATTTGACCATTTTGGAGTCTAGTAGCTTGGACAATAATGCCTTAAGCCTGCCTATCGGAAGATATAGACAATCATTCTACTCTGACATCGAGTGAATGTTTGCTTAGTAAACGCAAGAGGGTTTTCCAGATCTCCGAGCCAAAGCAGCAGACACAGGCCTCTACATTGGATAGTGAACACCGTAAGTCAATGATTTGGAAGGATAGTTGGGTTTCCAGAACACTTGTCTAAAGAGCACTACAGGAACAGAGAAGACAGGTCGTAGTAAAAAGAGAAACCAAAGAAATCTCGCAAAATTACAAGCATTATCTTTGAATGCAGCAGAAAAAGCTAACAATTTTAAATAAAATGAGGAGATGAGCAAAATCTAAAATCTAAATGAGGAGTTAAATTGTTCATTCAAGGCTTAGGACATAGAAGATTCAAAAGCCCTGCAAATTCTATAATTTACTATAATTTAATTAAAATTAAAAAAATCACCTTATCCTAAGGCTTCATTGCTCTGGCTTTACAGCTTATAATTTTAATAATTATATGTTAGCTTTTTTAAATAAATAAATAAAAAACCCCTTCAATTGTGATCAACAAATCTGATCCGAATTCTGTGAATAAATTAACATTAACAGGCCGCTTTTGTTTAACAACAAAATTCTAAGAAAATCTGAATTGCACTCGGATGTGTGTCGTAACCAGACCCCAATGTGAACGCCACAAAAAGCAGAATTTGTTTCAAAATTCAATTAAAACAGTTCACAGGTCAAATGACGTCAAAGTGAGGAAATTAAAAAATTTGACCTCTGACAATTGATGCAGCAGATTCTTTGGTTCGCCGATGAATTCTTGGAAATCAAATGAAAAACATTTGCAATTCTGACAACGCTCCACTTTATTACCTCTGGTTAAGTCATCAATTCATTTCCTCCATTATTCTCGTTTCCAGGAAGTGTTCCTTTATTGGCTTCCAGGATATCCCGATAGAGGCATTGTTAAAAAATTCATCATATCCTCAGAACTCCCTCCCGCATCTAATTTCCCTCATCCCCTTCCATCAATAAATGACAGCGAAACGATTAAATACTCACAATTCTGTCGAACAATGACTCTCCCACCACAATCTCCCCCCCCCCCCCCCCCCCCCCCCCCCACCAGTCGTTGGGCTTTGTAATAATTTTCCACTTAATTGGCATTTAATTGCACGAACAGGGAAAAAAAACTTTAACCGCCATTACTTCTGAATAATTCACTGCCCCTTACTCCGTCAAGTTCTGACCCACCCACCCACTCAGCCAGCCCACCAAACCGCTGTCCGTTAGCGCATCCCCATCAATGTGGCGGAAAACAGTAACAAAACAATTCAATAAACACTCAATAAATATTTTATGATCCACCAAAATGCCAAAACAAGGACAACAGCAGTAAGACGAAAAAAGGACATTTCATTGAATCCCCATCCTTCCGCCTCGTCGCAAACAATGCTCTGATTAGATCGCAGAGAGTGCGATGGAATTTCGAGTTCTTTCAAAACACACACAGTCAACCACTCGGGAAAAAAGGGCACGAATCTCGGATTTCATGTCCTTTCGCCATCATCAATCCATTCAATTCATTCATTTGCCAATTCGTCTCTCGTCCTCATCGCCCGCGGACGGATGGATATAACTTCACCGAGTCGGCTGTGCGCCCGGGTCGTGGCAAAATGAAAACAACAAACAAACACAGATGTCGCGCATTCATCTGAACATAGTTGGATTGCAATTGTTTTTATTTCTCAATAAAGAAAAAAGGGACGAAGCTGGATCGGAACCAGAACAAAGGCACTGTCTCGAGGTTGAAAATCTCTTCACGTTTATTATTGGCACGGCGGCGTGGCGTAGCGCGGACGTTGGAGCACACGAAGTGGTGGGGAGGAGGACTGGAGCAGCACAACCATCTCAAGGAAGTAGCGGAGCAAGTTTGAAGGGTTCCGATTACATTCTCAAGGAGCAACTTTACGCTTGTGATTTTGGCACAAGCGAAGGAAAGAAGAAAAGACAACCGAGGGCTCGATGTGCACGAGTGTGTACACAAGGAAGTTGGATTTTATTCGTATTTATTTTTCGTCAGTGCTTCGGTTCGAAGGACCTGACAACAGGATTTTGTTGAGTTGGCTTGAATGATTAGCGCGCGGTAAGTGAAAGTTCGGAGTGTCTCTGTGGGTGGCCGCACTTCGGGGATGACTGGAGGAGTGTCCCATCCCCATCCCCGTGCCCGTGCTCGTGTCTCATCGAATTGGGGGTTTTGATGGGGTGGTGGGCGTTCACAGTGTTGCTCCGTACACTCTGCCCCACCGATCGGGGCAACAGTGTAATTCGCCTATTAAAATTGAATTATGTACACGTTTTTACTGCTCCGCATTGTAATGAGTGGATTCTGGGCGTGGCGGCAGGTGGACGCAGTGCGGCCGGGGTGGAACACTGCAAATGAATTTTAAACTTGATTTTTATGACTGAATTCAGGGGCGAGTGGTGCGCGGATCGGGCGTTGTACAAGTGCCCTCCAGGCTTTGATGAGTAAAACACATTTTTGAATGTAAATGTCACAATTTAGCGGAGAATAAAATGTTTTATAGTTCCTCGTGGACAGGCGGAGTGTGTGTGTGTGCAGCGAAGGACTGTTTGTTGAGATTTACTTGGAAATGGTACCGTGAACAATGTAATAGAATTTAAATTGCACGATTTTATAGAGCTCGTTGCTGCTGGTGCTGGGTGGGGGTTGGGAAGCGGGACGTCGGCGGAGCTTCAATTGAACTCGTAAAGTTCGCGTCCGATTGGAGTGGAATTACATTCATTTGATAAATGGAAGCAATTTTGAGGATTGCTCGACATGAATTGAAAAAATGAGATTATGCATTTGCAACGTGTTCTTTATTTGAAAGCTTAATGGATTTTCTAAGTCTTCTTTGAGGATTTCACCTTAATTGAATGACGGGGCAAACGTGGTAAGTGCTTCGGTGGAAGATGGTTTGAGGGTGGCTTACCTTTCATTTGAGAGTCATTTTGAGAGTCAAATTCATAAAAGAAGCGTTTGCACACGTTTGGTAGTTATTTTTGAATTTTATCTTAGCCTTCTTACAATGCTCGGTTTCTGCGAAAATTGTGTGTCAATCCTTGAACCTTAGCGGGATTTTGATCAATCAGTCGCAAATAGAATTCGCTATTGATTCAATGTTTTTCTCTTTCTGTTTTCCTTCCGTCAACCTAAGAAGAACAATAGTCAAAAACAGAGATGATATCCTGGAAATGTTATAATCCCGTCTATCAGTTTCGTTAAATTTCGTTCGATTGCTTTATAATGTGTGGGGCTATAGCATGTAAAGGGCCATGGGCATCTACTGCAAAGCAACCAGTCGTGTTGTGCCTGCTATTGTTCTCTCGCGAGTGGAGGAGAACTGCAGTTTTATGCCGACTCCGAACCGCCAACTTTTTCCAGTCAGTCATAACTCTTGACCGTGCTTAGTGACTAAAAAGAAAGCGGGGCCGTGAAAATTATTTTTGTCGTACCAGGAATTGAATGTAGGCACTGTAGGCCCAAGACGTCAAGTGCATAGCAGTCGACGAACAGAGCCACTTCGTCACGGCAGGTACACGTCCTAAATATGCGTGATATCAATTCAGCGATGCCATGAAAGTTCCGAACATACGTGAATAGTTGCGTTCCTGAGACTACAAAATAATCGAGGATGATTTACACTTGAAAAGTAAAATTACGTCCAATTAAACTCTGAAGTACGTGGCACAAGTACTGTTTCACGCACATGCTAATTTCACGTAAATCGCGTGATAACGGACGCACTGGAAATCGAACCAGACGCACGTGAATCTTCATCATCATGTTTATTTCATTTATAAGTTTACAAAGTGAGCCGCGCAATTTACAATCCAGAGATTTTCTACTGATCTACATCTAGAAAAACAAGTGTAATTTTAAATAAATATTCTAAGCAAAGGAAAAGAACTACAAATACCCTTTATTTAAAAACAAAATATAAATAAATAAAAGTAAATTAAAATGAGCAAATGCATAAATAAATATATAAATAAATAAATAAGTAAATATGTAAAAGTATAAACATATAAATAAATAAATAAATATATAAGTTACTTAATCTTAACTATAAAGCAGAAAGTTTGTGTGCCTGACCGGCAGAGGCTTCGAAACTACACGTCGCAGAGCTCTGAAATTTTCAACAAAAATCATTCTAAAATTTAGATGCTGGATGTGATTGATGTTAGATGCTGAAATTTAGATGTGTGTGTGTGTGCTGGATTTTTAAGTCGGTACGATATACGGTTCGGAAGTTACGAGCACTTCTTAAACGGGAATAAAATTCTCAAAATAAGGGTGGTTCCATCAATCCGGTATGAAACCATTTCAAGATGCGTAGTCGTGGATATCAACCATCCCCCAGTGTGTTGTAACTTCCATATATTCCATATATAAGTTAACAACGCGAATATTTCCACTCCGAAATTCCAAAGTTGAATAAACAACGGGTTCAAATGACACCTCATCCGTTCCCAGCAAACACAATCGCTGACACAACGTCTGGACCATACGACACCAGCACATTCCATCACGTCCAGCACGGTAATCGGAAGAGACCTGTGGGAAAACATTGCATGCCGCTACGATGCAAGATAGTATTTAAAGTAACTCTTAGGAAATTGTATTGTAGATTAAGTTTGACATCATAAGGGAAAACTCTGCCCTCTCCTCCGAACTGCCCCCCTCTATCGAACATATACAAACGACTGCCTGAGTCACCAAACGAAAAGGAAACAATAAACATTTTCGCACTTTTCTTATTTTGTCATACCCAATCTATCTATGCATGTACATATACACAGCTACACACAAATCATTCACTTTTGCTGAAATTGTGAATATTGAACTTCTGAACGGATTAGCCGATTTAGATAAAATTTCAGAGCTACACTAATTACAAAATGTGTTACAAGAAAGGCTAATTTTGTTCATGGTTGATGAAGTTTGACTTCAATTTGCACAACAAGTGAACAACGCGCGAGTTATAGGTACGAGGAAAACACTTTGGTTAAAAAAATAACAACTTTATTGATTCAGTAACCAGACAAGAATGAATTTACAAATTTTATACTTTAAAATGAAACCTAGCTTTTGCCGAGGTGATTTCATGAACTTGCAGATTTTATATTGGCCGGAAATCCAGCAGACGCTGAGTCTTCAATTTCATGAAGTCACCTTTGCAATTACACAAACGTATCGGTTGCCCTTATCGGGTCGATGTCCACACGTGTGGTTGCTGTTGTTGTACATAGTGCGGCTGTGGCGTGGTAACTCCTCCCCCCTGAGTCTGAAGCGAGGGTTCTGTCGATGGACTGGACAAGAGCGAAGTATTCAGCTTGGCGTTGAAACGTTTCTTGCATCTAGATCTCAAGATAAGCAAAACTGTTGCAGTTACTAGGATGGAGAATAAGTAGGTATCTCTTTGTGTACTATCCCATTCAATGGCTTCGAGTTTTCCCTGTTGACGGAACTTAAATTCATTAAATTTTTTCATGTTAAAAGATTCTACTGTGAAGTTTGTGAAAATTTTATTGTAACTTGTAGGGAATATGTGAATTTTATCCCAGTAGGTGTAAGGCTTGTGCCTGTAGACTACGCTGTTGATATAGACCTCGCAATTCCTGTATGTAATTAAGGCTGAGCCCTCGATGGTCTGTTGGAAGTTACATGTGGAGTTGATTAAGGTGCTAGGAACATTTAGTAGGAGTATATGGTTATCCTCTGGTTGTGTGATGGATCTGATTTCACCGACATCCTCCGTTGGACAGCTTGCAGGCTTGTTATTCAGGATATTTCCGATGCACGTTGACTGTTGTTGGGTTTCCTGATGGATCGACTCTTTACAGATGAAAATTTTCTCTACTCTTTTGCACATTTGGTCGAAATATTGTACAATATTATCATTAATTGCTAAGTATGGTTTTACAATAATCAGGTTTGTCTTATTTACGGGTATTGGGATAATGTGGAAGAAGGAAAAAGTTTCTTGGGAGAAGACAGGAATTCTTATGTTGAAAACAATTTTAGAGCCGTTGTAATATGCCTGGGGCTCTAGTATCTCGTATATATGTTCGTCAGATTTTATTTCTATCGAATTATTAAGCAGTTTATAAATGAGGGAAAGTTCGTTCGAGTTCAATATAGTTTTTGGAATGATGTTAGCCTTGGCTAGAACTATTGCTTCTGATATGTCGCGTATGTGGTTAGTTAGGAGGTCTATATTGAGGTTAATCTGATATAAGTGTTGAGCATGGATAAATGAATCCGCATTTGACCGTACCATGATTATTGTTTTGTTATTGTAATTGGCCATGTATTCCTGCATGACATTTTGTTGATAATTAATGTGATCTGTAATGTTTTTAAATCTTTGGATCATTTCTGTATTCAATTTTGATCTGGAGGAAACGTTATTAATTAGGTGATTTTGGATTCGTTTTAATTCTTCGATTTGACTATTGATTTTTTCGGCGTCATAGGCGTCCATGTTTCCAGTTATAATCTTTATCGTACTACCTAGTCCGTTGATCAGTCCTCTTTTTTGTCTTGGTCTTTGTCTTGGTCGTAGAAGTTCTATTTTTGATACTAGTTCCTTAAGCTTGAATTCTATGGTGTTTAGGGTTGGTTGTAGATTTTTAAAAATTCTGAAGTTGGGAAGAGATTTTTGAATCTGGTCAGTATTGTTCACATATTCGTCTAAGTCGATGACATGAATAAGGTTGTAAAATGAATCTATTATTTTCGCGGTTCCTAGTTTGAGTGGGAGTATTCCTTGGGATTTTGTAAGATCACGAATGTCTAGTTCCTGGGCAAACGTTAGTAATAACCTTGTGGTGAATGAGATAAATGATGGTTAGGTTTTATGTATATTTACGTTTTTTCTTAATTCTAGACTTATGGAATTTCCTATCGTTTGTAGTTAAGACTGTCACCTTTTTATCTTCTTTAACTACATGCTTAGAGAATCTTGGAGTTAGTTTGTTTCGTCTGCACTCCTTCCTATATATGATATCGTTTACCTTTCTATCCTCGGGTGTACTTCTATCATTGTTAAGCTTGTCGATTCTTTTGCTAACTGTTTGTTCTAGCATATCTTTGATTTTGGGGAAAAAGTCTGTTTGAAAACGTGTAAGTTCTTTTATATATTCATGTTCGTTAGAGTGCGATAGGGAGTTGTTAAATTTATAAGAACGTCCATAGAAAAGTTCAAACGGCGTAAATTTTGTAGAGGAATGGATAGAGTTATTATAAGTAAATAGGGTTTCAGAAAAAATCTCATCGTGGTCTGTTTCTGTCTTATTTTCTTTGAAAGTTTTAAGAATTATTCTGTAAATTTCTGTTAATGTTGAGTGTAACCGCTCGACAGGCGAATTACTACTTGTCTGTTGAAAAGAAGTAATGTGAAGATCAATTTGGAAGCGTTTGCAAAAGTCTTTGAATATATTAGACGCAAATTCTGACCCTTGGTCGACTACGATTTTTGAGGGGATGCCGTGTAGGCTAATAAAGCTTTTGAACGATTTTACTACGTTGATGCTATTTCTTGAAGTAATTGTGTATCCTGCTGCGAATTTTGAGAATTTATCCAATATTGTAAGAACGTGTTTGTTGTTAATGGTATATATATCCATATGGAGAATATCGAGTGGTTTTGAAGGCGTTTCGGGTTTTTCGTATATGACCTTTTGGGGTGTTCTCTCATACTTTTGAGTTTGGCACATCTCGCAATTATTAATAGTCTTAGTAATCTTTGTCTTCATGTATGGAAAATAAAAATTTCGTTTCAGATGTAATAGAGTTTCATCTATACCTCTGTGGTTATTGTCTAAGTGGTAGTTTCTTATTAGTTGCTCCTGTTCATCGATATTTCTAATATCTTTTAAGAGATCTATGCAACGAATAAGCCGGAAAGATTTCTTACTTGCAAAGAACTTAGAATAGACCGATTGTATTTTTTTGAATGTTTCATCGTCCGTGTATATTGCGTTAAGTTTTTTTGGGGACAAATACTTTTTGAAAATGTCTATGATGGTATTTTCGTTAAAGGCATTGTCTCTGATGGTTTTTCGCTGTTTATTTCTGAACACTACTTCTAAGGTCATGGGTGATCCCTTGCTAGATTCTTGGAGGATGTATTGTAAGCTAAATTCGTTTAGAGGTCTTTCGGAAATAGGGATACCATCGTCTAAGTTCTCTAGAGCGGAATGTACAGTGGAACCACTAGTGCCTTGAACCGATTCGGTCTCATTAATGTTAATGTCCATATTTTGGAAAGTTCTGAGGGGTTCGATTTTAACTCTACTAAGGGCATCTGCGTTAGTATTATTCTTGCCTTTCTTATACGCTATTTCGTAGTCGTATTCCTCCAGCTTTAAGCGCCAGCGTAGTAGTTTTGAATTCGGGTCCTTAAGATTCATAATCCATGTTAATGGCTTATGATCTGTTATGATTTTGAATTTATGACCGAAAAGATATGGTCTAAAGTATTTGGTTGCCCAAACGATTGCGAGAAGCTCCTTCTCAATAGTTGAATAATTAGTTTCAGACGAAGTTAGCGTCCTGCTTGCAAAGCATATCGGCTTATCGCTTCCAACCGGACCTTGCGATAATATTGCGCCGAGTGCGAAGTTGCTCGCATCCGTTGTAAGGTTAAATGGTTTGGTAAAATCGGGATATTGCAAAATTGGATCATTAGAGAGTATATTCTTGCAGGTTTGAAACGCTTTAATATATTCCTCATTGATCTCTATTTTCTTGTCTTTCTTTAGGCATACAGTTAATGGTTTTGTGAGTTTCGCGAAGTCCTTAATGAATTTTCTATAGTATCCTAAAAGTCCTAGGAAAGATTTTATTTCTTTTTCAGTACGTGGGATGGGAAATTGCTTAATCGCATGAATTTTATCTGGGTTGGGTTTGACGCCTTCGGTTGTGACGACATGCCCTAAAAACGCGATTTCTTTCTTGAGAAAGTCAGATTTTTCTAGCTGGATTTTAAAATTTGCTTCTCTTAATTTTGTAAAAACTTTCTTCAAGTTTTCCAGTTGTTCTTGCAAGGATGTGGAGAAGACGATTATGTCATCCATATATACCAAGCAACACTTTCCAACTAACTCTTTTAGGATACTATCCATGACTCTTTGGAATGTAGAGGGAGCATTTTTCAGTCCGAATGGCATTCTCAAATACTCGTAATGTCCACCGTCTACAGAAAACGCAGTTTTAGCAACATCTTTCGGGTCCATTTCGATCTGGTGAAACCCGCTTGCTAAATCCAATGTCGAGAAGTAGAGGCATTTTCCCAATTTATCTAAGATCTCATTTATATTGGGCATAGGGTATTTGTCAGGAACGGTTTTCTCGTTCAATTTCCTAAAATCGATTACGAGTCGCCATTTCTGTTTCCCATTTTGATCCTTTTTCTTGGGCACTATCCACACAGGTGCACTCCAAGGGGAATAACTGTGTTGTATTATGCCTTGTTTTAGCATTGATGTTATTTGCTTTTGAATTTCTTCTTTATGACAATACGGATAACGATATGTTTTCGTGTGTATTGGAATATCATCCGTAGTATGGATTTTGTGTTTGACCTTGTTGGTGAAGGTTAAGTTTTGGCCTTCTTTGAAGAATACATCTTCGAAATTCTTACAAAGTCTCATGAGGCCTTTCTTCTCCTCAGAGTTTAAATGTTGGGTATGAAGTAGATCTGCGATATCGGAGTTATCTTGGGGACTATCAAGCCTAACATTATAATTATTGACTTCAATGAAATTCGATGAAAGATAAGGTTCAACTTTGAGGGGTTGTTCGACGAGGAAGGGTTTATCGAGAGCAGAACTGTTAGAGATTTCGACAAGGCAGTACCAATCTTTAGCTTTATAGATGCCTTCAGATATAGTGAGATTAGGTTCAACCTCTGTATTTCTGACAAAAACATCTCCGTTGGGTACATCTACAGGTACTTTAATAATGGTTTTTGAATTGGAAGGAACTATGTGTTTTCCAGAACTAAAATTGGGTTTAAAGCAAAGTGGGATTGTGGCATTGGGAGTTATCAACAGTTGGTTTCCTAAGTCAATTTTCGCACGAAGTTGAGAGAGAATATCTAAGCCTAGAAGACCATCAAAGTAGTTATGAAATTTGAATAGTAAGAAATCGAATTTGCACGACTCATTGAATTCACTGAAAATAAACATGGAGACTTTCTTATCTAATTTGTGGTTGTTTAAAATTGTGGAGATTTTAACAGGGGGACATGCTAAGACTTTAAGATTGTTGGTGTACTCTGGGTTGATGAAGGAAGCTGATGCTCCTGTATCTACGAGAAATTTTAGTGGGCGACCAAATGGGGACGAAATGTTAATATAGGGTAATAGAAATCCGTGTTTGTTGACGTCTAGGTATCCGATAGGCTTTCCGAGGCTTGGTTCTGAAAATTTTCATTTTCTAGATCTTGCATCGTATCCAATACCTGTTGGTCCTGTTCGTTGAGATCTGCATCGTGGTAAACATAGTGATCTTCACCCTGGTAAACGTAGTGGTCTTCAAGATTTGGGACATATGATGGTGGTAAGTTGCATTCGGTCTCGTGAGCATTCATGTTGTGTACTTCCTCGATGGTGTATCGTGGTGCGTTGCTGCTACGCCTCGTTTGTTGCGTCATTGGCGGTCTGTGCATGGTTGGCTGTGTAAAACGAGATTGGACTGTACCGAGTTCCATCGGTTCTGGAGGAGGAACGGCGCGATTCCTTTGCGGAGGATTTGCACTGGGTGGATGTTGATTAAAAGTATGGGTATTGCTTAGATTACGAGGTGCTGGGAAGGAAGGGTAACTATTTGGTGGTATATTGGGTTGGGTATGGTTGCGATAATAAATGGGGTTTTGTGTGTTGGTGTTTTGGGCCGGTCTATGGATTGTATCGGGGGATCTATAAGTTTTATTGGGTTGGGGTGGTCTATAATTCGGATTGGGGTTCCTTTGGTGATTGCTAGATTTTTGATTAACCTGAAATTGATTCGATTTTATGAGTGGCAAGCGATATTCGTATTTCATGTAGAACATATTTTGCTCTTGGATGTAATACGCGAGGGCAATTGCGAGTGAGGTTGGCTTCATAGCTCGAATATTTGAACCGAGTGGCTCTCTCAGACCAGATAAAAATGCATTTAGGCACATTTCCGAAAAGAGATCTTTTTTCGCCTTAATAACGTTCATATCCGATTCGTGGATAAGCACGTTGTTGTTAAGCGTTGCCTGTAGTTCAATTATTTCGCTGTGAAACTCTTCCACGCTCCTGTTTTCTTGCCTCAATAAGTGTAGGTCTCGTATTAACGATGTTTCGTTTCGCTTGTCCGAATAGTGCAGTACCAAGTTGGTTTTAATTTCATCCCAATTTAAGCTTGTACCGTACATATTCAGTACTTCGTTCGCTTGGCCGTCAATTTTATTACGGATTGCCCTAAGAATTATTTGCCCTAGAGGTGTGTCTGATACTCCTCTTATATGCATCAATATTTCCTCGACGTTGTTAATGAAATCATATAACAGTCTCGGATTTCCGTCAAAACGTGGTAGGTCTTTTACTGCGTCTGGGATTCTAAGAGAATCGAAAATATCGCGTAGATTGTATGTTGCGGCAGCGGCTGCTGCGGCCGAAGTTGTTGCTATATTCGGATTCATTTTTGGGTTCTTAAGTGAAGGTAATAAGTTGACGTTAGATTCGCGATTGGCTAGAGATACTGCCTCCGGTATAGAACTTAGGCTTCTAAATTTGAATAACTTTGAGATATTGGGGTAGGGGGATTTCCTAATAAGGGTCTTCTTAGGAGATGGCATAAAGTGGGGTAATATTTATAATTGCTAGTTTTATATGGTATCACACATTCTTTAGTTAATTTCGTTTAGTTTGAGATATAAGTATAATAGTAAAATTGCTCTCTTTTCTTTAACAATTCTAGTTTTAACTTACAATTAGGTTTGATACAGTTTTAATTTTTCATAAATTCACTATAATTTTTCAATTTTCAGTAGGTATGACAATAATATTATTTATTTTCCTTAACTAACTAATAATGTACAATATTCCAACTTACATGTGCTGTAGAGTCAGAATAATTCTCATTCTTGCGTCGACTGAACCAAGTGGAGAAATATTTAATACTGTGTTGATTCCCTCGATAAAATCAGTATTCCGCTGATGTTGATCAGTGTTCCGCTGATGTTGTTTTTCACTTGGTAGTAAAATTTCAGTAATCCGCTGAAAGTTCCAAGCACTTATTAGATTCGCGATCGTTAAGAATTAAAAATTCACTGTTAAAACCGTTGAAATACACTTATTACGGGAAACCACCGATTGTTAATATTTAACGATTTTACACGATCGGACTACACGACTGCGCCAGTTATAGGTACGAGGAAAACACTTTGGTTAAAAAAATAACAACTTTATTGATTCAGTAACCAGACAAGAATGAATTTACAAATTTTATACTTTAAAATGAAACCTAGCTTTTGCCGAGGTGATTTCATGAACTTGCAGATTTTATATTGGCCGGAAATCCAGCAGACGCTGAGTCTTCAATTTCATGAAGTCACCTTTGCAATTACACAAACGTATCGGTTGCCCTTATCGGGTCGATGTCCACACGTGTGGTTGCTGTTGTTGTACATAGTGCGGCTGTGGCGTGGTAACTCGCGCAAGTACATAGATGGGATTTCCAAGAACTTTTTTTTTATAAATCGCTTGATATTCCTCCACGTTGTGTGTAAATGGTTGGGAAAACAGTAATTTCCGTCCGTTTTGCAGCAGCACACATTGATAATTCAAACTTCAACATGTATGCACACAGTCAACGAATTGTACTCATTATGAGTAGGGATGTGAATGAGAAATTGAGTATCAATGACAAAAGAAAATTCAAATTCTTCTCTGAGTTCTGGTTCGAGTAGTCTTATGTTTTAAATTAAAAAGTGCGGTAATAATGCAGGTAAAGTACCGGTTGAAGAAACAAACCCGGGCAAAGCCGGGTACGAAATCTAGTTGATTAATAAATAATAAAAGAAGAAAACGTCAGTCTTGTCGATTATAGTTATTATTAAGCTCGTTTACTAGTGGATTATCAGATAAGTCAAATCTACCCATAAATCTTTCGGTCAGTGCATGCATCCTAACAGAGATCAATTCAACTTTAGCTTTACCGTGTAAATCACGCGTAGAGTGATGCCAAGGAGGGTTGAGCATAATTTTGAGTATCTCGTTTTGTTGTATTTGTAATATCTTTTGTGACACTTAGCGCAATCACCCCACACTTGACAGCCGTATTTTATTGTCATTTGAAAGTAAAGATTTTCTATTTATACGTGGATTTTTTGATTTTTTAAAAACTCCTAGCCCGCCCTCAGCACATTTCGAAACTTTAAACATTGCAAATCTGCACTTACCAAAAATCCGTTAGCAAACCCGTTCATAGAATGCATCAAAAATTCGTTCTCCCTGCTCACAACCCGTACCTTTCCATAACCAATCCACTCAAGAGAAGATTTGCAGGGATTTAAGGAGACTTAAGTTCCCATCATCCAGCACTCGAGCGTACAAATCTTAATCCTTCCACTTGAAGTCAGCATAAGAGCCGCAAGCTTCACAGCCAAAAAAGGAACATAAAAAAAACGCCCTAATCAACCAGTTGCTTCCATCAGAACTAGGATGGACCATCGCCTGAAGTAGCAAAGCCAACAAGGAATGCTGAAGCATACACACACAAGAGTTATGAATCTCCCCGGATGTGTGCGGAATGTACCGCACTCCCGAAAGTGGAATGACCATAGGTTTCACTCACTCCCACCGATAACCAGTTGAGGGAGAGAAACCAAATTTCTCGGCTTATCCCCTCTTTTGCTCCGTAACCTCACATAGAATGTGTAATGAAATCCTTCAAATCATTCCCACACACATTGGCTGAGAAGTCGGTGAGAAATGCACAGACTTCTTACCCGGAGAAATGGAAATCTATTTAAATATCTCCCATTTCCCAAGGGAGCCCCACCTTTCATTAACCCCATATCCTTCCGGATGATCTTTCCAACCGGAAATTGGTAACGCAATTGTTCGCACACAATAAATTCACACAACCGTACTCCGGCTTGGAAGGGGAGAGGGTCGGTGAGGGCATTAAGCCATTCGCAGCCAACTTGTTCGAGTCCCCAAATGGGGCAACACCTATCCCCAAGGATACGACCCGTAACAGATTTTTATATCCATTTCGACTCCACCCTCGCATTTAAAGAAAAATAAGCGCAAAAGGATTTTTCGCTCCCCCTCTCACTGTGGATGGGTGTGTACTTTCCATTTCATTTGTATTTGCCTTGTGCAATGCCTATTTGCTCCGGTTCACTTCAGCTTCAATTTCGCAGCCACCGCCCACGCTGCCTGCACCGTTCTTCTTCTTCTGCTCTGCTTACCCGGTTACATTTATCCTCTTAAAGTGTTTTTAATCCTCCTCGGGAAGTTGGTTCGGCCCCCGAGAGCGTGGGGCCTCAGTCGTACAGCCGTCGTGCATGCAAGTGAATTTAATCCAAGTCAAACTATACGAGTAGGCGGCGAAGGCAAGGAGAGACGGCTCTCGCCTGCCACACTGAAGTCGCTTCTGGTGGCTTTTGTTTCTTGTCTGTTTGTTTGCATCCTTTTCTTTACAATCCCATTAGAGTCACCCAAACAGACTCAGACACACACAGACATGCGGGTAATTTCGGTTAGGACTTGGTAACTGTGTTATTACCCCTAAATGTCCTTGCCACAGAAAACGACATCCCTTACAGTCCAACAGAGAATGGGTGGTTTGACGAAAAAAAACACAACAAAAACCAGAAAAAAAGCCGAGAATTGTATGAAAATAAACAAGCTAGCAACAAAAAGAGAATTCCAATCTAGAGAAGATAAAACCTGAACAAGTTTATTCACCAGAGGGCGCTCCCGTGAAACAGAAAATCTGCCAAACACCGTATGATACCGGTGGAGATAGCAGGCTCGGGTGTTGTTTTCAGTTAAGACAAGCAACAGGGTGCGAAGTTTTAATTTGTTTGCAATTTGTTCATGTTCATGTTCATGTTCATGTTCAAGTTCACGTTCATGGTCATGTTCATGTTCATCTTCATATTCATGTTCATGTTCATGTTCATGTTCATGTTCATGTTCATGTTCATGTTCATGTTCATGTTCATGTCCATGTTCATGTTCATGTTCATGTTCATGTTCATGTTCATGTTATTGTTCATGTCTATGTTCATGTTCATGTTCATGTTCATGTTCATGTTCATGTACATGTTCATGTTCATGTACATGTTCATGTTCATGTTCATGTTCATGTTCATGTTCATGTTCATGTTCATGTTCATGTTCATGTTCATGTTCATGTTCATGTTCATGTTCATGTTCATGTTCATGTTCATGTTCATGTTCATGTTCATGTTCATGTTCATGTTCATGTTCATGTTCATGTACATGTTCATGTTCATGTACATGTTCATGTTCATGTTCATGTTCATGTTCATGTTCATGTTCATGTTCATGTTCATGTTCATGTTCATGTTCATGTTCAAGTTCACGTTCATGGTCATGTTTCTGGTCTTGTCCATCTTCATGATGTCTTATCCTCCTACCAATCAACCACAAGGCCATCATCCCCTTTCATTCTCAACCTTGAACTCCCGTGTTTACCACAGCCTGTCAAATATTCACTCAGCACTTCATAAAATCTTACTGCAGCCGTCCTGTAAGAGCCCGTGTTCCTCCCATTAGGCGATGTAAGACCGCGAGTGTTCCTTGAATAGCTAACCCCCTCCTTGCGGGGAACTTTTCTCGAGGAACCATTTCAATGACAGCGTACACATGGAATGCACCACTTGGCCGCAGTCACGGTCATTTCGCTGAGATGTGCAATCTAGTGGACACAGCTCCCGAGTTTTAATTAAATCCCATCCACCGCGGGCGCAGCACTCAAAGTGATGCATAAACATCAGCGCAAGCAAGGCCCACACAAGTAGTTCGCTCGAAACATGTTTACAGTTGACATGCAGCTGGGGTGGTTCGTGCACTTCCTTTGTGCGCCCACAAGGTCACATCGTTTACCATAACTTTCGCGCATCATAAAATCGTCTGAGTAACAGCTTCTAATTTATCTCACCGTCGTCGTCGGCTCAAATAAGCTTAACAAGGATTTCCTCATCCAATTTCAATTCCAACTTGACTATCTGATTTTCTGCATTTCCCTCTCTCATCGCTCACCCTGTAATTGAGCAGCCAGATCCGTACATCCTTGCACATCCGTTTGCCGTATCTCCTAAATCAAATGATGTTCAGCCTTGTGTGCACACCCATCTAGCTAGCGCCTGTTCGTAGGTGCGCCCTTGCTACATCCGTCCTCCGCCGGATGACTGGAGTAAAAAGTTTAACCTCTTCGCAACGATGTTACATGCTGGTTTATGCATGCGCTTATTACCACTTAAGATATTTCATCAGGACTCTTTCGGTGTCCTTTTGCGTAGTTTTTTTTTTTTTGTTGATTTTTATTTTTTCCAGTTTGTTGCTGCGCTCAACGCAAGCGTTTATTTATAGGTCAACAATTTTTGTGAGTAAAGTCAAATGTTTCCCAAGCACAAGAGCCGAGTAGATTGGTCCTCCTCTCATGTGTGGACCTTTACTTTCATTTCTATTTTCCATTTACATATGTTGCATGTTCGTGTCCTTTACGAGAGTAGTTTCCCATGTGTAGAGTGCATTGCATAAAGTTTTGTTTGCACTCGCAGACGAGCGAATAGTTCAGGAGGCGAAATAAAAAAGCGTGAGAGCTTAAAAAACCGTTAATTTATACAAATAGGAACATTTCATGAAAATGCTCAAATAGCACTGGCACTGGAGAAAGCAACACAGCAGCACACAGTTGCCTTAACGACAAGCACGTACATACACGGGGATTTGAATTTGAGTGCACTTTGAATTGCATATGCGGACTCTGGCCGTGGGGAAATGATGGGGGTTTTTTTTCGCTTCTGTTCATTTTTCGAGGAAACAAATTCGTCCAAGGACACGGCGAACAAAACTGACACAAGAGTGGTGATATAGTTAATTTCTGGACAGCATGTGATTATTTCTTCCCAAGTGTTCCTCGGGGAATCGTTTGAAGGGGGGTGGGCGTTATGGTTTGATGAAATGTCCGCTTTTCTGTGGAGCAGAATATACATATGGATGACTTGAAATGGCTTGCCCCTGTGCACGGGTCTGGGTGTGTGGAATTAATTCACGAAAGGGTGTCTGTATGCACTTTTTGAGTGGTTTAACATGAGCACTGCTGAATAAATTTGTAGAATAATTCAACTGTTATCCTTTTTGTTTATGGTTTGCGCCAATGGATATGGAATCTTCTTCAAGATACTGGTAACTCGTGTTACCAGCATGAACGATTCACGGGATATTATTCTCCTTTTTCCTCGCGCCTACGTCCTAAACCACACCTCTGCACACTTCTACCACTCTCCCCGCGGAACTGCCGTTAGGTATTACTTCGCGGGGCTGGTTAGCATATCACGCTATGTGATCTATATTTGCCAATTCGGCCTTTCTTTTTCCAACCTTCTTAGCTCGATCTGCACCCTTGTAATAAAGGAACATGTCACCAGCTGTTTCGTCAGCACGAATAATTGCTGAATTTAAAATATGAATTAAAAAAAAAATAATAATAATAATAATAATTGTAATTGTGAATTATCCACTGAGCGAATTGGTCTAAGATTTGAATTGCGCGCCTAAGCGGCCATATTTTATTATAACTTAACGAATAAAAACAAGACCTGTATATAATATTCGCAAAGACAAATAAACCACTTGTTAACGATTCACCGATCTAAGCGCACGCGTTTTATTTCATTACGTTTTTTCTCATTTTTAAGTAAGTACGTGTTGTATTGAAAATTGCAAAAAATATTGCAATTTTATTCACCAGCCATTTGTCAGCTGACTCCATCATATGGCTAACTACGAGCTCGGGAGTTGGTAGACTTCCTCTTGCCACGGCAAAGCGTCTGCGATGGAATATTACGTGCTCTGCGTCTTCATCTTCGCGCGTGCATTCTGGACAAGTGGGTGAGCTGTCCTGACCGAATCTGTGGAGGTATTTTCGGTAACCCCCATGGCCCGACAAGAACTGCGTGAGGTGGTAGTTGCAGTTCCCGTGAGCTCTCGTTGTCCAGGCTTCTATTCTGGGTATCAATTTATGGGTCCATCTGCCTTTGGTTGTGGTGTCCCACCTGGTTTGCCACAGTGCCATTGATGTTGCCCTTTCTTCCTTTTTTAGACCTCTTGCGCTAGTCACCGAGTGATTTGCAGATCTCCGTAGGTAGATCCTTTGCATTTCGCTGGCGAGAATGTCGATCGGGACCATACCCGCAATGACGCAGGCTGCTTCGTACGAAATTGTTCGGAAACCGCTGATTGCTCTTATCACGCAGAGCCTGTATGGTGTCGAGAGCTTCCTTGCTGCATCCGTGTTCGCCAGGGCCCCCGCCCATACTGGTGCAGCATATAGGAGGATTGAGCTTACCACTGTGGAAAGCAGGATCCTTCTCTCGTATCCAGGTCCTCCGATGTTGGGCAGCATTCCTGAGAGCGCTGCCTGCATCCTTGCTGCCTTTTTGCTGCAGTACTCGACGTGAGTTTTAAAGTTAAGCCGGTTGTCGAGCATTACCCCTAGGTATTTCAGAGCCATCTTCGATCGAATTATCTGGGAACCAACCCGGAAGCTAGCGTATTCCACCGTCTTTCGACTGGTTATTAAGACAGCCTCAGTCTTGTGGTCAGCTAGTTCTAAGTCGGCGGATTCCATCCAATCCTTGATCCTGGCGATCGCTTCGTTTGTGGCTGCTTCCACCTCGTGGATGTTTTTGGCTACTGTCACGACCGCGATGTCGTCGGCAAAACCGATCACCTTGACTCCGTCTGGTTGCGTGAGTCTCAGTACTCCGTCGTACATTAGGTTCCACAGGAGGGGTCCAAGGACTGAGCCCTGTGGAACGCCTGCCGAGACTTCGTGGTATTTCATTCCATCGTCAGTCTGGTATCTAAGTTTCCTATTGGTGAAGTAGCTGACGATAATCTTCCTCAAGTACTGCGGTGTGCTCATCCTATTCAAGGCTCTCATGATGCAGGACCAGTTCGCTGAGTTAAACGCGTTTTTGATGTCCAGCGTAACTACGGCACAGTATTTTTTTGTACCGCCCCTCCATCTTGAACCCGTTATCGCTTCGCTTGCTGTGTCTACCACCTCTTTGATGGCGTCGATGGTGGAGCGCGATTTCCTAAAGCCGAACTGATGGTCGGACAAGGCTCCTCGCTCCTCCGCCACACCGATTAACCTGCCGTATATGATGCTCTCAAGGATCTTTCCCGTGGTGTCAAG